>OZ022506.1:22901902-23501902 GCA_963989385.1 Ctena decussata
CAATCAACAGCAGGGCACACATTCAAAAGAAGGAACTTGGTCCATGTTGAAACGTCTTTGTTTAAACATGCGCCAAGTTCAACTATGACGTTAGCTTTAACGTATGAACGTCATTCTATGTTTTGTTGGATTTCCGTTGCGTCGACGTTGATAGGTTATTTCAGCGGTGCGTGCCTGCTAAGAACATTTCTTACCACGACTTGCATCAGGAATACTCCAGCTTAAAAAAACAATGATCCCATAATGTTATATCCTATCTCGAGTTTCTGGCCTGACTGCCACATACGATAAATTGGTCTAGTAAGTTTTTACAGGTTTACAGTTCCATGAACACTAATATTTTATTATGAGGATTTTATGATCATTATACCAACAGCCAATGGCAGCTAAAAGATCAAATACAAGATAAATATGTAGTTGTTTTTAATCAGTTTATGGCTTCTTCTCAACTATTCCTGGCACTCTAAAACGGTCGCATAAGTTGCTGTAGTTCTAAAAGAAAGACCTTTTTACATGTTGGTGTTTTATTTTTGTCTACTGCCAAATAGAAATATTTTGAAATCAGCGATCAGCAGCTGCAGAAACCGGATCTAGAGTGCGTTAGGAATATCTACAATTTCAATAATGCTCATGACATAGCAAGACTAAGTATGACATGTTTGTTTCCTTGGTGTGTTTCTCGGGCTGGTCTTAACATATGCAGTTTGCAATTGTCGTAAGTAATCTGTGCTCCAGATAAGAAGGGGTAACAGGGATAATTTATAAACAATTTTCCTTATTTTTCCATAAAATCATATGAGCCGCGACACGACAAAACCAACAATGTGGTCGTGCGCCCAGCGCAGACTCAGATCAGCCTGGGCATCCGCCCAGTCTGATCAGAGTCTTCGCTGTCCGCATGGAGGTAGCTTAGACCCTTAGCTACCCTTTGAGCACTTAAGAAAGAGTCTGATCAAACTGGGTGGGTGCCTAGGCTGATCTTAGTCTGTGCTGGGCGCACAACCACATTGTTGGTTTTCTTGCGTCGCGGCTCATATGTTCTGACCCATCATTAGAACCGTCTCACCGAGAATGACTTTTGTATCTTCATGTTGGCTCCCTGCTCAATGAATAAGTTCTGACTGAATATTCTCTTGAAGCAAGGAGTAGACCAATGAAAGGAAAGTAGCAGACTCAGTTTAACTGACTGTGTTCATGTGCAGAAATTCCTTCATAAATGGTGCCTGTCCTTAAAGCAAACAATTTGCTCCTTGAAGATACCAATATGCATTTAGAACGGAGGTACAAATGAAAATTGCAGAAACGCTTCCCATGAAAGTGTACCCATACATATCGAGCAAAGTCTTTCCTTTAACCCTTTTTAGACCGGATACCCGTTTTGGGGACATTATGCAAACAGTGCAGACCCAGTTCAGACGCCGCAAAACGCGGCGTCTGATCAGGGCCTACATTGTTTGCTTACAGGAATTTCTATGCAAAGTACAATAAAAGTGAAAATATTCACCAGAAACCCCTAAAACTAGAAATGGGATTACCTGCATGATAAGAATGGACAAGTCCACTGGTCAAAAAAGGGTTAAATGCAGCCCCTTTGAGATTAAAGGCAAACACTTCGAGATCCGACTGGTCTCTCTTGAAGTCTAAAATACTTTCCGCACAAAGTGGCTGATGCATACGGATACCTTTGCTTACATACAGGTCACAATAAGCATCATGTGTTATTTGTCATAACTCTTGCAAAGTGCTAAATTTCTGGAATCTGCTACTGAAAGTGTGGATAAAGTTCATACATTTTATTGCACTGGATGTACAAAAATAACAACAACAATAGCGTTTATGGCTTTCAATCTTTGAGTGTCCTGTTACCAAAATCAATTATCATATAAACACATTTCCTCTCAATAAGGCAATTATCGGAACCTCGGAGTGTTTAAGACAGACCAAGTATTGTTCGCCAACTAATGAAGCAATAATTATAGAAGTGAACGCAAGATTACCCGCTCACTCAGAAGCACTGAGCATGCTGATTCCTTCTTTATTAGGTTACACGGCAGAAGATAATGTTGTAACGGACAAAATCTGACAAATTTTCTTGTTTTCTTTGCTGATTTCACAAAACAGATGCAAGATGATCATGCAGATTATCCGAGCCTCGACACGAGAAAACCAGCAGTATCATGACCGCTCAGTGAAGTCTCTGATCAGCCTGGGCATCCACCCAGTCTGATCAGAGTCTTTGCTGTGCGCTTAAAGTGTAGCTAAGGGTCTAAGATAGTTCCATGCGGACAGCTAAGATTCTGATCAAACTGGGCGGATGTCGTGCTGATCTGAGTCTTCTCTGGGCGCACATGCCACTTTGTTGGTTTTGTCGTGTCGCAGCTCATCTGATGATCGATTGTTTTTTGGTATAGAGGCATCTGTCAAAAGCATTACCTCAGAAGCCGTCAGCCCTTAGAGCGCCAAATAGCAGATGACAAAATTTTCGTCTGCAAAATCAGAAAAAAAATGTTTTGTCCAAACTATATCGTATAAAAATCAAAGCCCAAAGGAAAAAACAGTGTAGATTCAGATGAGGCGGCTTATTATGAGCCGTCTCATCTTGATCTACGTTTGCAAATTCAAATATTAGCTCGATTTTAATTAGGTACGAAGGCATCTGTCGAAAGCATACACTACAGATCACGCAGCAACGGATTTTTCAATTTTTAACATTTACACTTGCCACTGACTCTCCTTTTGCGAAATACATAAAAATACACTGAACGTCAAAAGAAACGTCTACAAATTCATTTCTTTTTCGGTAAACGGCACTGTAAATCAGCAAGTCCAAGTCGATCATTGCATAGACGGATTTTCATCCAACCACAGTACACGATGAAGCCATCAAAACTTAAATCTTTAGTAAAAGAGTTCTCGCATATTCTCAAAAAACATTTTTAAAATTCAAACGCAACAATTACCTTTGGTTTAAACAATATTTATTTCAAGAAAACAAGCTCATACAAATGTACAGAATCAATTATCGGGATTTGGTCGGAAGCTCTAGGCTTGTAAAGACCATCTCCCCAAAAGGATCATTTGCTAAGCTGTTGAATGCGAGATTGTTATTTGTCGTAGACATATCAGAGCATGCATGACCTGCATCCGGGTTTTTATTGTATGGGGGATAATAAACACAATCTACCATTTGTGAAAAGAAACAGTTTTAAAATGACGTTTTATGAATATAAACTTTATTTTGGCTTCTTTCCTTTTTAATTTAATCGCCGTTATTTGCGGATAGACGTGTTTTATTCAATAATAACGAATGACGAAAAGTGTATTTGCAAATTTCATGACCCGTTTGAGCAGCCGTAGATCAGGCGCATTCGAGTTTTCCAATCGTGTATTTAAAGGTCTAGTATGAAAGCCATAACCGCACCGCGCTTCCGATCTGCCGCGCCAAAAATCAGTCTTCTTTAACAACTGATGTATTTCTAACTAAAATTACAGAGAAACTAACAGCACTTCCACTGGTGGAAGTCTGGGGGTCTGTGACTTCTAAAACTGAATGCCAGGAAGTCAGTGACTTCCAATTTTTATCATAACCTACCATTTATAAAGTGAATATTGACTTAAATAATGAGTTAAATTTGTTGAAATAATGGTATTTCACCCATTAATGAAGGAGAAAGCGATATAAATATGGACATTCTGGAAGAAACCAAGTCTATCCTTCAGCATGACTTCCAAATGACAAACCTTGGAAGTCATACGACTTCCTGATTTTGATGGTTAGTGCTAGCACTGAACAAAATACAATGAGAACAAAAAACTACTTTTTCGAAGCTGAACAAAAAATCAGACATACCCCTTATCTTTTTGAATTTGTAAACTAAGTCATCATAAAATTCTGGTTCCGATAGGCCTTCATGTGAAAGTGATTTTAACCTGACATTGAGTTTTGAAACCAATTCATTGCATCGGCGATAAAATTCTCTAGATAAGGAATTATTTCGATGCAGGCTTATCTTGATACTCATTCGCTCAATTGCACACACGCTCACTCACTCACAAATTCACGAATTCACTCCCTTAGCAATTGGACCAAACGAAGTCAGGGAAAATCACGAAAATATGAGGCAGAAAAAACTAAGAAATAGACTTTTAATAAGTGTTCCCCCGGTTACAGCTAGCTCCTGGTGAGGTATCGGTATTTTTGCAGTTCAGTCATGCCATTAAATCTTACTTGTGGCAAATAAACTAGGATATCGAAGTTGTATGAAAATGAGTAAGGAAAACATCAGTTTTGGCCATGGTGCCGCCTGGTTATATATCTATACGCCAGTCATTTGTATCCACAACCCCCACCTACAGAAACGGAATTTTTACATTTCAGAGACCTGTGATGATTAGCTGATGGTAACAACCTTGCTCTTATTTCGACCCTATACTACAGAAAATCTCACAGGGTAAAGGACCCCAATCTTAAAACTCTGGCACTATGGAAACAATTCAAATATAATTGCCCTGCACCTTGGTCCGGCTATCCCAGCGCCATTGTATTATTGTAGGCCCGGAACGTCCCGTTACCATAGTCTAGCTGCAGTTGCAGTTATATCCGTTGAGGGATTATTGGGTTGCCCTTTATATTAACTCATGTTTTGTCCACCATTTTGAAGGACTTCTTATTAAATCAACAACCCAACAAACTCTATTCGTTTATTGTGTTTCCGTTCATTCCTGGCGCAGCCCATCTTCGTAGGTTGGGGCGAGGATGCAAATGACAGCAGGCCGAATTGACACGGACGAGTTGAATGGCGGCCGAGTTGACCCAGGAGCCGTGAAGACCCCAGGCTTACAGAAAGCAGGCCGAGTTGACTCGCTTCTTCCATGACATACTATCGCCAGACAATAGTTGTAATCGAACTCGACCAAGGCTGATCACGATAATCCTCGCTCGGGAATTCATGTTTTGTCCTTGAACAAGACACATTTACTTTACAAAAGTACTGATAATACCCAGGAAGCGGTGGATCCGTCCCGACATGACTAAAAAGTTGTTCTTTAAAAACGAATTACATCTTCGACAATTATCTTTTTTAAAGATGTTTCTTGTTTAACAAGTAAGAACAATCCACATCTAACTACAATAACAATAAAATTTACAGCAAAATAGTATGTAGCATAAATAAGGTAAGATACATATTGTCAAACTATTGAAAACTAAATTGTAATGTAACTAGAACATCTGTTACATGAAAGTGACAGTAACTTTATTTTGGAATACATGATACATATAAGAGAGAGAGAGAGAGAGAGAGAGAGAGGTATACGTGTAAATGTATATGTTGTATACGAAGATTTATCAATAAATATTGTTTAAACCAGAGAGAGAGGAGAGAGAGATAGAGAGAAAGCGAGATACAGAGAAAAGAGAGAGAGAGAGAGAGAGAGAGAGATCATTCATTTTCGTCGTCTCGGTCAGTTTCATCCTTTAAGGACCTGCTGTCAATTTTTATGCGTTGTATGCTGAGAAAAGTAAGTTAAGTATTAAACCGCCTTGTATTAAGAATATATTCTTGAACTCGAACAAAAATGTGTTCATTTGTCGACGGTAGGACGCCATCGTTGCCGACCATTAGGTCTCTCAAAGTACATTGATGCGTAAGCTCTGCCAAGTAAGTTTGCCTGGCAACCGAGTAATTCGGGCAATTAAATATAAAATGCATCGTATTTTCTATTTCGCCGCATGCACATAAAGGGCTATCCACTAAGTTTCTTGAATAAAGATGAGCATTAAGGGAGCTGCATTCTAAACGTAGTCTTGTATGGAGTACTTGTCCAAGCCGGGAACCTGCATTATAAAAAGATGGTGAGGGTAATAGGTCTGAATTAAGGTATTTTTTAAAGATTTCCACTGAGTCACTCTGCCTAACATGCAATGGGAGATTGTTCCAGTCTCTAACAGTAGCAGGAAGAAAAGAGTTAAAGTACAGATTTGTCCGTGCATAAATTGTTTGTATGTCATCAGCATTGCGCAGACTGTAGCGATTACTTTCCCCTACATAAGGTGGTACTAGATTGGACTAAATATCGGGAGTTAAATGATTAACCATTTTATAAAAAAGTACAAGTCTGTGTTTCCGACGACGTTTGTGGAGTGGTTCCCAACTAATTACCTTTCCTCTTCCAATAAAGCATATCGTGTTCAGAAATGGTCTCTGATATGCTAAGATTGCAAAATCGCTTACTCTGTTTGACTGTTTCGATTGTTTACCAAACGACAACATTTTGAAATCGGCCAATTTTCAAAATACCTCCCTTTGTATAATAAACAAAGAGTAATCTCAGAGGACTGTTAACGCCAGTCTCGGACTTTACGCTGCAATCTCTCTTGTGGATGATTTCAGGTAATGCGTTTGATTGATACAAAGGTTTCGTTTCAGAATGAAACATTTCACAAAGAAACTCTATGTTAAAGTAAAGTGCCAGTTTACACTGTCTGGATGCCTATTGTTTTTAAACTGTAAAGCCAGTCCAAGAACAAAGTTAGTTGTAGCATGTTTCCTCCTGGTAAAGAGATGTAAAAAGGTAAGATGAGATTCAAAAGGGCACTGCATTTGAACATGTAACCCTCTTCCACAATGCTAATCTTTTGAAACCATTAAGTTTTACCCTACGGAAAGTGTTGGTTCTCACGGTTACAGTTTCAGAGAATTTGCATGTTTGAAATATTGCCCCCCCCCAAACCGTATCAATTTAAGTAGACAACAAGAGGGCCCTGAATCGCTCACCTGAGCAATTGGCAAGGTGGCTTTTTCTTATCATGTCTGAAATTGTCAAAATATGAGTCTTGTGTCAAAAGTCAAAGAATGACCATGACCACTTGTACTCATATATCTTCATGTACTCATTCAGACAACCATATATACCATTTTTAGGCCAAAATCTTCAAAACTTTCCATGAAATCTTATGTTCTAGCCTTTTCCCATATTTGACCATGCTGCAAAAAAGGTCAAGGTAAACCCAAGGTCATCATTTGAACAGTCTTGGTGGTATTTTAGTAGTCCATGCTACTTACCAAGTTTCAAGACCATGGGTGTATTGGTTCTGGAGAAGAAAAATATTAAATATTTATACCATAAGTGGTAATGGCGGCCATGTTAGTTATGTGACCTTGACCGTTTGAACTAATTTTTATTCAATCAACCCCTGGAGGCTTTATATGAAATGTGTTTACAACTGGCCCTTTGGCTTTTGAGAAAATGTTTGAAAATGTCAAAATATGAGAGATCTGGATCAAAGGTCAAGAAATGACCTTGACCTCTTGTATTCATAATTCTTCATGACCTCATTAAGACAACTGAATAAATCAATTTTTAGGCCAAAATCTTGAAAACCTTCCATGAAATCTTATGTTCTAGCATTTCTCCATATTTGACATTGCCGTAAAAAAGACCAAGGTCAACGCAAGGTCATAATTTGAATACTCTTTATGGTATTCAAGTACCCAATGCTACATACCAAGTCTCAAGACCATCGATCATTTTTGGTTCTGGAGAAGAAGATTTTTAAATGTTTTTACCATATATGAGTGTGGCGGCCATGTGGGTCATGTGACCAGGACTGTTAGAAAAGTTTTTGATTCCCTCAACCTCTAGAGGCTCTATATGAAATTTGATCACAACTGGCCCAGTGGTTTTTAGGAGATTGTTTGAAATTGTCAAAATATGAAAGTTCTTGGTCAAATGTCAAAGAATGACCTTGACCTCTTGTACTCACAAGTCTTCATGAACTCATTAAGATGACTGTATGTAATAAATTTTGGGCTAAAATCTTCAAAACTTTCAATGAAATCTCATGCTCTAGCATTTTCTCATATTTGACATTGCCGTAAGAAGGTCAGGGTCAACCCAGGGTCATAATCTGAACAATCTTGATAGTACTTGAGTACCCAGCGCTACATACTTAGTTTCAAGGCCATTGGTCAACTGGTTCTGGAGAAGAAGATTTTAAAGGTTTTTACTATATATGGGCGTGGTGGCCATGTTAGTCATGTGACCTGGACCGTATGAATAAATTTTTGTTCCCTCAACCCCTAATGGCTCTATTTGAAATTTGGTTTCAATTGGCCCAGTGGCTTTTGAGAAGATTGTTAGAACTTGTCAAAATATGAGAGTTCAGGGTTAAAAGTCAAAGAATGACCTTGACCTCTTGTATTCATAAAAATTCATGTACTCATTAAGATGACTGTAGATACCAATTTTTAGCCCGAAATCTTCAACAGTTTCTAAGATATCTATGTTGTAGCATTTTGCCATATAAAAGCATAAGGAAGCAAATTTGATCTTACCGTAAAAATCTCAAGGTCAACCCAAGGTCATAATTTAAACAACTTTGTAGTACTCGCGTACCAGATGCTACATACCAAGTTTCAAAACCATCGGCCTATAGGTTCTGGAAGAGAAGATTTTTTTACGATATATGGGCATGGCCGCCATGTTAGGCACGTGACAAGGACCGTTTGAACAACTTTTCGTTCCTAAGGTCCCAGGAGGCTCTATATGAAATTTGGTTACAATCGGCCCAGCGGTTTCAGAGGAGAAGTCGTTTGAAATTGTGGACAGACGAGCGGACGACGAACGGACGACGGAGCCTTACCATCCAATAAGCTCCCCCGGAGCCGCTGGCTCAGATGAGCTAAAAACTACATTATAGTAGTAGTTCTCAACATTTGCAAATATTTGGTAAACTTTGTGGACGTTTCTCAGGCGTACAGAATATGTACATTTGAATTCACGCACTTTGTCCATTTGGAAACAGCATACATTTGATAGTCCCGTATCTATTTCAGTTATTCGGACCAAACATACATGGTGCTTAAAAGTCTTAAATGTATTCTAAGATATAAATTGAAATAGTATTCGATAGTCAGAGATAAAAAGAGAGAACGGTAATATTATGTATTAAGGAATTGCTTACATTGTGTAATTACAAACTTTCAGCTCATGAAACCAACTTATATCAGCAAAACAAACTATTCATGTCTTGTATCAATTTACCTTGCTAATGAAGAAGTCAAATTAAGCGGAAAATAGAATTTTGCTAATATAATTGCTCGAATTAAGGGGAACTGAGATAGTTTTGTTTATAACCTGTGTCATGGGACTATAAATTTACAATAGAAACATCTGCTGTCCAATTATGTTTTACATATAGACCTGTGGTAGGGGTACACAATTTTGATCATGACTTACATCAATTTTTTAGTGCAAGTTTTAGAAAAAATCATTGCAATTATGGTTTTGTAATACTTTTCTACAGTTATTCAATTATACAGCCCAAACTGCAGAGAGGGCAAAATTTTGAAAATAACAGTGCGCTTAGGTTACATCGATCGAATCTGCTTGACTTTTTAAAACCCTTTAGGCTCTCAGTTCATTCAAAATTTCTCCCTTATCTTAGGCATGGACTTAGCCCAAAGCTAAGGAGGACGAACGTTTACTTATAATATGTAGCTTTTGCATGTCCCTTAGTGTTATTTTTGGGTTGCATTTTTCGTTCTACTTGTTGTCTCACAACGTGCACTACCGTATAGAACAAGGAGGAATGCGGCTTAGTGAGAAGACACTTTATTCTTGGAGTGGATTAATACCACAGTACTAATGAGGAATTCTTGTCAAAACATAGTCTGATACAGTATCGTAAGATCCCTTCAAGAGTATCTGGTTTGTATCAAAACAAATGAATACAATTCTGTGCGCATGTTTTGTCACAAGACAGCATACTACCAATGAACTTTATGGTGCCCATTATGGCCTTTAATTGCCACAGAAACACTATCAGTAATCTGCGTGCAAGGTTCCAGCAAACAGGCGCAGTTGCGGCTTCGAAGCGGCTGGTCTCGCGTTACTAACGCCAGATTAGACCGCCACTTGGAACTGACGCACAAAAGACGTCGGTTCCAAACGGCTACCGCTACAGCGAGACAGTACGGTATTAGTAGGGACACCGTTCAGAGGCATCTTCGTCACTGTGTTCGACCCATAAGACCGAGATGTCCTTACGTTGGAAGTATACTTACGCGACGTCATCGCGTTGCTCGCCTGAACTGGGCAACATCTCCGTTGGCGAAGGCTTTAGTGGAATGAAACTGTTTCCTCTGACGAATCCAGGTTCAACCTTAGTCACCATGATGGTAGAGTGCGGGTGTTTAGAAGGAGAGGCGAGCGATTTGCTAGCGCCTGCGTTGTTGAAAGAAACAAGTTTGGCGGGGGCAGCGTGATGGTGTGGGGTGGGATAAAGAAGAATATGAACACCGGCCTAGTAATTGTAAATGGCAATCTCAATGCTGCCGGGTACATAAATCAGGTGTTGAGACCTGTAGCGGTTCATCCACCTGCATGTTCCTGCCATATTGACGCATGACAATGCGCGTTTGCATACGGCTTGCATTACGCGGCAATATCTGACTGTAAATGGCGTTAACGTCTTGCCTTGGCCTGCCGCTTCCCCAGATTTAAATCCCATTGAGCATATCTGGGATCTTCTTTGTCGTAGAGTAAGATCAAGGCATGATGTCAACAATTTGCAGGAGCTAGAGCATGCTCTGCAGGTCAAATGGAATAACATTCCTCCGCGCGACGTACAACGTTACGACAATTTCATGTCACGTCGTATTGTACACTGGCGCTCACGTATTTGTACACATTCAAAACGCATTGGGGACGCAGTTGATGCGCGCGGGATACGCGGTAATTATGGACGCGAATATTTTAGTAGCCAATGAAAATTCGTTCTCAATTTTGCGTATACCGCGAAGCGACGCGTGCAACGCGCTTTTTGTGCAAATTTCATGGACCCAATCAAAATTGCACAAATGAGACGGGTAGTGACGTTGTCCTTTGCGTCACAACGCCAGCGTACGGGAACCAATCAAAATCGCGTATTGAATGCGCATTTTAGTGAAGTAACCGAAAGAGGTCAATCTTTAAGTAAATCATGTGAAAGAAAGAGCCATTAGTCTACATCAAGCTTGATGTCGAATGCTCATTTGGTCTTACTTGAATCATAACGGGAATGAAAGAAAAAAAGAAAAAAGAAGCCTAGAAACTCGACCGGCAACTCAAAACTAAATGCGACTGGGACAATCCCATGTCATTTCGCCATTGAAGAGGAAATAAATCGCACTCTTCAGCCATAAATTTCTTTCGTATCAGAAATTAAAATCGTTGAATCTGAAATTAATATGTCCTTTATGGAGAATAAGTGCCAGGCGGCAGTCACTTTGGATCTTAAAACGGCATTTGACCTTATGTGGATTTCAGGGACCCTCATCAAGCGAAACGAATTCGGCATCAATGGAAATATGGCAGAAAAATTCAAGTCAGGGTGGGGGATCAAACCTCTGATCAACATGACTTGGAAATGGCTGACTCCAGGGCAGTGTCCATAGTCCTTTCCTATTCAATGTAATAATAAATACCCGTGATGAAGCCCTTTTGGGGGGGGGGGGGTAACCTAAACCTATCTCTCTCTCAGTTTGCAGATGACAGTGCCATCTGGACCTAGCACTCCCCTCCCAAACATGCTCTCGCAAAACCTCCAATCAGCTTTCCAGACAATCGAGATATGGTCCAAGCTCTTGGGCTTCAAAATCCCCACAATTAAGACAAAGGCTATAATCTTCACTGAAAAAAGACTTACTATTGAATCACTTCAAAAACTCTCCCCTTTTGGAACACACATAGAATTTAGTGACCATATCACCTTCTTGGGTATGATCCTAGATAGCAAACTAACATGGGGTCAGCATATTAAAAATCCGATTGAAAAATGTCAAAAAGACCTAAACCTCATGAGGATGGTTTCAGGCACCTCCTGTGGGGCAGATAAAAAAATCCTATTGACATTATATAAGGCCCTAATCCTCAGTAAAATCGATTATGGTGCACAAACTTATAACACGTCACCCAAACATCTACTCTCAAAGCTCAAGATCTCATCCAAAACAATTTAGCACTCCGTATTGCTACGAGGGCATACCACTCCACCCCTATTAATGCTTTAGAAGTTGTATGTGGAATTAAACCCCTACAGCTCAGGGCGCCGGGCCGCGTAGCGGAATTGGTAGGGCACCTGACTCATGTCACGCCATTATCTGAATCCTTGAGAGCAGGATCCCAAAATCAGTTATCCTTACTGATTTCCTTAGCTCTATACAGGCCCTGCAATCAGGTGAATCAAATAGAGACCCGAAAAGGTAAACAGAAATCTTATCCTTACTTAATCTAGCCACTGCCGTAACTTCAATATTCCCATGGAATGGATCCCTGCCCATGTAGGAATTGACAGCAATGAAATGGCCGATGGGGCTATGGCCACTGGAACTTACAACCATACCAAACCCTCAAAACTGGGCGTTTATTCCCTAATAAATGAAGCAGTAACCGAAATTTGGCAATACTAATAGACCAATAGCAACAAGGGCCGCACCTTACATTTCGTCAAACTTGTACACGTATTGAACAAGTCATGAATATTCATTTTATCATTGTTTGCGTCTCCCGCGTCGAGACGCGACTAATGCGCGGTTCTAAGTGATACGCACGCAGCACGCGCATGCAACGCGGTACGAACGCGTTTTTGGTGTACAAATACGTGAGCGCCAGTGTACAGGTAATACGTCACAATGGAGGTCATAACCGATATTAATGAAATAATCACAAAATAATGAACCTTAAGGAGAGTCTTAAACCTTAATTTTATTCACAATAAAACCGATATCACAATTTGTGGATTGTTGATTTTGACCCATACCACGCTTAAACGATTAACACGCGTCTATACACACCGATAGTTAAAAAAAGTCTATACCATCATGAAGGCAATTAAATAAGCTAAAGATTGTTATCAAACATGATATACTTTCTTTCATGGATCTCTGAAAAAATAAGCTTAAACCCTATGCAAAATTTCTTTTGCGTTTGAATATATGCATTGATATACCTTAGACGTACCATTTGAGGTATACAGTTGACAACCCTCCAAATACAATCCATCTCAATAAACAAGGGATAAGAAAAGCTACGTTGCTGAGAGCTACCTACGCTGCTGAGATAACAAGCGCCCAAGTGGGGTATTTACCTGAATCACAATGATCTAAATAATATGAAAAGGTTTAACAGAAAATTCAATTCAGAGAAATTTGAACTGTAGATATATGAATTACCTCTAGCACCTTGATGTCAAGACATGGTTTTCACACATTTTACAAATAATATCTTAACATGTTTTACCCGGAATGACATTGTTTTGTTTTTGTTGGTCTGTGATTTGTCATACGTGTCCTACCTAAAATTTGCATACCTTTCGCAAACAGTGAGGTTGTAGTAGTCGAAATTGCTAGGTGTTTTATTTTGCTTTGTTATGTATTATTAGGATATATATCAAAATCTGTTCTCAAAGAATAAAAGTAGTTTTAATGTTGAACTCTGATTAAAAAAGTGAAAACTCTGATTTTGAGTTTTTATAAAATTTCAAGAGCGTGTTTTCAGAATAACTATAGCAAACATGTACTTTAACAACAACAACAACAACAAATCATAATAATAATAAAAAAGAATAAAACCTGTTATTAATTATGATGCCAATAATTATATCAATGTTGCTGTACTATTGGTTATCTCCTTGGTGCCTTTTTCTTCAGTTGTTCTAGTGCAGACAGCTTAGCTAGAGAAAACTGTTTATTGGGTCTGATAAAGACTATATAACTTACTAATGATAAAAATCCAGATCTATAAGACAGACATCGCATTATCCATTCAGGAACTGGGCAGCAATTATAGAACAGTAAACAAAATCACTCGCCTAATTACAGACTATGAACATTCTGATTTTCAGTTTATTGAGTTGATCTGAGTTACCAGAGCACGAGATATTATTTTAGCGAAATAATCTGACGCATTGTCGTTTGAACTCCGTCGAATTTACAAAACAGATGCCAGCAGTTAGGGTCGGGTAACTTCGGACAGCGGGTAAATTCGGACATACCATAGCTAACAGTGAAAATCCAAATGAGCCGTCTTATCAGGATTTTCACGGTTTGCCAGTTAATTTTGTTTTAATTCCAAACAACTGACATATAAAGAAAACAATGTCACTGTCCGCATTTACCCGCTGTCCGAATTTACCCGACTATACCCTAGATTCTATAGTGCATGATTAGTTCGAACTTATATTGGTGAAATTTTCATGTACATGTTCTCCCTCGACCTGCGAATATCCTCTTTCCGGCTGGTATGCAACATTTATTTGTGCCTATAAATGTTGCAGGCTAGAAGAAAGATGATGATTGCGAGGCAGTCTTAGTTATCCGTTAGATTCGTACCTTCACTACTCGTATCCGAGTAGATCTCGTCAGCTAGTAGTTCTCGTCATTCTGCTTAAAGGGCTACTGCACTGTTTCTTCACTATTTCCAGAAATATTCCCAATTAACAGATATTTATGAGATAAACATAAACATTGCTGAAAACCCCATCGAAAAATTTCTACCCAAACTGTAATTATTGAGAATTAAAATTTATGCAAATTAGATTTTAAGCCCCGCCCACTTTTTCTTCTCTACAGCTTTACTTGCATATTGTGATTTAGATTTCAGTTATTATTACCATAATTCTGATGCAAAATATTCAAACTTTTTTCATGAGTTGATGTAACTTATCTCACTAAATCTATTTTAGGGGAAAAAAGTGTAAAAAATGTTTTCAAAATATAATTTTTTTAAAATTCAAATTATATGAATGACTCGTATGACGTCATATGAGTCCTTGCATATTTTTCAGCTAATTAAAATTTAAATGGCTAATATTTTTTCAACCATTTGGAATTTTTCCTTGCAGTTTTGGACATTCTTTTAGACAAAACAATACCAGTTATTTCCAGAGATTTCAATGCATGTTGAAAAACAGTACAGTAGCCCTTTAAAACGAGTTTTTCGCGTATTTTTTCTTCACTTCAACTGCCTTAATCCTAAGTTAATGATACATTTGGTCAAACTAGTGCAAAAACTCAACAAGATATCGAGCTGTGTATATTTAAATGCCGTTTTTTTCTCTTTTGGATTCGCAAAGTCGCGTGATTACGTCAGGGGCATTCACGTGAGCACGTTCAAACCACGTGCTGACCTCTGTTAATTGGGTCAGGTTTTCCAATATTGTGTCTGCTTTGCAAACAAATTCCGAATGTAAGTCATTATTGCAGGAAAAAAAACACAAAAATATTAAAATAGCAAACCTGACTCAGTCATTATTTATCGTTTTCAGCAGCCTCGAGAACAAGACAAACTCTTCGTCTCAGTTTTGTGTTTGTTTTCGTCTGCTGTGACCTCATTAAAGAAATTCAGCGCATTCGGCATACGAACGGACTTTGTTACATGGATAAGATGTCAAAAATCATTATATAGGAACAACAGCAAAATGGGTTAAATATTTATTTTAAAATTGAGATCAAAAGCAACATGACGAGAACTGCTTCTGGACGTGACGTTGGCTGTGTTTGATAGCATATCAAATAATGATCGCTCCCTGAGGTTCGTTTCTATAAATAAATTCATGACGTGTGTGTCGAAACCAGAGTTATTAGGTACACAATACATAACTACCGCAAACTGAAAGAAAGCCTGCTTGTTTGGGAGAAAACAGGAAATTGTTAGAAAAAAAATGACGAGAACTACTCGGATACGAGTGTATACTGTTGCCTACTTATAATTTCAAGATTTATATGTTAATCTTCATATGTCATGCTTTATATGACTTGAGTGAAATAAAAGTTTTTGTCTGTCTGTCTGTCAGCAATAAAAGTAGATTAGAAGGCAGTGGCTCATTGCTGTCAGTGGTCAGTACTTTCAAGATTTATTTGACTGTGATGAGATAACCACTTTAACCGAGGATTGATTCTTTTTAATATAGCTGAATCCAATATTTGTGGACTGCAGCATCTGACATCCGTTTTCAACGACGAAAGCTGTTGTATCTAGAATATTACTCCACTTTTCGTTTTACGCACTCCCAGAATACATGTATATACAGTTTTTCGCCCAAATATTCTCTGTTTATCACATTTATTTCCTTTGGGATTATCAAACACTCCCTCCTGCTCCCACTTCACATCTCGTCTCGGCACCTGGTTAAGTGCTACGCAATTTTCAGTTACAAATATAGGATGCATGTGCCGCCTCATAAAAAGCACAGCTATCACTCGAAGAGTCTCTATGAAACAAAGGCTCCAAATTTTGTTCCTGTGTATATTCTTTGCTTCCAAGGGCAACAGTTGTAGAAGTTATCTAAAACGGTTAGAATTTATTTATCAAAACTTAAAAATGGTTTCCACTTTTCATCAGCTGCAACTTATTTTCTTTCCTTCATGCACATGCAAACACTGCATTAAGTTTTCGTTTTAATCCAATAAATCACTAATTGCCTCCGTGAAATCTTTAAATGGCTCACAGTTAGCACAACTTTTCTAAGCACTTTAAAGATTAATTTATTAACAGCATTTAAGGAAACGATATTGCGATATTTCGATCTCTAAAATTGTCAAATTTGCTCTGAAATACTGTATTGAAATATGTTACTAGGTTTTAGGTCTAATTTCCACTTTACTTTTTGTTTTGTGTTTTCAAACAGAAAATTGTAAAAATAACTGTTTTGAATGTATGGCTTTAGTACTGGTCATTGCAAGGCGGTCTCCAGTTGTGGCTTCTTATAATTTTTTGTTGTCCATGTGATGCTTTTGTTCACATGGGGTCGTATTTATTAAACGACTTAAGTGGTTGCTATGCAGTTGCTAAGGCTAAATTTCTTTGAAGGAGATTCCCTACAACTATGAAATTTGCTCTGGAGGAACAGTCTGAAAAAGACTATTCCTCCAGAGTAAATTTCATAGTTGTAGAAAAAGCAAATAGCAAATTAATAGTTGTAGGGAATCTCCTTCTTAGAAATTAAGTCTTAGCAACAGCATAGCAACCACTTAAGTCGTTTTATAAATACGACCCCTGTTGAGTAAGTGGTGTGTTAGTTGTAGCAGCTGCATGAGCACCTGTCTGGTAAAGAGCTGTTATGCGGTTTACCGTCATGTGATTTACCGTGCATGTCTTCCCTAAACTGCTTTCAGGTTATGTTTTTTACATCTTTCCCTTCTGGTTTCGAGGGCGGGACATAAGACCGATCTTACTAGTACTTGCTCACTTCCTTTCTTTCACGTTTACTTTTACTTTTTTTTCTTTTCTTTTTTTTTCGTTTTGATGTGCAGTTCCTCAGTTTTGTTTAACTGAGATGTCCTGACCCCGAGGTTATAAAACTTGAGTACATTCTCAAACTCAAAATAAAGCACACTGATTGGCTGCTTCCGAGCACATGCTCGGAAGCAGCCAATCAGTGTGCTTTATTTTGAGTTTGAGATTATACTCAAGTTTTATAACCTCGGACCCTGTAACGTTTTCGCGTTTGTGGTTACCCACCTTCTGTCTGTGTTATAGATGGGATTGTGGCTTTGGCTCTACATTGTACCTGGGTCTTTTTATTAATATTTAAAAAGATGCGTAGCCAGAACGAAGCTTGAAAGTATAGGCTTCAACATATTTCCATCTGTGTTTAATGTAAATGGGTACACTTTCAAGTGAAGCAGCTCTGCATTTTGCCTCCTTTCTCAATGAGGGTCAAATCTTAGAATAACGAATTTGCTCTTCTAGGAGCAAATTCTTTCCTTTAAGAGTAGGCCCTAGCAACAAAAGGTTCCTATCAAGGGGAGCAAAGAGGAAGTCACAAGAATGTAAATGGCAAAAGGGGCAAATTTTTCAATAAAATATTGGAATGTGCATTCAGCTTTATATTCGCTTCTACAAAGAAGACCTATTTGGTCTGGCTAAGCCCCTGATTCTCGTCTGAAATTATCTATTATTTTTATCTCTTTTATCTGCTTGTCACATTAAGGAAATGTCTGTCTTCAGATAGCCTGTTGTAATTCAGTTTCAAGCGCACCTTTAGCTTAGAAAATATTGGGCATGTTCGGCTTAATTACTTGGGTAAACCCGAGCAATACCCAGGTATTCCTTTGGTGATTCGAATAATCAGGTGTATTATAATTTCCTATGGAGAAAGTGTTGCAATAATTCCATATAAAACTATGTTAAATATTACTTCGCATGTGGGAAATAATATAACAGAGCTCCTGCAATCAAAGGACATTCAAAGAATTTTCTGATGAATTCAACACACACTGTCTCATGGCGCACTATACACTGAATTTCTCTTTATTAATACATGTAATGGAATTGCAAATTACACTTTAACAATCATTGAGCGATGGGAGAAATCAACAAATTAATACATTTCTAAGCTAGAAATAATCATCCCTGAAATTAAAGAAAGAAATTTCAAGTGCAATTTAAGAGATAAATAGGAAAACAGTTATAAATAATAAGAATTGAGCTACATCATGTGACTTCCAACAATGTAGCGATTTTGTCATGTGACATTCAGGTCATCCTTTTTATTGATAGTCAGGTAATCCGAGATCTCAGTGTTGGCTCTATGGCTTGGGTCACTTGAATGGCTGCTGTTATGTGCAGTCTGATCACAGCCTTTGCTTGACATTAATGCCACATTGGTGTGGCTAAAGTCTTATACAATTGCCTTGTGATATGAGCCGCGATATGCAAAAGGTGCTTAGAACTCTGGGTAGTTTCCAGGGGCGTAACTAGGGGCAATTTCATAATACGCACAACCATGTTTTATTCTCTACTTCTTGAAGGAAAAGCTAGTATTTCAGCCACTTTGGTAATTGGTATTGAAATCTTGTCTAATTTAAAATTTTCAGCATGCAAATATGCAGGTGCGTTTTGAAATTTTGTCAATTTTGACAAAATTTCAATACGCACTTGCGTATTTGCCGTATAGGTAGCTACGCCCTTGGTTTTCATTAGTAGGTTATGAAATATAAATCTGATTCCAATCAACAGTTTGTTTCTTTCTGAAAGAGTGACTCCATTTCGGAAGGGCTTTGCCGTCGAGGGGAAAACCATAACTCACAACGGCTATTTTCAAAACATAGGGGGAAACATGGTGTGAAGACACATATTAATTTTATCAGACGTTTATTGGCCTGAATGAATCAATGCTGGGAACGCAACGATAATCAGAAAACAGAGGAGTAGAATAAGGCAAGGTGGACCATTATTTTTCTTTCACCTGCAAGACCCCATAAATCGGTTTTAAGCTTTATCTGTTCAGGTGTTCACATTTATCACTATAGTGTTGACTACAAACACCTGCAATCTTAGTTTCAAATGAGACAGTATATGAGCCGCGACACGAGAAAACCAACAATGTGGTTGTTTGCACTGCGCAGACTCAGATCAGCCTGGGCATCCACCCACTCTGATCAGAGACTTCACTTAGCGCTTGAAGGATAGCTAAGGGTTTAAGCTACCTTCATGCGGATAGCGAAGATTCTGATCAGACTGGGCGGATGCCCAGGCTGATCTGAGTCTGCGCTGGGCGCACAACCACATTGTTGGTTTTCTCACGTCGCGGCTCATATATTATAATGTATGAATGCAGCTCCATGTTTCATCGTCATTTCAATGAAGGGGTATAACCCTCCTGACTGCCTGTTGGCGTCCG
The DNA here is from genome assembly GCA_963989385.1 of Ctena decussata. Taxonomy (NCBI): domain Eukaryota; kingdom Metazoa; phylum Mollusca; class Bivalvia; order Lucinida; family Lucinidae; genus Ctena; species Ctena decussata. The sequence continues at coordinate 22,921,569 of OZ022506.1, forward strand.
AGGAAGACGTAGTCCTTTTAAAATGGGATCTTCTCTTAAAGAGAAAGACATCGCTCCTAGAGGAGCATAATTCTTTAAGGGTCGACCCCTACTTAGAAGAACGGCAAACATGAACACGACAGTGTAACCTCTTCTGAAAGTGTACCTATTCACTGTAATACTATGGAATTCATTAAGTCAAAGGCATCAAGACTTGATAAAGCTATTTCTTCAATGAACGTTAAGTAAAGTAAAAAGATAGGCAAAGATCATGAATTAACACAATCAAATTCCACATTCCGCTCTCAAAACCAATAGGGAAAGAAACACATACACACAGAAATTTACACAAGTTTACGAAAAACAGACACAGTACACCGAATGAGCAGCTGTTTCAAAACAGATGGTCCTTCATCTACCCCAATAACAGCATCAACATCCATTTTTACATAGTATTTATTTTAATCACAAAACAAAACAAAACAAAAGGCAGATTTGCATTAATACAGGTGACCAAAACCACCAAAGACCATAGACAAGCGGACACAGCAGAATATAACATCAAGGAACCGTAACAAAGGTACCGCCTTGGAACGGTCAGCAAGTGGTTACTGGAGGGGGGGGGGGCTTAAACTTGTTTTACGTGGCCCAAACCTCGCCTTCTGCTTCTGAAGTGGTTTGAAACATTAAGTTGTTTGGTCCGCATGAAGGTTTCCTAAATCATCAATGAATCATCACCGGAAACAAACAAATCACGGATAAGGCCTATGATAAATCAGAGATAAGGACTCAACGGAAAGAACGTATTGCGACACCAGGAGAACCCTGGGGAGTCAGACAACACCACTGAAATACCGAAGCAAAAGAAAACTATCAGTTGAACCCAAATAAACAAGCAACAGACAAAGTAAACTCCGGCCCCAACCAACTAAATTAAGTAGCTTTATGTCGGGCCCATCATTGAGTCTGATGCCTGACCAACCGGCGTGCACTTAAAGAGGGAAGCAAGGTTTTAACCATAATTGGGTTAACCACTAAAGATGCAGACTGTAGGATTGCATTTATATTATATCTAATTCGTTTGTAACGAACGATTATTTTCCTGAATTGATCAGTAAAATCAGACATGCCTACAATTTTTTTTTAATTTTAAGACTAAGTCACTATAAAATTCTGGCGCCGATAGGCCCTGTTGTCAAAACGTTTTAATCCGACATTGAATTTTGAAACCAATTCATAGTGTCGGCGAAAGAATCTTGAAAATGCTTTTCGAAGTATAAAATATCTATAGCTCTGTTGGAGAAGCTAAGCAGTTAAGATTTTATTACGGGCATTGAAGTCAGTTACATGGCTAGACACTCTAGCAAACCGAACAAATTGAGAAATGTAAATCCCGTAAGAGGTAGAACGGGGAACATAACCATCCAAAAATGGAAAATTTACTATGTCAAAATCAAAGTAAGTTGTTCATAGTCGCTGAAGTGCATGAAGTTTCAACACAGTCAAGTATTGTTTGTAGTTTTAAAGGGCTGTTGATATTTTGTGGAAAGGCACAGCTACTACTGGACTAGTACAACTAAGGCGACTAAGACTAAAGACTAAACGCTATGCCAAAAACTAACGATGGCGGATTGTCTGACAAGTTTGCGAAAACGAAATTCCCGACTTCAGAAACCTTTGGTGGCATATATAAGGTCTCTAAGTTCGAGAACAAAGTTTTCCAGTTTCTTTCTTGAATAGTAATCAAATAATAAATCATAATCCCTTCTTTTCAAATAAAGCAAAAAAGGAAAACGAGCTAGATCCGCCACGCTTTGTTATTTATTTAACCGTGTCCAATCACGTGTATTTCACCGTTGCGCATAGTTGTACATCTTTACTAAAAAGAGTTGTTGTTATTCATTTGTGTGATTGACATTTGGGTTGAAAATGGCTGAACAAGTCAGTGGAACAAGCATGAGTAGGATGAAAATTCGAGTGGAAAAGTCCTCCGAGGGCGAGAAAGCCTTGGAGTGTTTTCTACCTCTAGTGGGTTGACTGGGCAGTCGGGTCGGGCGATGGTGATGGGTAGCTTTCAGTACTGGTGCGTCCTACTTATTTGGATTATTTTGGGGCAATGACCGGCAGTGCTTGCTATCTTGCAGTAGATACGGGAAGGGTTGTTTGGACGTTTTTTTCTCATCTGTCCTTTCTCCTTTCTCGCCTACTCTCTGGGAGACGGCTCGATATAGACTGAAATACTATCTCAAAGGGCCGTGAAAACCTAAACGACCAAACAACTAATTACCTCCCGCTGCCATTGTCGTAAACAAAGAAATATTTTTTTTAAAAAATCCTACAACTACATATAGTACCCTGGTGCAATGGTATGAGAATCGGACCTGTATATGGGCTCCGGCTGAAAGCAAATATTTTTAAACATCTTAACGCGTTACAGCTCTTTATTTTCCTTCTCACTCCTCCCCCCACCCCCACCCCCCCCCCCCAAAAAAAAAAGAAAAAAAAAAAAAAAAGGGAAAACGAAATTATCAATGGAATGGTTTCATTAGTTTTCATCACCTCCAGAGCCTTCAATTTTTCTCATTGTTTTGCAAAATTTCGTAGCATGCGGGGCAAATCGGATATTTTGCCAATTCTAGTAAGCTCCTAACAGTGTAGAGCCTATATAAATATACTGCGATAGTGACCTAGCATACACATTTTTCCCCAATGCCTCCAACAACGGGTCCTTCCCAGCGGCTCCGCGGAACGAATCCATAATAGAACCGTCTGGGTGCCCGAGTCCGTCTGTCATCTGTGTCAAATTCAAAGATAGTGTGCACGTTGTTCCTGGGATCGGTATCCGACCTAGCCGCCCCAAAACGTGCCTGAGTACGATCGATAGATTGGGGCCTCGGTTTAAATTATCATCTGGAATAGAAGAAGAGCGAAACGTCGAAATTTATGACAAGAACGCTCATACGAATGGCTAAGCAATGCTTTGTGTAAAGCGCTCAATAGACTTACAAGACCAGCACCACTATCCGAGGTATAGGTCCAAATGCAACATAATTGCATGTAAAACTCTTCGAAGAAAGCTTCAGAATAGAATAGAATGACGGCATTAGGAGAATAAGTTGCAGAGTTCTAGATGCGAGTGGGCAATGGGTGACAAGTTTTGTCAGATCTGTTAATAAACCCCTCATCCGAACCGCCTCAACGAGGCTGGGTGAGGGACCACAAGCCTGTCAGTTCATCTGCCGTCACACTGTGTCTGGGCAGGCTTAGACATACTAAGCGGTTAACCTGGTTCCCAATACTGAGTGCACATACTTCCGCCAGTAACAGACAACTACCCTTGCCGGCAGCCCGCTAGCGCAGTCGGCAGCGCGTCAGACTGCAGGTCAAGGGGTCCTGAGATCGATTCCCAGACAGGCCACATCACGCTCGCGGAGACTGATCATGAAATATTTTCTACGGTCATTCATTCCCTTCTGCTGATTCAAGAAGGGCAGTTGTCATTTACTGGCGAAAGTATGTGAACTAAGTACTGGTTAAACGTTTAGGAGATCTAATTAAAATCTTAAAGAGCTTCTTCGAGAGCAGAGAACACATTCGAAAGAAGGAACATGGGCCATACCATGGAACAGTGTCATGGAATAGTTTGAGTAGGTTAACTGACCGCCTAGACATGACCTTAGCTGTTTACTTGGCCGTAAATGCTCAACAAAACAAACAAACTCACAACTGCCCTTAAGTCAGCGGAAGGGAGAGAATGAGCGTAGAAAATATTTCACGACCAATCTTCACGACTGTTCAGGGGCCGGGCTTTGGAATCGAACTGGCGACCGCTTGATCTGCAGACCGACGTGCTGCCGACTGCGCTAGACGGCTCGGTAGGACACATGTCAAATTCTGAGGGTACCAAACTCTCTGCATAGGGTAAAGGTGATTTCTAGAATCTCCACATGTAACGCCTTTCGTGCCTGAACTGGTCCTCCATGTGTGAACGAGACCTTAGCATGTAAATGGGCGGTTCATCAATGAAAACAACGAAAACAACAAAAAATAAAACAGGTAATGTGAATTGAATCTCCTCCAGTGACCGGGTCCTCCATGGTCGGAAAGGATTCACCACGAGTGAACGAAACCGTTATAGGTGAACCAAACAAGAAGATGTAAACTTGATCTGCACGTGTGAACATGTATTCTACGTCTGACAGGGCCTCCATGTATGAACATTTCTGCTTGTTAGAATGGCTTCTCCAGGTGTGGACGAGATACCCACATATAAACGGGACGGGACGTGTGACCGAGATAGGTACATATGTACGTATGAACGGGACACCCACCTGTGAAAAGGTGCTGCACGCTAGATGGAGACTTTCGCGGGTCCTGTATTTTTCAAAGATCCAGCACGTAAAACGGGACATGCAGTCTGATTATCCAAGTATGCAAGGGATCGCCACAGGCGAACGGACAATCCATGGTTGAACGGGCTCTGCGCCTGTGAAGTGTAAACGGGACCTCCACGTGTTAACGGGATCCGCATGTGAGAAAGGAACCTTCATTTGTGAACGAGTCGTCCATATGTGAGCAGGAACTGCATTTGCGAACAGGACCGCCACCTGTACATGGATCTTCCACAAGTGAACGGACCTCCACATGTGTATTGGACCGCTACATGTGAACGGGGCCTGCACAAGTGAACGACATCTGCAAGGCTGTACCTGCGAAAGGGAACTACATATGCGAACGGGATGTCCATATAGGAACGGGGCTTGCATTTTTCAACGGATCCTCTACGTGTTAATGGGACTGTCCATGTGTGAACGAAACGTGAATGTATGAACAGGACCTCATTCCGATGTAACATTTAGGCTCAGATGCGCGATACGTGAATATTATACAAGTTTCTATCACAAATATGTTTGGACTGTATTGACAAGTTTCAAGGAAACATAGCGAGTTGCGACTCTAGACTGACGCTAGATGAATCCCCCTCCCAAGGAAAAAATGCTATACCATCTGGCAGAATATTCGTATTTGATACTGACCATTGATTTCTTCCAACTATACAGGTAGAATCTCCGGATAACCTTCGGCAGTTCTCCGAAACCAGACGACAACAGGCGATAATCGCAGGTGTCAAATTAATCCCTAAGGCTAAATACTCTTAAAAATTATGGCTTTAACTGAATTTCATTCCCGAGTCAGTTGATGAAAAATCTAATTTCAGTAGTAGTACATGAATCAGTCTTACAACTCAACTTCTTTTTTTTCTCTTTTTTTTTTTTGGGGGGGGGGGGGGGTGTATAGGTCTAAAACTATACGATAGAAGACAACTTATATACTGTGATTAAAGGATTTATTCATTATTTGAGTCTCTATTTCGTATCGCAGGTGAAATTTCAAACCGACTGAACAAACAAACAAACAAAATGATTTCTTTACGTTTGTACTTCGATGAAAAAATAAATAAAGAAATAAATCGAAGAGTATATGAAAGTAACCAGGTGATAAATAAATTAACCCATTAATGCCTGGCGTCCCATATATAGAGCATAGGCAAACAGTGCAGACCACGATCAGACGCAGGAAAACACGGCGTCTTAACAGGCTCTACATTGCATTACACAAATGGGTATTTCTCCTATAAAAATGATAAGAATAAACTAAACCAGACACCCCTTAACTGACATATGGACCCATTCATTTGATAGGGATAGAATATTCCACTGGGCAAAATGGGTTCATCAATGAAATAAACAAATGTTCTATAATTGATGTCTTAATTTCAAATTAAATAGATAAAAATTCTGTATTTTAATTCCTTCATTTCAACTTAAAACAGTTATTTCAGAGTAGTCCCAGTTGCTCTGTGGGTTAGGCGCTGGCTTACAGATCAAGCGGACCCGGGTTCGAGCCCCGCTTGAGGCGAGAATCTTTTCTACCGTAAAAGGGGTTCCATTGCACACAGCCTTTCATAATCCCTCTGCCGTCGTCTTGATATGACTGAAATACTGTTGAACAGGACGTAGAATTACAAATCATCCATCCGTCATCAGTTATTTCATGATTTTTTCTACGCGCCCTGACATATAGTTTTGAGTATTATATATTAATCTCAAGCCATTCACGCTATTAATTTCAATGTAATAATAAGAAAATAAAAGGTAAATTATCATTGGTTTCATTTACCCCATGTTTGTAAAATCTCGCCATTTATCGAGATAAGACGCGTTATTTGAGCGTTAGGCGCATAGGCGGAAACATCAAAAAGTCTTTTCCCAAATTGCCTTCGTCGTCTTTAGACAATATATATATTTGACCGCGACAAGACACAATATACAAAGTGGCATGTGCGCTAAGCGAAGACTTAGATCAGTCTGGGCATCCGCCAATCATGATGAGACCCTAAGCTACCTTTTAAGCGCATAGCGGAGACTCTAATCAGAATGGGCGAAGGTCCAGGTGGATCTTAGTCTTTGCTGGTCGCACATGCCACTTTGTTTTGTCATGTCATGCCACATTTATTGCGACACGGTACTGTGGACGCGTGCCGTGTCATTTGTATTGTTTATTTAACGATGAATACCCCAGTTACATAAATCGACAAATTTGAGCCTTGTTGAAGTATTTTCACTTTAAACATATGAGAAAACAAACACGCGTTAACATGAAAACCGTCTGTGAAAAACAGCCAGCAAACAAAAATAATCTAACGCTACAAAAGGATACAGTTTTCTGGTTCTTACGAAGAAAACTGTACTACATCTTAAGTCCGCCGAATGTTTATTTTCAAACCCAAACAACAAATAAGTAAAAATAAAGTTCTTCTTATGTACCAAAGCAGACATCCCTTGCAAAGAAATTGAGAAATAAAAATAAATTAAAAAAAAAGATACTGAAAAATAACATTGCAAAAAAAAAATAAAAAGAAAAAAAAATGACAATAAATAAATTATTAGCTTGTTAATATAAAGACAACTAGATAATACAATTTCATAAAGTTCATGATAAACAGAAGTAGTAAAACTGTTTTGCTAACATACTACTGATTTAAGGCGAATTCAGACAAATGATTACAGATACATGGAGAGAGAGAGAGAGACATCGAATGAGAGAGAGAGAGAGAGAGAGAGACAGAGAGAGAGAGAGACTTTGTGTGGCTCTTTGCCTCGCAAAAACAATCGTTAATGAGCAACAACTGAGCAAAAGCTAAATTTCGAAACACACCGAACTTAATTTACTAATTGGCATTATTCAATCATAAGATAATTGTCTTTCAATTCGGCACCAGTGATATAAATTATTTCACAAGTTAAAAGAAGTTTCCAGATCGACTTTTCGTCTTCATGTAAAGCTAATTAGACCGGATCAAAGACTGAAATTTGAATATGTTTGCATCAATTATTTTTCAGGCGCACGGCTTCAATTTCATTCTTACATCAGAAAACTTTGGTCTACATAATAGGGCGGCTCTGGACCAGAAAAAAATATTCTTTCACCTTTTAGTTTCAAGCAGGCTGGATGAACCTACATTTGCATAATTTAACTACTTGGAAATTGATTACTACAATAGCCAATCATAAATTGTGTATCATACTCTTCATACATAATTATAATCTTCGCCCGAGGCTATTACCTAATGCCGCGTCGTCTATCGCCGAAGTTTTGACGGAAACGACCGGCATACAAAAATCTTTAATTAAAATTTGAACAAATAATGAAAAAAGACCATTTTATCATTTAGCTAGAATAATAAAAATTACATCAGATAAAAATATATTCTTTCTTCTTATCTGATCCATTTGTGATGCATAACATTTTGTATCAATTTGATTCTAAATAGGCAGTCGAATTCCTGTGCCCTAGTTGTTTTGCGGAGTTTTTGTTAATTGTTTAATTAAATTATATACCTCTAGATAATCACCCAAAAAAGACCATTTTGTACTAGTGCTAGAATCAAAATTAAAACACGATATAAAAGATGAAGAATTTTACTTTCTGATACCGTTTGTGATGTAAAAATATATTAGGAATAATAAAAGTTATTAAGTGATAATGACATTTCCCCATATTACCCTTGTATACCAAATTGGTTCTCACCTGTAGAAGTACAAGTACGCAGTTTCTTCACTATGAAGATTCTATCACAAATATGTTTGGACTGTATTGACAGATTTCAAGGAAACAAAGCGAGTTGCGACTCTAGACTAACCCTAGATAAATAAAATAAAATTCACGTGTCTTGTCTAAGTAATGCAGAAGACAACTTTTAAATGAAGGGACCATTTGCCTTTTAAAATTGTCCAGGGGTAGCAAGTTTTTCATTTTAAAATGGTTCCTAACTGGCTAAGTAATGACTTTCATCAGACTGCCACTGTTTGGTGTGATGGACTTTCGAATAGGGACAAACTACATCTTCAAGACTAAAATGCTTGCAACAGATCGGCGCGGAGAGTTGGGGAGGGCGGAGGGGTTGGGTGTCCTGTGGGATTATAATTTTCTCTGCCTCGTCTTTGTCTCAACCCTATCTTTCCTTTCTACTGTCGCGTTGTGAGACGGCTCGACGTAACTCAAATATTATTACTCAGTAAAACAAACAACAAACCATCAAACCAAATGCCGATTCAAGTATTGGCATCAAGCCAGTAATATTTTAGGTTTTCATTATTTACTGTCACTCAACGTTCAGGACCGCCGTGCAGTGCAAAGTTAATTGTTGACGTCGGCTTAACGAAAGCACTCGTACATCGCATAATCTATCTATCACATTTTGAAGTCATACAGGCAACAGCTCTAGCAAAAGAGAGAGCAGTTATCGCTTTGGGCTCGGCCATGTCGTGACGTTACACTTGAACGTTTTGAAGTTGGAGTGATAGAAGTTACGTTTAACAAATAAGAGTCAATTTTTTACCCTAAGGTGAATGGGTATACTTTCAAAGGAAACAACTCTGCCATTTTCATTTTTTGCCTCCCTTTTCAACGAGAGTCAAGTGTTAAACAGAATAACTTGCCCCCCCCCCCCCTCTCCCCCCCACGTGCAGAAAAGTTCTTTCCTTTAAGCGCAGACCCCATTTTAATGGAATTTATCTTCCAAGAAAGCAAATAGGAAGTCACTAACATTGTTGTTGTTCCCCTTTCCAAAAATGGCGGAAAAACATCAACGTGTACTCTTTTACCTACATATTTTTTTCAGGTGACCTTTAGCCTTTCTTACTTATTGTTGAGGATTGGGGAAATGTTGAGTACAAGTTCTAAACATAATTCACACTGAGGTTCAAACTTTCCACGCGCCTCGTATTGTTACAAAAAGTCCAGGCTTCCACTCGTCTCTGTAGGCCTCGTTTTAATTTAGCCATATACCTAAATCTTGGGCCACTGCTCACACCGGGTAGGCGGCAATCGAAAACGCTCTTAACAATCGATTAACGCGGGTCAAAAACCGTTAAAAACAGCGTTTTCGATTGCAAATTCGGGACAATCGAAAACGCTGTTTCTAATGGTTTTTGACTCGCGTTTGTCGACTGCATGAGCGTTTTCGATTGCCTCCTACCCGGTGTGCTGCTGGTGTAATATTAAAATTTGAACCTGCTGAAAAAATGACGCAACTGGCCACTTTTCAATGTTGAATATCGACCCATAGAGCATTTTTCAGTGTTGAAAATTTATCTGGGTCAAGTTTCAACATTGAGAATTGACGCGTGGGGTCATGTTTTCACGGGGTCAAAATTTAATGTTATCCGGCTCAAGAACCTCGGGGCGAATACCCCATCATTTAAAGTTTACATTGTAGTATACAAATCAGTTTTCCCGATTCAATATGATTTATATTTGATGTGACGCAAAGGATGTAAATTTTTATCAGGTTTGGCAACGTCGAAATCTACAGTCACATTGGACGCTTCAATGGATATATATATAGCCCTTCACTATTCTAAACAGTGAGTTTAGTCTTTAGTCAATAGCCGATAGCAGCATTAGTTGTACTAGTCCACTAGGAGACTAGAAAAAACACTAAATTTGAGCCACGACACGACAAAACCAACAAAGTGGCATGTGCACCAGACGAAGACTTAAACAACTTATTCATCCTATTCAAAAAGCTATTTCAGTATATTCAAGACAAATGTATTGTAGGCTACAAAACGTAAAATAAATTCATACACCAAAATTCACAGTGTACCTCTCCAGCTTCATAGACATTTACCCTCTTCAAAATGTCAGTAACGAGTGTGGCCACCGAGATTAGCCACCACAACATCCAGTCTGCGTCTCATGGAACCACAGAGATTGCGCAAAAGGTACCGACGTATACGGGCCCACTCCTCCCGAAGTGAACTGCAACTGCCAACTTCTGAACATTATTAGGCTGACGCTGACGTTTACGCAAACGTCGCCCAAGAACATTCCACATGTACTCTTTTGGATTATAGTCCGGGAAATATGCCGGAAGTGGTACTGTTTTAACGTTATTGTTCCCAGGAAAGTCTCTTGTAAGACGTGCCATGTGCGGACGGCATTAACCTGATAAATGTGAGTCCTTGGCGTTTTCGAAACATTGGAACGACCATGGGTCGAAATATTTGGTCGAAACACTGTCTTGCTGTCAAATTACCGACAATGATCACAAGTTCAGACTTGAAAGAATGGTTTATTGCGGCCCACACAATAACTTTGCCTCCACCAACGCGGTTATTAGGACACACTTATTAGCGTGACGTCCTTGACGACATCAATACATCTGCGTTAGACAGGTTAAATCGAAATTCGTTATTAAAAACGACATTACATCGCGATCGTCTTTTGTTGTGTTCTGCCTATTACTGACGTTCTAGCCGATGACGTTAAGTCAAAACAGGTCCACGGAAAGGCCCACGACAGCTTATTCCATGATCCCTGAGTCGATTTCATACTGTGTTGTCCACGATTTCCAATCACTGTTGACGCCACGGATTGTGCAGTCACTTACCGGTCGCGTGGTTGATGTAGCCGTAAAAAGTTATCTTGCCGCACAGACATTAAACGCGGTGCAGCAGGACGATGCCTGTCAAATAATCTCCCGGTGGCATTTACACGCTGAACTAAACGATCACTAGTAAATTACTGGAGGCTTAAACTATTTTAACTTGACCCAAACCCTTGCCCTCTGCTTCTAAGTGGTTCGAACATGACTTAACAATTTGGTTCGCATAAACGTTTCCTAACTCATCATTGAATAATCACGGTCAACAAATCACGGATAAGACCTATGATGAATCGAAGATGAGGACGTCACAGGAACAATGCATTGTGTCGCCTCCCTGTGTTGTCAAACAACTCCACTCAAATACCTGAGCAAAAGAAAACCATCAGTTGAACCCCGAATGACCTAGCAACAGACAAGAAAAGCTTCGACCCAAACTAACGACAATAAATAGCATTACGTCGAGTCCATCAATGAACCTGGTGCCCGATCAACCGGCGTGCAAGTAAAGAAGGAAAAGTTAGTAACCGTGATTGGGTTAACCACATCCCACCATAAAAACCTAAGAAGCGCACACTAGTTGACAAAAGTTCACGAACGACAGGCACAGTTAACCGAATGAATAGCTTTTTCCGAAACAGGTGGTCATTTAGCTATCCTAACTGAAGACAGAACCAACATCTATTCTTACCTATTTTCTACTTTAAGTAACAAAAACTACATACAGAAAGCAGAATGTGCAACTATTCAGATCATGACCATATTGCTAGAGACTATTGACAAGCAGACATAACAACATGTAACATTGAGGAAACACAACAGAATTTGGTTCCTGGGTTTGGGTTTAACGACTGAGACAGTATAAAAGTCTATATCGAGCCGTCTCCCAGAGAGATCAAAAGGAGAAGAGGAGAGAAAACTGTCCAAAACACAACCGCACCTACTGCAAGCACAGTAGGCCCTTGTCCGCCTTTATTTGAATTAACAGGACGCGGAACTAAATGTTACCCAGCAAAATCGTCCGACCACGACCACCCCACACAACAGAAGTACTCCCTTGGAACGGTCAGATATATATTGCTAGGGGGGTTAAACTAGTACTACTGGATCAAAAATAAATCTTCTACCATTTAAATTGCCTCCCTTCTCAATAGGTTTCAACTCCTTAAGAAAATGATTTGCTCCTCTATCTTTTGAGAGTTGATCCACTTTTGTAAAGGCTTGTCCTCCAGGGAAGCAATCAGGAAAGTACGAAAGATTGTACCCCTTGGGTTCCTGTTCGCTTCCGAGGATGACGTAGTCCTTTTCATATGGGGTCTACTCTTAAAGGAAATAAAATGCTCCTAGATAAGTATTTTTAAAGAGTCAACCTCTATTTAGCCACCTCTTCCCCAATGATCTCGCACCCTCCTGGTTTGTTAAACTTGGTTGCTGAATTGCGATATTATTTATGGAATAAATGGCATTTGTATCATATTGGTAACTTCCCCAGAAAAAATGTACCAGTGCGATTTATCCCGTAAAAGTTCCCTGTTCCCTTCCGCTAAAATACTCGAATCCTTTTAAAGACATAGGCATTCAAGCTTTAAAAAACGGTTCCTTGCTGAAAAATCGAAATTCTTCTTCAGTTTTGATTTTAGTGATACTGCCTTTTTCATTCAAAGCTTTTAATACCGTACACGAGGTAATTTTCGCTGGTTCAAATTTTCGCGGTTAAGGGTCAAAGACATAAATATTAATTTTTGCGATTTTTAATTTTCGCGGTTAGCAACATGCTTGAAAAGCAAAACTATTTCTTTTTCACTTGAGTCAGTTCTTTCATTAACCTGCGGCAGGGCCGCCGCAGGTTAATGAAAGAGCTGGCTCAAGTGAAAAGTGCCAGCAACTACCGAAGCAAACACAAACAAAATATATGAACACTGTGTCTACAGAAGACACTTTGTAAGAAACTGGAATTTTGATATTCGCGGATTTTAATATTCGCCGTTTCTAAATGACCGCGAAATACCGCGAAAAAAGAAACACCGCGAAAATTACCATATATGCGGTATCAGATTTGGGCGAAGAGCTTTTGGTTTGCCCCTGAAATTCCCAAAAAGCTTTCACTTTTGAGTATCCTTTTATGCTCCATTTCTTCAGTTCTTGAACACTTCAAGATTTCGTTTATTAATCGCCTTGAATCTTAAACACTGAAGTGCAATGATCCCATGAAACTGTTTAATAGCACAGAATGTTAGCACTTTCGGCATGATTTCATTAGCAACATTTAATGAAACCGTTACTTTGAGGAATTTTCTCGTTTTCATCTTAACCTAGTGACGATTCTCTAATAACAAATGTTACAGCTATGCGTTCTAAAACAAGTTTAACCATAAACTTTAATTGACGACTTCTTTAATTATAGCTTTCTGTAAGATTTTATATATCAATATCAGTTCTCGGAACCATTTGTTTCTTGTGTGTGCAACTCGCTCTACAATTTTTCAGGAATCACTCTGAAACTTCGCAAACTTCGCTCTCATGATCTATAAATGTCTCTGTGACTTTGGTGTTATGCTCGAATATTTTTTACGTTTTTTACTTTGCAAACTTAGACATTTTTCGGCATCAGAATACTTTTTGAATGCACACATTGTGTGCCTGACCCCTCCTATATTTTTGACAGATTATTCTGAAACCTTGTAGAGTTCTTTTCATTGTCTGTAAATGTGCATATGACTTAGAGGTATTGCTGGTATAATTTTCATCACTTTTCTTGCTTTGCAAACTTAGTCTTTTTGTCATCGAAAGATCTGTTGATTAGGACCTTGTGTCAGCAACTCCTCCTAAAGTTCACAATGACATTCTATAAGTTTCCAGGCTTCTTAAAGTACATATAGGTACTTTATGTGTGCAACTGTTTACACAGTTTTCATAAATCATTTTGAACTTTGCAGGCTTTTAAATGTCTAATTTGATAATTCAATACGAGTATGAAGACAGGAAACGGCTATCTAAACGATCTTTTGAATATTGACAATCCTTACTTGAAGGCACGATAAATCGAATTTATCCACATAAGCTGCAGTTAAACAAAGCTAATGCAGCCGATATTGAATCCCATATTTTTTAATTATATTCATCTGATTCAAACGGATTCGTTTCATCTTGAATTTATCATAAACGCGATGACTTTGATTTTGACATAGTAAATTTTCCATTTTCGGTGACGTTCCCCGTTCTACTTCTTACGGGATTTACATTTCTCAACTTATTCGGTTTGCTAGAGAGTCTAGTCATGTGACTGACTTCAATGCCCGTAATAAAATTTTAACTGCTAAGCTTCTCCAACAGGGCTATCGCTATAATGAATTCGAAAAGCTTTTTCAAAATTCTATCGCCGCAACTATGAATTGCTTGCTAAATTCAAGGTCGGATTTAAAAATCGTTTACAACAGGGCTTATCAGAACTAGATTTTATGGTGATTTAGTCTATAAATTCAAAAAATCAAATTGTACGTAGGTCTGATTTTTCTGATCAGTTCAGAAAAAATATCATACGTTATAGAAATATTGCCCATAACATAAATGTAAATGTAATGCAGCAGTCTGCATGGTAAATAGTGGTTAACCCAACCATGGTTAATAACTTTGCTTCCCTCTTTAATTGCACGCCGGTTGGTCGGGCATCAGACTTAGTGATGGACTCGACATAAAAGCTATTCAGTTAAGGTGGTTGGGGCCGGAGCTTGGATGTCTGTTGCTTGGTTATTCGGGGTTCAACTGCTGTTTTCTTTTGCTCCGGTATTTCAGTGGTGTTGTTTGACACCTCAGGAATCTCCAGGTGTCACAATACGTTGTTGCTGTTCAGTCCTCATCTCTGATTATCATAGGGCTTATCTGTGACGAGTTTGTCTTCTGTGATGATGCATTGATGGGTTAGGAAAACATGTTTGAGCCCCAAGTATTCTTTTGCCTACGTTCCAAGGCGCTACTTTTATTGTGGTTCCTCTGTGTTACATGTTGTCATGCTCGCTTGTCTTTGGTCTCTAGCAGTCTGGTCACCCGAAAGCTTCTCATTCTGCTTTCTATTTTGCTTTGTTTTGTAATTCAAATATGAAATTGGTAAAAATAGATGTTGCTACTGTTTTTAGTTAGGGTAGCTGAACGACCACCTGTTTGGGAAAGAGCTGCTCATTCGGTTTACCGTGCGTATTCTCAATGAACTTTTGTCAGTTTTTGTGTGTGTGTTTCTTCTCCTTTTGGTTTTTTAAAATGGGATGTGGAATTTGATTGTATTAATTCCTGATCAGTGCCTTCTTTTTACTTTGGACCACGTTGGGGCGGGCCAAAAGGCGACACGACAAAACCAGCAAAGTGGCATGAAGGCCCGACTCACCGTCATGAAATTAAAGAGGGAATGAAAATTGTCAGTTGCAACTGCATTAACTTCCGATCAGTCATTGCTTTGAGCTTAAAGGATAGTGAAGGGGCTAAGCTGCCCAATGCGGACACCGTAGCTTCTGAACAGACTTGGTGGATGCCCAGGCTGATCTTAGTCTGGGCGCATATGCCACTTTGTTAGTTTTTTTTGGGGTCGGCGCTCAAATATACTGGACAAAAAATATAGAATCAAACAACTGACTAAATTTTTTTTTCATCGAAAAAAATAGTTTTCCAAAAATCATTTTTTCTGTTGAATACATATATTAAGGCTGCACAAGATTGCTGATACATGTTGAAATCTGATCACGTGACACACCAACATAAATTTATAAACAGACATACCCCTAAAATCAAAGTGAATATTGGCATTACCACAAAACTGAGTGTCCATTATTTTGGCTTTATCCATGCAAAATCATTTTCAGTTGTTTTCCGTGTGATCTCTGTGGGCCTGAATAACTGCATGACAGCTACTCGGTATATTTCTGGTAAATCCCCAGAGACCCATTTAGGAACTCGTTTGTCATTTTTCACGAATGGCCTGAATGAGCTCTCTATGAGTTTCAGGAAGCCTCTGGTGATTAAAATTGGCGGTGTAACATGTCCAAAGCATGCTCAGTCGCATTTAAAACTTGTGACCGAACTGAAATGTCAATGCGGAGGATTATATCAGTCGAAAGGTACTGGTCTACCACATTTGCCCTGTGATTAGATGATTTCATCGCCAAAAGTTTCAGCAAACGGTCTCTTTATTGGATAAAGCATGCCATTTCTTATTCGAACACAAATCAGAGCGCCTCTGTCTGGCATGCGCCAGACCAGATACCGGCCCATATCCTCACCCACTCTCCTCGAGACATGTCTTATTCCACATGGCGATTTAATTCATAGTCTACATGACCTGTACCTGGCAGGTGTCACACCTTTCTTCTATCATCATGTATATCTACACACAATCTGGACTCATCTGTGAGAAAAATTGGGTCCAATGACGCAGTTGCCGATTTGCATCACCTGTCGCATGGCAAACGAGTACCCGAATGAGCCTCTAGCACTTTATCAAAAGCATACCGAGTAGCTGTCCAGCAGTAATTTAAATCCCCAGAGATATCGATGAGCACTTGCAATGATTTTACATGGATAAAGCCAAGAATCATGGACATTCAATTGTGTGGTGGTGCCAATTTTCACGTCAATTTTACGGGTATATCTGTTTATTCGTGTCTACCGGTTTGTCACGTGAGCCCACTCTAATATTTTTCATGCAGTCCTGTGTCGCTTTGACATATGTATTGAACAGAAGAAAATTATTTTTGGATAATTAATTATTGATTATTAATTATTAATCAATCAATTTACGAGGGGCGTTCGAAAAGTAGTGCAAATGGCCTCATAACTTTGTTTAGGGGAATACTGGGAACAAATGCTATGCATATGCTAAAAACACTACATTTTGTCTTTACAATGATACTAAACGCTGTACTAAGACACCTTTCCATATTGACTTACAACGCATTTTATTAGGCTCCTGTCATATCACTGGGCTATTTTTCATATGTAAAATCTTTTCAGTGTTGGGCATTCAAGTCAAATATCGTTGCAAATACAAAATTAATCTTTGTCAGTTGCTTGTCCATTGTTGCCTACAATATTCATACAAAAGTTAGAAGGGTGGCAACTGTCATCGATTTATTCCTTGCAAAGCAATGCGCAATTCTTATGACGTTATAGAAATATACGTTAACGTCATTTTTGAAAGCTTGTAGAGGCTTCGTTTCTGGCATTAATTTGAATTTATTGACAGGTTTTCGTTGACCCATGTAAATACTCTTACTGACAAGATTTTGAATGCTAATACTCTTGTTTTCATCACAAAATCATTTAATTTTACTAGAAATAGGGAATTTGCTACTACACAATCCATATTCCCGGGCCAGTATGGAATCCAGATTATAAATAATTTCCGCGATATTTACATGACAACATTGCCTGGGCATTGTGTTTAAGTAGCAAAAATAAAAAAAAATAAAATACTGCTGATATATAAATTACGGCCTACTTAACTAAAAGTCTGCAGTGTCTTTAGGGTATACCTCTTTCAAAGAAGTTAAAAAAATGCACCCTTTTTAAAAAAATACACCGTGTGTGCAGACTTTCCTACGCATATCATAGCTTTACGTGTTTTTGCAATCAGAAGTTCTGCTTTTATGTTGGTTACCGAGAAATTACGTCATTTGCATAACTTTTCGAACGCCCCTCGTATTTTTCATGATTTAGAATTCAGTCAAAAGTTTGATCGCTAACTTTTTGTCTAGTATATATTCGTAGTCAAGCAGCATCATTTTGAAACTGATGTGGTGCATGTTTGCAGTTTGTGGACTAAAATAAATGAGCATTCGCAAATTTAAAAAGATAATCCATTTACACTGTTTCACAGTATAATACATGGAGATTAAAAGAGCATCAAATATATATTAATCAAAGCGAAATATAAAATAAAACGGGAAATTTTCACAGAAATTTCAATATGTGAGCCGCGACGCGAGAAAACCAACAAAGTGGTTGTGCTGCCAGCGCAGACTCAGACCAGCCTGGGCATCAGCCCAGTCTGATCAGAGTCTTCGCTGTCTGCATGGAGGTAGCTTAGACCCTTAGCTACCCTTTAAACGCTTATCGAAG
This sequence comes from Ctena decussata, assembly GCA_963989385.1. NCBI lineage: Eukaryota > Metazoa > Mollusca > Bivalvia > Lucinida > Lucinidae > Ctena > Ctena decussata. The sequence continues at coordinate 22,939,603 of OZ022506.1, forward strand.
AGTCTGATGGACTGGGTGGATGCCCAGGCTGATATGAGTCTGCGCTGGGCGCTCAACCACTTTGTTGGTTTTCTCGTGTCGCGGCTCATGTATCAAGATCTATCATCTCATAATTGTCTCTTAAAACGACGTGCAAAATTTAGTTTATGATTAACTGTCTTTCTGATAAGAGAGGTAGCAAAGTATCGTGTCTCTGGTAGACATTATCAGCGATGTGATAAAGATTTTAGTGCATCAGGCTTTTGATAACAAGGCATTCACATAACTGAAAATAGCATTTATTACTTGACATGACGATAAAGACTACCGTCTATGTTTTCAATTATTGATCAAAATGTCTGCATGCTTTTTTATACTTATAATCTTTACTTTTATACATTACAATTAAAAGAGTACTGTATTTCATGAGAATTTGTCAATCTATAACGAGCTGCTTACCCGAGAGGGAGGACCGGAAGGCCCTGAATGCTTTTAAAGATTATAGATGTCTATATGCGCTGACCAAAATGCGCATGCGCGAAGGCGTTTCGGGCCATATGAAATTGAAATGTGCCCTAAGACATTTTTCAGTCTTTCAAGCTTTAGTTCATATACTGAATGGACATCGTTCCAATGTGGCAGTGAAGAGACTCATAGCCAATATGTGCCTTTTTCTGTTTGATTCTATTGCGGTCGATTATGTTCACCGTCATGATTGCTAGTCGATACAGACAAAAATGTTAAGCAATGATCAGAAGCTGATACAACCAGATCTGGCTTCGAGGTTATAAAACTTGAGAATAATCTCAATCTCAAAATAAAGCACACTGATTGGCTGCTTCCGAGCATGTGCTAGGAAGCAGCCAATCAGTGTGCTTTATTTTGAGTTTGAGAATGTTCTCAAGTTTTATAACCTCGGGGCCAGATCTCATATCCTGCCTTCGAAACCCAAAGAGTAACATGCATGTATATAAACTGACAGCACAAAATCATGCGCGGTGAAACAAACTTTTTTCCTGATAGGTGTTCAGTCAACCACCTTAATTGAAGGAAAATATTGCCACTCGCCTCATAGGTGAAGGAGTTTTGCAGTCGGCAGTTGACACAAGCCGGGATTCGAATTCGCGACATTGTGCATCATATCCGAGCCACTCTAACTACTCAACCACGACACCTCTCTATGTCCGGGATCAGGACTCGACAAAAAACCTGGATATCCCTGGGGTGTCAAACACATGGTGTTTGAAACTACACCGCTGAAATACTGGAGGACAAGAAACCTACCAGACGAACCCCTTAAATAACTAAATGTAGCTTTCCGTTTGTGTCTCTATTTGTTTTTTTATACTGATATGCGGGCCATTGTAGAAGATTAAAGTGCGATTGCTGAAGAAGTCTCACCCCTAAGTAGTTTATGCTTCTGTGAGTTCCAAGGAGGAAACTATGGATGCGGAATCCGTTTGTTGTATATTAGGCATTCTGGTTACCTACATAAATGTCCTTCCCTCCTGTTATGAACAAAAACTGGGTTTAAATAGTCGTTCACAATTGCTCTCTCTGGGATTGATTTTAAGATGTACGAGGGGATAAAAAAAGGTTGAGCCTCAATTTTTTCCCATTAGAATAATACAATGCATCACACCTGATGTATATTATCGTCTTTGCTACTGATTCTAAGTAGGATCACATTGCTGCCTGTCGTGACTTGTTTAGTCACCACACTTTTCAGGAAGAGAAATACTCCAAGTGACTTTCTGCTTCACCGGTACAATGTACCAGTCCACACAAGCCGAGGTGCAATGGAAGCTGTGCGCTAGTGTGACAACGAACTCCTCCTCCACCCACCCTATTACCAGAACTAGCCCCCACTGACCTCCATCTTGAAAATACGTATGTAAGAAATTCAGCTTTTGTTATTTCACTGAGGGGTCGTGTAATACAATGCAGGTGTTTTATTAGTCATTATGTATTTATATAGACTATTTGATACATATGGGATAACTTCGTCAGACATACATTTTTGCCCTCTCATTGGACGTTATATGCAAGCAGGACCAGTAAAATGTTTTATAGTCACTATGAGACTAAACGACAACAAATCAAATAGTACTGCATTTAAGGGCAAAGAAAGACAGCTAAATGTACTATCATTACGTAATATGAATAGTACAGATAATGTGTCTTTAGACGAGTAAAGAGTTCCTTGATTGTGGGATATGTCTCACATATGTTCGTGAAAGTGTATAAAATGAATATAAAACCAAAAGCTGCTTTGTTGTGGCTCCTAAATGTCACATGTTGTTATGTCCTTTTGTTGTGGCTCCTAAATGTCACATGTTGTTATGTCCTTTTGTTGTGGCTCCTAAATGTCACATGTTGTTATGTCCTTTTGTTGTGGTTCCTAAATGTCACATGTTGTTATGTCCGTTTGTTGTGGTTCCTAAATGTCACATGTTGTTATGTCCTTTTGTTGTGGCTCCTAAATGTCACATGTTGTTATGTCCTTTTGTTGTGGTTCCTAAATGTCACATGTTGTTATGTCCGCTTGTCTATGGTCTCTAGCAATATGGTCACCTGAATTGCTGCCCATTCCGCTTTCTGTTTTGTTTTGTCTAGTAATTTAAAAAAAGAAAGTAGGTAAATAAATAGACGTTGCTGCTGTTTGTTGTAAGGGTAGCTGAGTAAACACCTCTTTGGGAAAACTCTGTTCATTCGGTTTACCGTGCGTGACTTTCTTGATCTTTTGTCTGTTTGTGTGCGCTTATAGTTTTGAGGACGGGTGTAGAATTTGATTGTGTTAATTCCTGATCATTGCCTGTCTAGCTTGAAACAACAGTATATATAACTGATCTAATAAACACGACATAAGTTCAATGTAAAATAGTCATTAAAAAAACAGCCGCTATTGCAATTACAAGACAAATACGAATATCCAGAAAAGACAATGACTATAAAGTCCAACCTTCCCAAGACACCGAAAGAGGAGGAAGAAGCTAAAGAAAGGAGAAACACATAGGACAAAACGGAAGAGCACACTTTCGATAACAAACACACTTAGACTACAACGAGGAATTGCAACATACAAACCGCTTTGGCAAAGTCAGTAGTGAAACTACTGGGGGTTGAAACAAGTTTATCATACGACGTCGCATCTGAGAGTGTAATAAAGCCATGAATTAAAACGATAATCAACTAGTGGATTAAATATGCAAATTACGTCGTAACCTTATGCGTTGACGTCCATAAAAACGTCGCGTTCTCTAATGACGAAATCGTGACGTTTTAGTGCAAATTTGCTAATAAAATGGGATTCAAGTGTTATATGATAAGTTGAATCTTGCATTCGTGCTCCTGTATTATTGAATTTTTTAAAGTCGTTGGGGAAAACCAATAAAATGGTCGACATAGCCTCGCATCTGATCTTTTTACCCAACTCGTTTAATAAATTCAGTAATACATGAGCACTCATGTTAGATCCTCTATCTATGCGCATTACCCTTCAGTTTTCTCCGATGCAACTTCAAACAGAACTATGTGTTTGGTCTGTGTTGGGGCCTCCTCCTAACGCTTCACTGAGACATCACAGTAAAATATGTAAAATCATCAGAAAACTATGCTGAACCAAAGTTCAGGGGTCGTATTTATAAAACGACTTAAGTGGTTGCTATGCTGTTGCTAAGGCTGAATTTCTATAAAGGAGAATCCCTACAACTATGAAATTTGCTCTGGAGGAACATTCTGAAAAAGACTGTTCCTCCAGAGCTAATATCATAGTTGTAGGAAATCTTCTTCATAGAAATTTAGCCTTAGCAACAGCATAGCAAGGACTTAAGTGGTTTTATAAATACGACACGAGGCATCACTGCGGTCTAAAGCAAGAGTATAAAAAGTATATTTTAAAACACGATGGGTCCGACTATAAAGACATTGATGTTCAGGTGCAATCGTCTATAACATAAAAAGGAGGGTGCCGATAGTTAGCCTAAGGTCCGACTCACGGTCTTGCAACCGAAGAGGCAGGCAAAGTTGTAAACCGTGACTGGGTTAACCATCACGCATGCAGTGTGTCACATGAAATAAATAGTGTAACCTTTTTTTGTATAAAGGACCTGGTATGATAATGGCCATTTTTGGTCCCCATTCAAATTCTCTTAAAATTGCATGGTTTCTATTGCTTATTATTTGTGCGTATGGGAACAAACAGAAAAAATATGTTTCACTTTTGTTAATTCTCAGAATAACATGATTTCTGACATGCCTATGTTAGATCAATATTATGAAGGAAAATCGCAAGAAAAACTGAGTTTAATAGTTTTTCCTTTAAAGAAACAAGGCATTTACAGTAGCTTTTGAAAGCTCTTGATTATAGGCTTTTGATGAAATGCTTCTACGTTGGGTACCACGGCTAATTACCTGTGAACTGCGTAAGGCCTGTCAAGGTACCCCACCCACTCAAATTTGCAAGTCTAGCGATGCTCACCAAAAAAAAAAAAAAAAAAAAAAAATCCAACAAATCAGAAATGTGTACCAAAATATTCCCTGTGTTCTACCTAGGAAAATGAATACCGACAACATATGTTTATTTTGTCTATTAGCGCAGATATGGGCGTTTTTTGTGTTGAGAAAACAGGGAAAAGTTCCAAAAGCTGCTAGCTTGGTAACAAAAATTTAAAAACAAACATAGAGCCCGGTCTCCAGCACATTTAATATATTCATGGCATGTAAATATATCAAAATTATGTCTGCATATAAAATATAAAATGTGCTGGAGGCCGGGCTCAAATATTTTGAAGGCCGCAAAGGCTACCAAATTCGTCATTTTCGTCGAAATCCTTTGGGGTATGAGTATGTATAAGATTGAAAACACAAATATTTTATTTTATACAAGAACTGGTTGATTTTGTATTTGCTGTTACATTTTAGGTTAGAATTTTCCTATGAATGCATTTTAGTTATCGAAATAGAACTTTCGAAAAATGAGTTTTCTGGGGGCCAAATATGGGCCTTATCATACCAGGTCCTTTATTATTTCATTGAATTATTCCGAAAATGAGTTTAATTTGTTATCTTTTTGAGCTTAATAAACATTGTCTCCATAAAATGCAGGTTCCTATACACCATGTATAAAACTTGTCCCTTACAACAATTCTGAAATTCGGCTATACAACTAGAGTGTTTTTGACAGTTTTGCGATATCTATAGCGTTAAACAGTTACTACTATACGTATGCTGATTATTAAAGTTTTTGATGTGTCTTGATGTACTATCAAAACAAATAAGCTGAGAAATAGGTAAAGTACATGTATGCTTACTGAATGACATATTTTTACCACTGGTCGTTCCAAGGCATTTGTTCTATTGCAGTTCCTCTTTGCAATACATTGTGCTCTTTCTGAACTTGTAAACTAAGTCTCCCGAAAAATTCAGGTACCGATATGTTCTACTGAAACCGTGTCCCTCAGAACTAATTCTAAATGTGGGACAAAACAACTTTACAGAGTTTGCGTCACTTATAGCGTTGTTAAGAAGTTGAGCAGTTACTGTTTATTCTCATTATTAAAAGTCATTACATGAGTGTAACACTTATATGTCTTTAATAATGGGAATAAGCAGTTACTGTTTATTCTCATTATTAAAAGTCATTACATGAGTGTAACACTTATATGGCTTTAATAATGGGAATAAGCAGTTACTGTTTATTCTCATTATTAAAAGTCATTACATGAGTGTAACACTTATATGACTTTAATAATGGGGATACACAGTAACTGCTCATCTTCTTAACAATGTTTTAAGTGTTGCAAACTCCGTATAACTTTTAAAACAAACAAGCTGAGAAATAAGTAAGGATAGATAGCTCACGATTTTACCTCCCTTTTAACAGTATTTCAGTCATATCGACATGATGGGACGGGCGATATGCTAATGAAAAGCTGTGTGCAATGGAACTCCGTTTAGGATAGAAAAGCTTCTCGCCTTAAGCAGGGCTCGAATCCGGGTCGCTAGATCAGTATGCCAGCGCTTAACACACTGAGCTACCGGGACTCCTTAGAAACAAGTAAAGTATGCTTTCTTAATGACCAATATTCTCCCTGCTATCCGTTTATTCAATTGCAGTAACTGTTCCTCTTTGTTAGACCTTGTGCTTTTTCTGTACGTGTAAACTAAGTCTCCATACAATTCAGGTACCGATAAGCTCTGTTGACAACGTCTTCCCAGCACTAATTCTCAATGTTTGCCAAAAAATAGCATAATTTTTTAAAGAGTTTGAAACACTTCTAGAGTTGTTAAGAAGTCAGCTAATTACTTAAATAATGGGAATAAACAGTAACTGCTCAAATTCTTATCAATGCTAATAGTGTTGCAAACTTTGTAAAACTTTCAAAACAAAAAAGATGAGAAACAAGAAAAGTTCGCTATCCTTACCACCAGTATTTTCACAACGGACCGTTCTAAGACATTTAATCTGTTTCAGTTCCTCTTTTTAAAGATAAAGTGTCTTTTTTCGACAATGAGCTGCCATGTTTCGTTCTTTTTTGTTTCTCCGTTCTTCTTTATTCGGTGTCTTGGAAGAACTCTTCTTTGTGATAAAGTCAATTGCTGGTTATAGGTTATCTTCATCTATATTTTACTATCATTGTATATATGGTTCAGCTGCTTAATAAATTGTAACTAGCAAATTACCCAAAATAATCACATGAGCTGCGTCACCATTTAATATTAATTATGAAGATGCACATTATAGATTAACATTGATAATTAACGGATGTAATGATTGCTTTGACATAAAGGGAAGCGTTTTTATGAAACTGTTGCATTAATGCAAATGTGAAATATTGTATTTAAACAGCGATAAACAGATTATAAATTGAAAATAATTTAATAAATAAATAGAAAACAAGAAATAGATAAGATATATAAATAGAATAAAGCGAAGGAGATGGATTGTTATATTGATATATGTTCACGTCTTGCATATGCGGAATATAAAAGAACTTGAGTCATGAAGAAATGCCGACACCATGAATCAGTAAAAGTGCCTAGAAACCATGTGAACATTTTGCAACCATGAACAATTCTGGAGAAATCTGAATATCAATTTATTCCGTCTTCTTTTCATTAAGTAGGTTTTTTTTACAAATGTCAGGTTTCTGTTTGATTTTATTTACCTTTAGATATTGTTGTCCTGTATTAAGCGTATTCCATCAAGTCTTAGAAAAACACTGTTCGTCAAGACTAACTTAAATGCATAATGAGACGTTTGTATGATATAAGGCATACCCATCTCTGGGTAAAATAATTACTGTTAATCAATATGGGAGCGGAATAGCTGAAGACTGTAAGATGCAACACATGTTTAACAACTCTTCTAAATGTCTGATCCTGCCATTGACTTTTGAAGGGAATTTGCAGACAATTTTTGAAGGAGTAAATTAAACAGCTGTACACGAACAGAAAAAAAGATTCAGACAAGATTACGCACCATACTGTCAAGTGTAAGGATATTCGCACTTTGTTGTCTAGGATTTAAAATGTATTAAGTATTTCATGAACAAACAATCAAGAATTGTGTGCATAATTTTATCTATGTCTTCACTTAACTCTTTCGGCGCCAAATTTTTCAGACGACAAATTTTCGTCTGCTCAAATCATCAGACGACAGATTTGTAATTGGAAATTTTAACAATCTAAAGACATTTTTCATAAAATCAGGCTTTTTAAGTTCATATTTGATCTGGATATACGCTGTTTGCAAAGTCGCATTTTTGCGACTTTGGCGCCGAAAGAGTTAACTCTGCTAATAAATCAAAATATATTTACCACAACGCTAATGAGGAATACTCCAGCCAAACAAATTGTAATCACGTAACGCAATATCCTCTCTTGAGTTTCTGGTTTGACTGCCACATAAGATAAAACAATCCAATACGCTCGTTCCATTGCATGATAACTTATATTTTAGTATTATTAAATTTCCATAATCAGTCTGCCCACCTCCAATAACGATCCAAATGATTTTAAGCCATTTCTTTTCTCTGCGTTTCACCACTAATCTCTAATTCTAAAGTATAAACGTGAATAAGTGTAATATTTATTGTTCCAATTTATGCCATTCCATTTCGCTTTGGTTCCCCCTTTTTATTGTCTTTTATTTAGTTTTCAACCAAAATAGAATTCTCGATATGTTACTGCCATTTAAATGTTTGAGATTTGATTCCTGTTAGATAATATGAGCCGCGACGTGACAAAACCAACAATGTGGTCGTGCGTCCAGCGCAGACTCAGATCAGCCTGGGCATCCGCCCAGTCTGATCAGAGTCTTCGCTTTCCGCATGAAGGTAGCTTAGTCCCTCAGCTACCCTTTAAGCGCTTAGCAAAGAGTCTGATCAGACTGGGTGAATGTCCAGGCTGATCTGAGTCTGCGCTGGGCGCACAACCACATTGTTGGTTTTCTCGCGTCGCGGCTCAATTATAGTTTCTACTTCCAATAAAATGCATTCGTTATTTTATTGTACACTTGCATAGCAAACGAAATAAAACACAATAGCTTTTGTGACACTGATTCTTCAGTGCCTCATTAGCCAGTCAAGTATCCTTTAAAAGTCAGCAGTCCCCAATATGGCTCTCGTATGAAGCCATAGAGAGTACTGAACAGAATCCGTACTGTCCGCTAGCTAACGAGCTGGACAATTACAGAACATAACGTCGAAGTTACACACTTAATCACGGGCACAGCAAAAGGTATTATGGGCCGCGACATGAGAAAAACAACATTGTGGTTGTGCGGCCAGCGCAGACTCAGATCAGCCTGGGCATCCGCCCAGTCTGATCAGAGTCTTCGCTGTCCACATGGAGGTAGCTTAGACCCTTAGCTACCCTTTGAACACCTAACAAAGAGTCTGATCAAACTAGGCGGATGCCCAGGCTGATCTAAGTCTGCACTGGGCGCACGACCATATTGTTGGTTTTCTCGTGTCGCGGCTCTTATATAGTCTGAACGCGAGACTTTGAAATCTCTTTAGGTTGTCTTTTATGTCTCGAACATTCTCTTTAGTCATCGAATATTTTCACGTTTCACCACTGTCCGTCTGTCTATGTGTCCACCTGTCAGTTGATCGCACAAGAATAAATGTAAAACACATTTCCTCCCACACTCTTCAAGTTCACAGTTTGAAACTTTGTACAGCTAGTGAAAATATATTTAAAAAATCCCCAAAACATGGAATTCTTTAGGGGTAAAATGCAATTTTCGGCAAATTTATGGCATTATTTGCCGTAATATAGGGTACCAATTTTGCAAAGATTGCACAGCTGTAACTAGCGTTTCGAATATGTTCTTGTCACTCGCTTGCAGGCGCTTTTGCGCCTGCAATTCAAAGCCCCGGGAGCTCTATGGTAGAGGATTGGTAAAGCATATTTTACCTACAAAATACATTACTTTCAATGATTTTTATTTCGTTACGACACCAACTTCCGCTTCCGTATTATCCAAATTGGATTGGTTTGAATAAAAATCCACAAAATAACTAAAAAATAGAGGTCGGACCGTCTTCCTGACGCTACATTACGTAATGACGTCAAACGTTCCGTTTGAGAAAAACGAGATAGCGTCAACTTAAACCGCTTCTGAGGCATTAGATCACTACATGGTCAGCACACAAAATGCAAGGAGCAGGAGCATCGGGTGAAATTAAAAGGAATTAGAAAGCGACATAGAGAAGAAATAAAAAGAATTACAGCCCGTTTTTCGTGGGGAAACGCAAGTAGGGGAAAAGCTGTTCTCTGACAGTTTCTCATCAGTTTGTCAGACGGAATTCGCTGCTGTTGAGTTGCAATAATTTCATTGCAAAATTCATACGACAAAACACCACCTGTAGGGATATGCTGTACAATAATTTATGTATAAATTTTGCAATGAAGAAATAATACAATTCTATTACTGTAACTATGGAGAGCGTTGTAAAAAGCGATGTGCTCGCCTAAGAAGGGCTAATTTCATATTAATTAACCTTTGTATGTATGTTTGTTTGCTTGTCCTTTTTCTCTTCCTCTTGGTGTCGTGGGCTGGCAGTGGTTTGTGATTGTGGCATACCCTGACCCTTTCTAGTAACATTTTAACAGGCAAATGTCTATAATAAGGCTATCGGTATCACAAATTCCGCAAATCTTTAGTCAAATGTAATTAATGCCACTACGACCTGCACTAAAATATTTCGTTAGTCCTCTCGTTACAAAGGAACCCGGATACGACATGAAAACAATGCGGCAGACTGCATACTTAGTGGACAATGCAATCAAGGTTGATAATTTCACTGCCCTCTTCAATTGCATGCCGTTGGGTCGGGCCTCATATTTAATGATTGATCCGACCCAAGAAGTTTCTACTAAGTTGGTTGGGGAGTTGGTTGGGGTTTGATGATCTGCCTTTGGTTGGGCCCGTTTCGGTTCAACTGTTGGACGGACTGCTTTTGCTTTTTTTCGCGGCACAGCCGCATATAATTTCAGTACTGTTCCACATTTCACAAGATTTCATTGGTCAAATAACGCGTATGTCAAAATTTAGAAAATAATATCAAAGGTCAATGAATATTTAATCTTCGTTCTTCCCGTCGTACTGCATTGCATAAATACTAGCACTCAGTCTGATATTAATTCAAAATCTTTCTCTTGTTTGTAAATTAAAAATAGAAGTTTTATCGAATTGCGTATGACTTTTATCTAAGAAATAGATCAGCTCTTACAAGAAACTTACCTATTCGATTGTACGACGGTGGGTCGGGCCTCAGACTTTATGAAGGCGCCAACCTAACCTAACTTAATAGTAACACAGACGGTTAGCGCCTAACCCCCGTTCCGGGACGTTTTGGTCGGACCCGCCGTGATTTAACTGGTAAGTTTCTTCTGCTCCAGAATTTCAGTGTTGCTATTTCTGTCATCATGTTTGTTTTATCTTAATTTTAATTTTGATTTCCATGTTCCTGAGAGTAAGGACTCTTCCACGCAAACCGAACAACTAAGAGTCTGATGAATCAAAGCAGGATCCAAAGGGCTCGACTGGAAACTGGTTAAGGCCCCCAGTTATTGTTGGCCATCCCAAGGCGACACTTCTGTTTTGGTTAATGTTTTACGTATACTTTTGTATATTGTCAGGGTTGGTGCTTTTGGTAAATTAAGCCTGTTGTGTGGGCGGTGGTTGTTTTTGTCCGGTTAAAGAACTAAGTATCTGATGAACCAAGGCGGAATAAAGGGCGAGGGGGTCGGTCGACCGAAAACAACACGGTATCTCCCCTGCAACTTGGTGATGCCCTCAACATGGACAGCTCTCTTTCTTTCTTGGGCATTTAATCACCTTATTCACGATTTCACATTTGTTCATTAGCTGTGCAGAATTCACTGTTTCTAAGTTTCTAAGCCTATTTTCATTTCGCCTTCGTTCAACTGTTCCGAACGCTTGAGGGCTGAAATTGTTTCCATAAAATTCCTTTCTGACGCGCAAAATTAGCACTTTAAACATTTGTTTATTAAGAGCAGTTAATAAAACTGTTAAATAGAACAAGTTTCAATTTCTTAAAGCCATTAATTCTCTCAAACGTTATGAAATTAATGTCTTTCTCCCGGGAGTTTAAATTACAAAAAATCGTCTCTCTGTTACAATGACCTCTTATCCAAACCAATATCTTTTGTTAAAAAGGAACATATATTTTCTAAAGTCTAAAGGAAAAAAAAAGATAACCTAACACATTTCGGTGAGTTTCCGTTTTTGAAACCGCAGGCAATACTTAATCCTAGCAGAAATCAGGTTTCCTGAAGCCATCTAGTTTCTGAAATTCAGAAATTGGCCGCGTCAGGTGATTTTTATTGTATCCAGTTTGCAATCAACATAACTCAGGTCGTCTTTTACATATGGGGCCTCTTTAATATGGGCACTCTGTAATGGCATGTACCGTACTTGTACAAAAACGCGCATTTTTATCATGGAATATTCCGTAAAGTACAAAGTCTACGCTGATGGACGTATACTACTGTTTGTACGCCTGTATGGTGGCCATTTGGCCCGTTTCAAAGCGACAGTTTTTTTTAAAGTTCTGTGTTGGCATTAATATGACAGAAATTATTTGTGCATTGATGCGCGATGTGCGTTGATGCGCGATGGTATGCGGTGATTTAGTGTTTTTGAATGCAAAAATAGGTGGAAAACATAGCTCTTTCCGCCTGACGTGGCCCAGCTAATTATCCCAATTTGGAAAATGGAAACGATGGTTGTATGATAGGAGACGATAAATTTGTATATATAGTTTAATTGAGAGCTGAACGAATCACATAAAATATAAGAAAGTAGAGAAATACCCTACAGCAAGTGCAAACAGGGACGAATCAGTTCAGCCTGTGCATCCATACCTGAGTGTTTAACATCTGCGTCAACAATTTATGGATCCCATGAAGCCAGCTGCTTAATGTCGGATAAGGCTGCATTAATGCCAATGCGGTTCAGAATATTCTCTGTTCTTGTATTCTAATATGTTATTTTCCCGAATTTCGACGTATATGCGTATCAAACAATCATTTGATTTAGAAGATTTTGAGTAAAATAATTCTTAACTATGTTTGGGACGGGCTGATAACAACTTCAAAACGGAAACACAATCTGTCATTTATCTATAAAGCAGTTTAAACTCCGCGAGAAGCTCGAAATTTGGCGTCTTTAAAAGGCAGCTCATAAACTTAGCACGAAGGGTTTCAATTATTTTGAGTCACCTGTTGGAATGAATCAGGGTGTATCATTTTTTTTTGGGGGGGGGGGGGGGGGGGTCTCATAGGTATACTGAGCAGTAAGGAATCTGCGATAAATCGTTGATTCCATAATTAAAATTATTATGCAGCCAAACTAACAAAATCAATAATGATGAATAAGCTAAGGCCGAAAAAAAAATGTACGTTTTAGGCTACATGAAATTTTAAGATAGGGACGGTATGTCGTAAAAAAAAAAAATATAATTTTGTTTTATGTTATTTCATGGGAATGAGAGGGACACAAAATAGCCGAACTGGGAATTCCGGATCCCTTTGAAGTCCCATAAAATGCTTAAAAAATTAGGGTCGGGGCAAAAAATAAGGCATGGTCAGGTAACCTGAAACCCATTAGTCTTAATTTTAGGGCTAAGGTCGTGATTGAAAAAAACGTGGAAAAGAGCCGCGACACGAGAAAACCAACAATGTGGTTGTGCGCCCAGCGCAGATTCAGATCAGCCTGGGCATCCGCCCAGTCTGATCAGAGTCTTTGCTGTCCGCATGGAGGTAGCTTACTCCCTTTGCTACCCTTTCAGCGCTTAGCAAAGAGTCTGGTCAGACTGAGCGGATGCCCAGGCTGATTTGAGTCTGCGCTGGGCGCAAAACCACATTGTTGGTTTTCTCGTGTCGCGGCTCAAATGCACTCATAGATGGTAGTTGTCTGCAGCTGTCACAATTACTCTGATTTCATAAGTACGCATAGATTTGCTACCTTAAATCGGTCTTGTATAAATGCAGGAAAATAATTGGTAAAAATGGTTTTCCTTATCATTTTAAGAAGATAATAATTCGATTTAGATAGGATTGGTTTCGATATACGAGATGTTTGCAGACAAACTGCATGCTTGGTGATTAACCAAATCAAGGTTAACAGCTTTGCTTAACTCTTGGATTGCACGACGGTGGGTCGGACCTCGGACTTTCTGAAGCCGCTTACCTAACCGTAACATAAAAGTAACACAGACGGTCGGCGCTTGACACCCGTACTGGGACGTCTTGGGTCGGGCCCACCGTGGTTAAACTGGTAGGTTTCTTTTGCTCCGGAATTTCAGTGTTGCTATTTCTGTGATTCCTCATGTTTGTTTTATCTTTGTTTTAATTTTGATTTCTATGTTTCTGAGATATTACACTTACGAGCTAGGAATCTTTGACGCAAACCGTACATCTAAGTGTCTGATGGACCAAAGCAAAACCAAGGGCGAGGGTTGGTCGCGACCGCGAACCGGATAACATCCCCCCCAACGCTCTCACCCGCAAAAGTTTCTTTTTTGGCCGTCCCAGGGTGGCACTACTGTTTTGGTTCTTGGTTCTTTTATGTGTTTTTATTGCTATGTCTGTTATTGATTTATTGTGTGTGGTGTTAAGACTAGCCCGGTGACAACCTACATGGGAAATGGCCTTTCTCGTGGCTGCCGCTGATGCTGTATTTGGAGGTGACTTATTTTGTGTTGGCTTTTTCCCACATGGTGTCTTTGATGGAGTGTGGGATTGAATTGTGTCAGTTCCTTAGAATCTTCCTATTTACTTTTTATACTTTAGCCATTTTTTCATGTAAAACGAGATGCAATAAATATTATCGATATTGTGAGGAAGGGTATTATTTTATACTTTGCTGTAGGGGAATGGATAGTTATCAATTTGTAAAAGCATGTCACACGCCTTGCTTACAAATTACTAAGGCATTTAAAATCAGTTAGGATGCATTAATAAATGCTTTGATGGTTATGCCACAGTGGAAAACCCTGTATAATAACACTTATTTACTCCAAGTCATTAAGGACGTTGTATTATAAAGGGTTTCCTTGTATTACATTGATCGTTTAATTTACCTGAATATCAGTTTAAAGAAAACAATAAAATATATTTAGGGAGTGCTACAGTCAAAGATCAGAATTCTCCTTTGCCTTTGGGAACATCTATTTGATAAAAAAAATGCAGAGCCGCAGTCACAAGAATAAAGAAAGTATTAGTATTACAACGGCGGGTTCCAATTGTCGCAAAGCGTGTATTTTTTCAATTTTGTCAGACTTAGTGTGCTGATATGTCATTGCCAAGTTCTGGGACCGTATTCATAAAACAACTTAAGTCGTTGCTATGCTGTTGCTAAGGCTAAATTTCTTAGAAGGAGATTCCCTACAACTATGAAATTTGCTCTGGAGGAACGACTGTTCCTCCAGAACAAATTTCATAGTTGTATGGATTCTCCTTTATAAATATTTAGCCTAAGCAACAGCATAGCAACGACTTAAGTGGCTTTATGAATACGGCCCCTGGTCCATAAGTCCGTAAAAGTAAATAGCTAAGTATTGGGACAGACAAGTACATACCCAGATCAATCTACGGTTAGTGTATTTATAATTGCAATGAAATGTTACATTATATCGTGTATCTTCCACATTTATTTCCTTTCGGTGTCTTGCATGATTGTGATCTATCCTGTGTGATGTTACGTTGTAATAAAGACCGAAAAATTCATTTTAGTGAGACTATTTTTTTCACGTCGCCTTTCCAATGAATACTAAGCCACTGAAGCTCAGCTCTGCTCAATTTCTACAAGTTATACTGAGTTTAATCAATCTGTTGCTTGCTTCATGCTGCAATAAACATGTCTTTTAAATTTGAAGAGAATGCTGTTTTTAGGAAAGCCAATCATCTTTAGGTTAATATGATTGCACGCATTAACACAAACAATCTTTAGTTAAAATCTAAAGCCACAAGACAACAATTTCATACGAAGAAAATGCTTAACTTCTTGATCATTGTTCTTTCTACATGAAAACTGCAAATTCTGATCTTGTCCTATTCCACCTAAACCGTAGGCACCTTGTGTTCGCACCCCCCCCCCCTCGCCCCCCCCCCCCCGCACCCTCCCCAGCAAATTCTGAAATTTTGCAGGCATTTTTTCATGGCCTGTAACGTGGAGATTATCGTCTGATATTCTACAACTTGTTTAGCTTCGTAGTCATTTTTCAGCACCAGAAGACCAACTGCGTACGTACCCTGTGTGCGCAACCCCTCCAACAATGTTCCATAAATATTTTTGAAACTTTCCAGGCTTGTTTTTCATAGTGTATAGATGTGCATATGGCTTAGATACTATGGTCAGATAAGTTTTACTATTTTTTTACGCTTTTTTCAGCAACAGAAGACAAGTTGACAGTACATACCGTTTTGTACAGCTCCTACGGTTTTACATGATTCAAACTGAAACTTTACAGTCTTCTTTCTCATGGTATGTAGATTTGCATGTGACTTGGCGGTATGGCTGGATAATTTTTATATGTCATTTTGCCACATCACAACACCTATTAACAGTAAATACCTTGTGTATCCAAGTTTTTCTAAAGTTTATAATAAATTATTTTGAAACTTTGCAAGCTTTTTCTTCATTGTCTCTAGGTGTGCATTTGCTTAAAGTTGACAGTGTGATAATTGTTTTCATTTTATTTTCATTTTTCAAACGAAGGCCCAATTCCTCAAGTTTCTACCAATCATTTTGAAATTTTGCAGGTGTGTGGCTTTTGTAGAATCTCCAGTTGAAGTTTTATTACATTTTTTTGCATTTTGCACTTTTGTCATTTTTCGAGCTCAAATATTATCAGATTGCATAATCAATGGATACCTTGTGTGCGCAACTCCTCATAAAGTTTTGTACATTGTACATATTGGGATTGTGCAAACCTCCTTTTTCCAAAGGCGGGGGACATAAATTAATCGAATCAAGACGATATAGTCACATTGGCTATCCTAAGGTGACATATTTAACAACAACAATGAATTGATTAGATGGGATTAATAAGCAGGGAATAATAATTACAACCTGTCAGAGAACAAGAATCACCATGATTTTATCCCTTGTATAAGTTGTTTTCTGACAAAAACATGTTTCTCATTTCTTCTTCGCCGGATAACCAGTACTCGGCATTAATAGCCAAGACCTTTACTCAAATCTTATTCTAGCCATTGCGCTTCTGGTCTATAGACATTGTGAAAATCTCAACAAAACATATACACGGTATGTAGGCAAATTTACGTACACGAAAGTATTACTTACGAGACATTGCGGGAAACTGCGCGTGACAGAACAGAACAGAACATCACTTTATTTAAACTCAGGTCATACATATGACATAAGAGTGTAATTACAACTAACAAAGCAGTGTGAAGCATGGTGCATGTATAAATACGCATCAGGGCGTTGTATACTCTTTTAAGTTCACGTTGGGACAGTTGAGGTGGTTGGCGTCAGGAAGTGTGCCAGACCACAGTCTCACACGCTTACTGACCCATCACCACATCAACTATCTTGAGGGGGTTAAGCAGTTGTCGTATTCATGATGGCAAGGGAATGAAATCATCTGTTCAGTCAAGCTGAAGCTTGTCCGAGTTATTTCCCTTGTCATAAACTATAAAAGAAATACAGAGCAGGTCGTGACATGAGGCAAATTGTCCACTTTCTTGACAGGCAGCGAAGACCCTGACCAGCCGCGCACCAACGCTTTCTAGTCAGAGTCATTGCTGCTCACATAAACTGACTATCGGTTCGAAAGGGTAGACAGAGAGGGATGAAGACACCGATCAGACTGCGAGGCTGTACCGGCTGATCAGTTTCTCCGCTCATCTTAAGAAAAACCCATGGCACGACGCAGCTGATACCAGAGTATTCGCAAAGCAAACAAAGAATCTACAATTTTCTATAGAAACTAACATTTTTTTGATTATTTTCACTCACTAAACAACAATGGCTTTCTTAGCTCAGCACTTATGAGCGAGTACTGTTCAGTAATATATTATTAGGTACATTATACTCGTGCAAGAATGTAGAAACCAGTCGAGCGTATGTCGTCAGTCACGTGGTAGGTTACATTCCAATCAAATCATAGATAGCATAATTTGTACAAAGAAAGGAATTATATATGTATAAGAAAAAAAGGAGTTTCATATATTTCTTGTGTGCGCAAATTATGAAAAGATATTTATGTAATGGGATATATGTATATTCACGATATTCTTTATTATAAGGATTTAGCAGACAAAAAAAAAAAAAAAAAAAAAAAAAGGTAAGTAATAGCAGGCCCACAACATCGAATCAACACTCAACAAACGCCGACTCGTCATTATAACGTTAAATCTACGTTTATTCAACGTCGGCTCGGCGCTATATATCCGGTGGGATCTCGTTTGGCACATCACGTTGTAAACAACTTTACCCTCTGACCGTTTTTCTTGAATATATCTGCACTGACTTAATATTTTACAGATCTGTTTTACAATGATATTGGTCATATTTCCTTCTATCTAGAAACATATAGACGCTGAAGATACACTCACCGTGTTAAGCCTAATTTTGAGAAAAACATGTAGATTTTTGCATTTGTCTATTACTTCGCCGGAAGGCAGCATGTACAGTCTTTATTCCTTTATCGTTTGCGAAACTGATATCATCAGGGGTGGCCTACTTAGTGCTCTTTATAACCAGTGTTTAATCAGATTCCAGCTTTATACGTTTCAAGAATAAACAATCATGTTTCCCAGGAGGGGTCTACCTTTTCGCATTTACGACCATCTCAGGATTCCTTTTAAGCATTTACTACCACCTGCGCAACAAAACACAAATTTTGACACGACCATCGACAAAAGTTTTGTATGATATCCTACATATCGGAAGTTTTGCATTAAATCATGTCTTCTCCTCTATCAAACGTTACAAAACACTGTTTTACCGAAATACCATGACTAACATAGTTATAACACGATCGAACAGCTTTAGAGTGAGGTTTTATTTGTATTAAAGGGAGGATTATGCTTATTTTAGTCATGGAAGTTTGGCAAAACTGTCTTGGAACGCTTTACTGCATATCTGGATTGAGAAGAAGACTTGATTTAATGCAAACTTTCTGATACTGATGATTTCATACCAGAGTTTTGTCGATGGTCGTGTCAAGATTCGTGTTAACGTTGCGCAGATGGTCGTAAATGTTTAAAAGGAATGCTGAGATGGTCGTAAATGCGAAAAGGTAGACCCCTCCTGTGAAACATGGTTGTTTACTCTTGTACTGTATAAAGTTGGAATCTGACATAACCGTGGTTGTAAAGAGCCCTAAATAGGCCAACCGCGGATGGGATCAGTTTTGCAAATGATAAGGGGATAAAGAAAGTAAATGCTGCTTCCATGCGAAAATGCAAACTCTACATTTTTTTCTCAAAATAAAGCTTAACACGGAGAGTGTATCTTCAGCGTCTTAAAGTTACTAGATAGAAGGAAATATGCCCAATATCTCTGTAAAAACAGAACTGTAAAATATTAAGTCAGTGCATATATATTCAAGAAAAACTGTCAGAATAAAAAGTTGTTTACTTGTCACTAGCAGTTTCCCGCAATGTCTCGTAAGTAATACTTTCGTGTACGTAAATTTGCCTACATACCGTGATATATACACCAACATTTTGTTATCTGACAGGCACTGTTTGTGTTATGAAGGCATAATGCAAATACTGCCCTAAAATTATATCAGGAAATACAGAAATAACATCTAGCTTCAAAAATTGTCTACAGGTAAGGCAAAGTGGTGTTTACAGACAAATTTATTTCTCTGGAAATTCTGTATAATCCATGAAGTACTACCTTTAATTTTCCTTTTCTCTCAGTGCAAAAGTATTTAAGCATATGATTAAACTGCCATAAATACAAAACAACTAACCAAGAGATGGTACTTTTCATGTCCCTACCACTGCTGTCTGTAGCAGTGGTAGGGGTTTCCATTTGAAACTGCTGTCTTGTTCAATGAGATGGATTAATATGGCATTTATGTCAGTAATGTGATTATCAAAACACTTAAGGATTAACAGATCATGTGTACCCTTACCAATCAACCGCATTACCCTTTTTCCACTGTTTTCATTTGTTTATTCAAGAAAAAGCCTAGAGATGCATTTCCCTCCCTGACAAAAGAGAATGGTCTGGCTTTCACCATAACAAGTCAACCATCATGCACCAGATTTTTTCCAAAGAAAGAAAAAAATGTATCCCAAGCATAATCAGCGCCAGGTACAGTTTACTGAGTGCATTGTGATATTTATAACTAGCGATTTGTTACCCCTTTCTGCGGTTGAGAGCCCCAGTTGTCGAAGACTGTATGAAAAATTTGATCTACGATTCCAAGTACTATCCAGGACCCATTTGTCTACACATCTTATTGTCGAAAAGGCAGCTGATATTCAAACTCAACTCAAAAGAAAACTTTCTTCTGATTAAAATGTGTGTTTGACTCTTGATCTTTGGAGTTACAGGCAAATGACAGCTTTCCTAGGAGTAACAGGACATTTTCATCTGACTTGGAACTAAAGTCAGTCATGCTTGAGTACAAAAGAGTTAAAGAACGGCACACTAGTGACAGCATCAGACACTACTATGAAGAGACTTTGGCCGGTTATGGTATTGCTTACAAAATTTCGTATGTTGTTATACGGACCATGCTTCAAATACGATAAATTTGAGTGGGCACTGATTCCGGTGATGATGAGGACAATGAATGTGGAGGATTCACATAACTGCTTACCACTTGATCTACCAGACTTTGCTCACACATTAAAGCTTGTGATTCGTGACGGGTTGAAAGAAGCTGGACAACAGTTAAAGACTATAACTGCAAAGTAAGGAGAAGAGCTCTATAAGCTATCAACTTTCGTTCTGATCCCTTTTCATTGTGTAGTTTGTATGTATGTTGTTTATATCTTGTAGTGTACATTATTGAAAATAAAATATGTTTAAACCAAAAGTAAGGAGGAAAACTCTCAGGAACTGACACAATTTAATCATTTAATCCCAGATCCCACCCAAGACACCATGCGGGAAAGAGACAACACAAAATTAGTCACCACCAAAGACAACACAAGCGGCATCTTTTGTGGGCAGCGAATGAAATCCTGGAAAATGAAAAGCGTGTGCAGGCCTAAAACGTGACAAGATGGAACAGTCAGATAATAATGATGTGTTCAATACTTAATATTTCAGACAAGGAATAACAAGAATTAGAATTAAGTGTTAAAATAACAGCATATGAAAGACAATTACTGAAAGAGCTCTCTGAAATTCTGTGCACATTTGAGGAAGCCGACTAGCTCATTCGACAAAAACAGTATCACTGGAAGCCAGCCCATCCATGTCACGGAAGAACTACAATAACTACAAAGCCTGTCATCAACGCTCAGCAGTAAACATGTTTCAACACTTGAGGAATCACTCACAAAACGTATGACTCAGTACCAGGAAAATGAACAGTTGAAGCTTGCAACAGCCCTTAACTCTTGTTTCAAAATACAGTGGTGTTGAAGTGAAAGCGAGCAAGCAAACAATGAATCTGTACTGGCAGCTGCAGCACCGCAAGTCAATAAGAATAATAACATTGATACATCTCCACCATCTAAACAGGGCCGGACGCGATTTTTCACCCCAATTAGTAGCACCACAAGAAAGCGCAACACTTCGTAAAAGGGAACTAAATTCCATAGTATTTGAATGAACCAGTCATTGACATGAACAGTGACCCTCTAAAGTTCTGGAAAAGATGAAGCTGAGTATCCACACCTTGCAAAATTAGCAAACAGATACCTTGAGAGCCAGGCATCCTCATGTACTGTTGAAAGACTTGTCATTACTAGTGAAAGGTTATTCAGCCCGGGAAGGTGTAGGTTTAAAGAGACTAATGATGATAAGGTGTAACAATCCTCTGAATGAAGTGTCCAGATCGGTAAGTGTTGAAAAGTTTGAAGAACTTATGAAGGACAATGTATAAATTCATATAGGAAAATATCCTTGAAATGGTTAGAATAAGCAAACTTCTTAAGTTTGATAATAAATGTTTAAGTAAGTTTTATGCTTTATCACTTGAAACATGACACAAAGCGTCTTAGATATAACAACTGTGTATCGAGGTTTTAGAGCCACAAGGTCGTATCGCATAGTGCATTTTATGTATCCGATACGACCTTGTGGTTATAATACCTCGCTATGTGCTTGTAAATGCTAAAAATATCTGCAACCTGTTTTATGATTAAATTAACTTTTTGTTTTCAATTTCTATTCCTTAATTTATAGTACTCAGAAGTACCCTTGAGTACTTTTGTAAAGCACTCAGTTCAGTTCTCACTGAAGTACATATATAGAATTGTGCTCAGTACTTACTCAAGAACTTTCAAAAATGTCAGTACTCAGTATTTACTTGAGTATCGTTCCTCAGTTGGGGTTTACAGGGTTTGTGACGATGTACCAATAAGGGTACTGGTGAAGTGTAAAATGAGTCGCCAATCAGTAGGATGAATAGATACACTTTCAAGAGAAGCAACTCTGCAAATTTACCTCTCATCTCAATGAGGTCAACTCTGTAAGACGAAAATTTGCTCCTGTCTCTTTCTCAGGAGTAGACTATTATTTTGGAAGGGCTTTGTTGTCCAGGGAGGCACACCTGATGTCCCAAAGTTTGCTGCACTTGTGAAAATGGGGAACAACATATAGACAGTAAACTATAAATATGTTTTACCATTTGACCACCTTTAAAAATTTTATTTGCCTTCATGCCCTGCTAGTACCGCTGCATCGTTAAAGTTGTGACTGGTATGATCACATATTGCATGCACATGAATTTGTGGACTCCCGAGTTATGTAGTAACAATAATCAGCACTCACACTTGGATGTAAGTCATGCTATGTACTTACAACTATTTGCAATGTGAATATATCATGCGAATGACGTTTCGTTCGGTTCATTTTTACAGACATTCTCAAAACATTAATAGGATGCTGTTTGAAATATCTGAATTATATTACATGTGCAAAACATCACCATACAGACCTATTGTATAGATATTGTGTTAGGATTGTTCAAGACAAAACACACACCAAAAAAACTGTACCTCTTTTCGACAATATTGTGCTAATGTTGTGTGCTGGGAGGGTAACTTTACAAATAAATTTCGTTCATAGCAGCACAATGTTATTGACTATAGAAAACATATATCAAAACGAAAATAGCATGTTTCAGCGAATGTGTAATAATGTAATTTTTGAGCAATAATATGATTTCATCCCAAATTGCAGTCCTTGAAACACTTTTATTACATCTAAACTAGATTAAATTTTAGTGATTGCATTTTTATTTAGACCTACAAATGCAATTACAGTCTATGCTGATACCGGCTTTAATTCAATCTCCCTAATGTTTAATCATACACGATATGGCTGTTGCTGAAAACCTGAAAGAAAATCGACCAAGCAGAATATTCTAGTACCAGCCAATACCATGCGGTGGAGATGTACTGCACCGATACATTTGAGCCGCGACACAAGAAAACTAACAATGTGGTTGTGCGCCCAGCGAAGACTCAGATCAGCCTGGGCATCCACCCAGGGTGATCAGTCTGATGAGCCTGATTGCTAAGCGCTTAAAGGGTAGCTAAGGGTCCAAGCTACCTTCATGCGGACAGCGAAGACTCTGATCAGACTGTGCGGATGCCCAGGCTGATCTGAGTCTTCGCTGGGCGCACAACCACATTGTTGGTTTTCTCGTGTCGCGGCTCATTTCTAGTTGAGACGGCTGTTTAAACGCCACTTTTACAAAAGAGAGCAACGTAATGACTTTTTGTTGGTTTCTCTGGCTGCAAGGACGAAATCATTTAAAATGGAAAGTAAAAAAAATAGGCAATGAGCAGGAAATAAATACAAATAGAGCTAAAAAATAAAAGAGAAATGAGCTGCGACATGACAAAACCAACAATGTGGTTGTGCGCCAGCGCAGACTCAGATCAGACTGTGCAATCTTCGCTGTCCGCATGGAGGTAGCTAAGACCCTTGGCTACCCTTTGAGCACTTATAGGAGAGTCTGATCAAACTGGGCGGCTGATCTGAGTCTTCGCTTTGCGCACAACCACATTGTTGGTTTTGTCGTGTTGCGGCTCAAATATGTTTATCACTGTACATAAACTGACAACAGTTCATGAAAAACAAGCATAGTAAACAAAACAAAAGCTATTTTTCAGACGCTTCCCCAATTATTGAAAACACCACTCACACAACAGGGGCCGTATTCATAAAGCCACTTAAGTCGTTGCTATGCGGTTGCTAAGGCTAAATATCTATAAAGGAGATTCCCTACAACTATGAAATTTGGTCTGGAGGAATAGTCTTACAAAGACTGTTCCTCCAGACCAAATTTCATAGTTGCAGGGAATCTCCTTCAAAGAAATTTAGCCTTAGGAACAGCATAGCAACCACTTAAGTCGTTTTATGAATACGACCCCAGGTGATCAAAAGCACCCACATGAACAACCAGAACAAGTAACATAACATCTGTTTTCACCCATTTTGGAGCCCATTGTAAAAGACATTAGAGTAATTTGTTCTTCTTTAATAGTTGACGCCATTAGAGTGGGGGTAAAAAAGACAAGAATAGAGTCATGTAACTTACTTATTTTCGCTAAAGTTCGCGAATCTTGCCATTTTGGATAAAAAGAGCCCCAAATTGAAATTGCCGATTGGCATTTATTTGCTTGCGAATTGAAGAACTCGCTAATATTATACTCCTCCCCAAAAGGTTAGAATAGTGTGAAGGCAAAAATAAGATTATTAGAGATAATAAGAATTGAATTCTTACTTTCTGTGGAAGTTAATGTATTCTGTCATCAACACCAATGATAGTCAGGACGCTGAAATTCAAAAAGGGCCTATTTTTCGAGATTAATGCCCCGACAATTCGAAAGGATGAATTTGGTATATTATGAAAGTTTATCATCCCAACTTTAACTGGGTACCAAAGAACTACTAAAATGATCGACTGCCTTTCTCCTTATTTTATGTCATTTGAAGCGGAGTTTCAAGCAAACAACATAAGTTTTAGAAGAAGCCTATTATACTGCTAACGACTGATACTTATTAGCTTTCTATCCATTTTGGCTTAGGCCCGTAACACCCGGTTATTGACGTTACATATGAATATTCCAACAAATGTAAATAAATTGAAGGCAGAATCGTTTTGCTTTCTTTTGCTAGTATATTCTCCTTTAAAACCATCTTTAGATATTAGAAGAATTACAGCCTGCTTGATTTCTTATCATTCGCCTGTGTTACTACTTGAATTAAAGTAGAATTAACGTATATAACATTTATACAAAATGTATTCCAATACATCACAGCCAATCAGCAACCTTCACCAACTCCCGGGAAACTCTCATAAATACGGTATTCAGACATTTTTTAAGAAATACTGTTGACAGAAGTTTGTCGCTATTTTCACCAAGCAGTTTAAGGCCCTCGCAAGCTGCGTTTTATACGTAAAACAGAAAAGAGAGTTGTTATGTGTTAAAAGACTTGACAAATGCTGAACAAACAGTCTTTTTTCTATTTCTTTGTTCTTGTAGCAGCGCTCAACACTTTTGCTGACAAGAGTGTACAACGTTGCAATTTTCTTGCTACGCTTCTCATGACACTAACATACGTGACTTTTTGTCGAAGCAATAAAAAAGAAACAAATAGACAAATTGAGAGATAGAGAAGATATTACCCCAAGAGAAATAAGACTACTGATGCTCCGAACATTGTCATTTATATAGGTGTCAGTCAAGTGACAATCAAACATCATCGTTCTTTTTAATGTAAATAAATATAACATTAGGGAATTACTTTTAATTTACACTACAAAACCTGCTGTTACATTGGATATTGAAAAAATCGGTTCATAGAGCATAGAAATTGAAAGACTACAGAAAGGTGAGAAAACTAAAATACACACTGGAATTTAATGACATGAGGCAGAGAAAAGTAGCTGCCAAATCGAAAATAAGCATCTGCTTACAAAGTACGCATTCTTTTATGAGACTTGCATGGAGGTATTTTTCGTTACCAATAAAAACGACAATGCTCAAATGAAAGTTTCAGTTAAAATCAAGAAACAGCCCAATTATATCAATCAGTTACGATGTTGCATATATATTGCATTGACCTTTTGGGTCAATTTTTAAAATCCCTAAAGACGGTGATACATCATGCGCTTGGTAGTAGAACATCGGAAAAATGTAAACTTCTTATTAGTTAATGTTACTGCTAATCAATAATGTATTTTCACAGCCTTCAGCCTCCGGTCAACTATTCACCGTCCGACTGTAAGTAAATTGTATCATTTCGTAACATTTTGAGTGCAGATAATACCATGTAGGAATAATGTGGCAAATATTGTGAATTACCCGTCCCGTTACCATAAACACTGACAAAACTCCTGATAGACTGATGTTGGAATATCTTATAAGTTACGGTATTTTTCTTCTTTCTTTAACTCGCCACATCAAGAATATTTTTAATGTGTTGCCTTATAACTGACAAGAGTGCTACAAACCGGTAACGTTGATAACATTTCAGCAAGTAAACCTTGGTACTTAAATGAAACACTGACAATTTCTTTAAATGGATACGTAATTAACGTTCGAATACGCTAGTCAAGTTCAATTTTGAGACTTTGTTTTAGATTTAAGTTGAGATGGAATGAAGTATCATAATATCTTAGCTATAAAAGCTTTCGTGCTTCATTGCTGCGATTTTATGCTCAATAAACATACAGTTTAAATACACATGATAAGTCAGTTGTAAAGACTGGGGGCTTGAGACAAGCAGACATTGAGCCTTGAAAGCAGCTTATTCTTAAACAAATATTATCGTTTGGTACTGAATGAAACAATGTTCAAATTACAATTATGTAACGCAGTATAACGTTTATTCAGATACATGCCAAACAGATGAAAGTTAAATACCTCTAACAATCTCGTTTTCTTATTATTTATTTTCATCGTGGCATGTACACCCACTACTTTTAAATATAACCAATGGCTGTAGCATCTACGGCCATCTATTCTTCATATATCGATTTTTTCCCGACATATGATAGATTTTTTAGAAAATAATTTTTATAAGTATTCACCTGGTATAGCCAGTACAGCACACACTGATTCAAAATGTTTCAAGCAGTTAAGTCTACGATAGGCAAGATATTACTTCGAGTAATTATACTAGATGTTTAGTAAGAATCTTTCATTTTACTTATTTATTCGGATACTGAATTCTGTTCTGATGCTTTTATTTCTTCTGTTATATACGTGATATACATATGATGACTGCCGACTGAGCCGTTTGAAACTTCATTTTCCGTTGCGTATTCAAATACCTAAAAACATCCATGTTTATGACACAACGCCTACTTGTTTTTGCTGCATCAGAAGGAAGTGTGAGGTTGCGAGAATAAAACTAGTTATAGCCCCTGGTAGATTATGTATAACTGTCTATACAAATATGAAAACTTCTACATGCGAATCCCATTGGTTGGTTTTCTTGCCTTGTGGTCGCCTGTATAGCTGTCCTATGTGCTTTCTATTTTGTTTTGTGGTTTAAAATATAAAATAGGTAAAATTAGATGTATTAAATGTTTGAATGTATTTTGTATTGTGTTTTGGTGCTTACTTATGTACAGTTCCTCTGTGTATGAATGGAGTGTCTGTTACCAAAGATGTGCTGTTCCGTTTTGTCGTATGCATGTTTCCCATCTTCTTTTGGTGTCTTGAGTGGGCTGTGTTTTGTAATTGTGGTCTTTCCTGGGTAATTTTATTTACATTTTTTCTATGTACATTTTCTACATCTCATATACGTAAACTTGGGTCTGCATGCATATTAAATAAATACACTGTAACAAAATAACAAGAAACAAATTCAGATAGTCAACATGTAAACCAGTTTTATTCTCTGGAGAGACGTACGAACTTGCAAAATGACGCTGTTCACAATGGTTTTAACCACCTACTGGAGGTAACAGTGATCCCACAACTCTGGCAATATCTACCATATGCATATTACTGAATAGCTTCTTTTGATATCTAATTAGTTTACGTTGTAATTACTCTTCAAACCATAACGTTTAGTTATTGTTTGAACATAAATTTGAATGCTGTTCATTTTCCGCCTGTCAATAGTTGAAAATACTCGTTAGAACATCGTCTTTTTCAATTTTGATACTTCCATCATTACTTCAATGCCAATCAAAATTTAACATACGTAGAGATGCTATCAAAATACTTCCTTTACACACTAAATACCAATTACATGTATAAAACTGCATTTTGTAAAAGTATTAAATTAGCTTTTAAGTCAAGGGAAAAATGCAGAGCTTAAAAGCGCTATTTTCAAACCCATATTTGAAAAACGAAATGATTTAAAGTTGAAATATAATTTCAATTTATTTATTATTTTCCTTTCATGGGTAGCATATATAATTTGTAATATTTGCTATGAAAGTATTTTTGAAGCCTTTTTTTCTACAAAGTATAGTAATTATACTCTAATGCAGTAAAAAATACGATTCCGTTTTTGTATTCTACATTTGATATTTCATATATATTTTGAATCGTCTTCATTCATCATTCCTTTCAATAAAACTGTTTTAGGTAACGTATGTAACGATCGAGCTGTAACAGACAAACGCCTAGTGATCAAAGGGCTAGTAAATATGAATGCGTAAGTTGTTCGAAGTCTTTGCAGACGCAGAAGTGGTAGGGCTGGTTTTCTTGTTAAAACTGCACAACACGGGGAAAAACTTCAAATTGTACATCTTTTGAAGAAATGAACGTCTGAGGAAACCTAGATCAACGGCGGTGCTTAGACTACAAAG
Source organism: Ctena decussata (assembly GCA_963989385.1). NCBI lineage: Eukaryota > Metazoa > Mollusca > Bivalvia > Lucinida > Lucinidae > Ctena > Ctena decussata. The sequence goes on from OZ022506.1 coordinate 22,968,069, forward strand.
AGAAACATTTTCTGAAGTACAGAGTACAGTGTCATTATCACTGGATATTTTGCGAGTCAGCTGCCCTATAATTCTATGCGCAGTTTGATGGGAATCTGGAAGACAGTGATTTAAAATGAAATTTAGTACCTTCAAAAACCAACAATTGGTAGGATGAATTATCTTTGTGTAAATATGTGTATACACCGGTTTTCTTAATATTTTAAGCGTGCATTTTGTAAATTATTACAGAAACTGATACTTTGCTCACAAATACGTCATTTCATGAATTAATCAGAAAACTTTAGTGCACCTCTAAATGGACAGAATTATAGCGTTTTCATTTTGAGCAAATTAAGGTTTAAAGGGGTATGGGTAAAAAGGGGTAATTAAAAGCACGGGATCCTGTTTCAGTGACCACATCATTCCCTATCATAAAGCCCAAATATTGTGCTTATCAAATTTGGTAAAAATTTCCTTTCGAATCGCCGGGGCATTAAAATTGCATTTTTTCGGCTTCAGCGTCCTGACTATGATTCATCATCGTGGAAATAGCATAATTTGGATTTGAGTAACAACTGCACAGGGCGAGTGCGTACGTACAAGGACATTTTGGGAGAGAATAAAACATTCTTGTAATGCGGTGTGTGTGACTGTTCTTTTACACCAAGTTAACGTTTAGTAATGCTAAATTTTTAGTGAATACAAAATTACTGGTATTAATCATAAAACGAAGCAAAACTTGATTTTCGGGGGCCTTCATTTCTGTGCTTTTTTGTGCAGTGCTTGCACAAGTCAATTAAAAAAATGATGTTTTTGGTATGCTTAAGCATTGGTGTTGATGACACAATGCATTTATCTTAATACTGAATAGTGGAACTAAAGAATTATTATTTCTAATGAACTTGGTACATTTGGATCCCCACAATAGCTATCAGTTGTATAAAGCGGAGATAATAATCTTGTTCTACCCTGGGATTCCAACTTATGGCCTTTCACGTATTGTGCAAGCCCTCTGTTAAATAAATTTGAGAAAAGCTAACTGTAAATAGCCATATTAACGCTTTTTGGTTAGTTACAGTAAACTGTAAATAGCCAAATATCGTTAATACGGCAATTGACAGCTAACTGTAAATAGCCATTTTAACGTTATATGGCTATTGACAGTTAACTGTAACTAGCCATTTTAACGTTTTTTTTGGCTATTTACAGTTAAGTCTGTTAAAATATGCTAAACCTTTGGCGAGAAGTATATAAGATCAAAAGAAATCACCAAATAAAAAACTCGAAAAAATAAATCGATAAACAGGAACAAAAATGGAGGCAGGTCTTGATCAGATTCATGCAATCCTAGTTTTAATCAGGCCTCAACAATTGGTGAGTCGGGTCTCGGACTCAATACGACCATGATCTACAAGGTTATCTGTGGGTAGGTGCCCGATATTACGTCTTTGATCAAGCCAAAAGTGGTTCAACTAGTGTTTCTGTGTTTATTTGGTCACTTTCGTTTTTTTTTATTTTAGCTCTAGCAATCGGTACTGTAAGATTGACCACGAGCCCTCATCTTTATTTCATCGCAGTGAGTTAATATGATTTCATATGCTGTATGTTTATCTGTTCTTCTGATTTAGCTATGATACCTCTTTGTGAGCTGCATAACTGTATGCATTTCACAACAGGGCTCTCGTGCTATGGCATGATTGGTACCTTGCTGATATGTTTATCAAGTCATTTTTAGAAGTATGGTGTTTATTTACTTCCTCATTGGTTACATTGAAAGGCTTAAATTTGTGATTCCTGCTACTGTAGGATATCTTTATTAGTATTTTGGGGGGGTTAGCTACTCGTTACGGGATGTATTTTCGCTAATTTCCAGTAAACATCCCAAAATATTGATAAAGATATCTAAGAACTTACTAAATTGTAAGCTTACAAACTTGTAAGCTTTACTTTTTAGGGTGATAAAAATGGGTGTGGTAACAGATAATGCATTTGCCAAATGACAGAGTTCTATATATACGGTCTACTGGGATTGTGACTAAATGTCTTAGAGAGAGAGAGAGAGAGAGAGAGAGAGAGAGAGAGAGAGAGAGAGAGCACAAGCTGTTGCAAATAGCGTGGAGGGGTACAGTTTGACACATTATTTTTTTTGTTATCTTAAAGAAGTCCCGGTAATGCAATTTTATTCGTTTATTGTCTCTTTGAAATTAGTTCAAAATTTCTGTTGAGTAAATAAATTCCATATACGGATAAATTGTTCTGGGTAAGTCTAAATGACTCTAAGGCTAACTAAAGTTAAACTTCTCTAGCCTATAAATCAGTACTTACGAAATCAGAAGACAGGAATAATCCCTTGAATCGAATTCTGAAATAGCCAAGAAATTATCCTCGGGCAAAAGGAGTAATTTCAACTCTTAATCCATTACAATATCTTTATTTAAGACCAAGTTGCTATTAATTTCATTTTCTCCCGCATACTAGCTGGAAACCAGGAAAGGTTCCTTACGGTAAGCGCGACAGGCAAGTATTCAGACTAGCACTGAAGCCCGCACAATCTAATCAGAATCTTCGGCGTCGAAAACACACATTTGCTGATTTTTGAAGAATCTGTCTAGTGATTTGCTAAAATTCTGATCAGGCTAGCTGATGCATATACTGATCTAGTTCTGTGCAGGCCGCATATTAAGCGAAATCTTTTCCTTAACTCCGGGTCGATATCTTGCCAGCTGCGTAGGCAAAAGCTTAGGAAAGGCAGACAGAAAAATAAAGTTTGAACGAATTATTGCTTTTGCGTTTCATCTTTCCACAAATACTTAACAAGCATCTGTTTATTGTTAGCTGATTATGAAAACTTTTTGAAGTGAGCGTTGCTATATTTCAAAACATAAATATTGATATAATTTTGCAGAAATATGTGCAGATATTATCGCTAGAAAGGAGATTGGTTGATTGAGTATATAAAACATTGTTTTGCGTGGAAGCTTACTGTTCTTTCTACGACGCCTGTGTTTATGAAAAGCATAGCTCCTTTGTTGTCCATCTGGATGACCTCTTAATACATATGAGCCGCGACACGACAAAACCAACAATGTGGTTGTGCGCCCAGTGCAGACTCAGATCCGCCTGGGCCGCTGTCCAGTTTCATCAGACTCTGCGTGCAGTGCTCAAAGGGTAGCTAAGGGTCTAGGCTACCTCCATGCGGACAGCGAAGGCTCTGATCAGACTGGGCGGATGCCCTGGCTGATCTGAGGCTGCGCTGGGCGCACAACCACATTGTTGGTTTTGTCGTGTCGCGGCTCAATTATCGGTTGAACAATAAAGCTATCCGTCCGTGTTGTCACGATTCGGGCTACTTTGGCATGAGTTCGCATAGACGGCTTTATGATGGAGTATAAAAATATTATGTATGATTTAAGTAATGGCGTTTTGGGGCGTCCCGGAGTAGCATACGGTAAAATTCCGACGTTTAAGAGTTGTTAGCTTTTGAAAACTAAAAAAAAAGGGAAAAATCACCTATCTAAAATACCTTTCATATAATCAGTCTGAAGACATGGATTTCCATCACGCATACTTGTGATGGTTAACCATGCTCTTTAATGAACTGACATGATGGATTACCATAACATAATTACTGAAATTTTTACCACAAGATGTCACTACATGTCCGAAGAATGAAACGTAATGGAAAGCCATAACGTTGGTTTCTTCTGGTGTTATGGCTGACCATAACAAAGGCAAAATTCCCAAAGTTCTTTTCTGTCAAGTAACTGGTGCAAAACCTTGAGTAACTCGTACAGTTAGCATCCGTTACAAAAAAGCAAGCATTGTAGATAATTGTGAGCGTAACGCTTTATAAAATAATATAAAGTAAAATTGTTTTTTGCTTGGAAATAAAACAAGTCAAATGCACAGCAATATTTGCCTTATTTTGACTATAATTCTGCAGTAATAACCAAAATACAGACTGTTTATACTGAGAATAGTTAAGAATTGGACCAAATATCAATTTTAAGTGTAGACAGGTCATACTGAACACTTCAAGTGGGGTAAAAAGCCATTTTAGTGAGTTAGTCTGAAAAATGTAAGAGTTACGGCTGACCATCACAAATGTGCGTGATGGAAAACCGTAATAATGCCTAATTAAATAAAGATGCCGTTGTCGAGTGGTTAGGGACGCTTTGTTATGGTGCAACCCTCGGGTTCGAATCCTCGTTCGGGCAGCCAGCGACTGGAATATTGTTTCTGTCAACCGAGCTGTAAATGGGTACATGTACCTTTTTGAATCAGGGAAAGATAATGCAGCGAACGGAGAGTTATTTGATTTGCCTTAAATATACTGTGCCCAAGATGCTGTGGGTCTCTAACCCTCTCTGCCAAAAACCTTCACCTTTACCTAATTGAAGGTGAAGGTCGTAGCTAAAGCTAAGAAAAGGATACTGAAACGACGACCTTCATATGATTTTAACTTTAAGAACCCTATATGTCATACCAAACGGTATTACATGTAAAAAGGCTTGTCTTTGGGAGCATAATTTTTGTAGCTTTGTTTGACGACAAAAACTAGTTTTTCATCTTCCAGTTACGACAGTTTAGGACTACCTACAAAGATAACAATTTTCCTCATAGGCCTGGATTATGATCTGTCAAACTGACTCCGCCCCATCCCTCACCTCTTTCCGTATCAATCTCCGCCAATAAGCAAGTGAACAGAAAATTGAAACACCGTTGATTAAACGTCTTGACTTTGACGCAACCTTTTTCTTTATTTCAATGTTGAGACAACGTTGCGTGCCCACCCACTGTGGCGTAAAGCATGGGCGTTAAAACAATGGGGAAAATAGACAATGAAAAATAAACAAGAAAGAGAAAAGCGTATTGCATACACATGAGAATGGCCACAAAGGAGAGTTCGTATGGCAGATATGAGCCGCGACACGACAAAACCAACAATGTGGTTGTGCGCCCAGCGCAGACTCAGATCAGCCTGGGCATCCGCCCAGTCTGATCATAGTCTTCGCAGTCCGCATGGAGCTAGCTTAGATACTTAGCTACCCTTTAAGCGCAAAGCGAAGACTCTGATCAGACTGGGCGGATTCCTAGGCTGATCTTAGTCTGCGCAGGCCGCACAACCACTTTGTTGGTTTTCTCGTGTCGCGGCTCATATTATGACTGAAAGAGATATGCGATCATTCCATTGCTGATCCTATCGCTTCACGGACAACCTATTCTTCTACCATCTCATTTTATATACCACTGTGTCCTCAACAATGCTAGACAGGTCACTGGTGATAAAAATGATAACCTATATAAAATACAAGTTTTTGTTTTGACAGATAGAAACCATAACAGGGATTGTCTACAGAAGATAAGCTATAGTGCTACGACAAGGCTTTGCTTTAATGCGATGAATTGGTGCAGTTTCAGGACAAACAATTTTTCGTTTATTTATCTTTGCTTCCCTGGTTAATTGGGGTCAGCAAACTGGAAGGACAGATTTTGTTCCTCTGAATGCGCGTTCTTTGCTTCAAGAGACGACCCTTTCTGAAAGGGCTACTTTCTCTGGGGAAGCTTACCGGAACTCACGAAAGTTGTTTCCCTTTGTAAAAAGGCGGGAAAACATGAACTTATACCCATATACCTTAACCCATTGCATTCTGGGTGATTTTTGTCGTCTGCTGATATTGTCGTCTGCATAAAAAGTCAAGAATATTTTGACAATATTGGTCTAACTAACTCTTGTAGAAATGATGTCTAGGCAGTAAACAGTTTGAATCTCAGATGTGGCCTGATCTGGATCCAAACTGTTTGCCCAGATTCCCCTAAAGGGGTATGCCGAATAGAATGGGTTAAACTACACTGCAGGTTGTCTACAAAAGGCAAGTAAGTCAGTAGATGTGAAAACATCCTGCTTGCTCTTTTGAAGCCCTTAACACATCTACAGCATATATTTGAGCTTCCTGTAAACAACGTTTAGTCGATCAGGAAATTGAGCAGATGTAAATAATAATTCCATTTTCCAGCTGTCACACAATATAAGCAAAGCATTGTGCTTTAGTTGTTTTCTCCGTGTTGTTGTTGCTGGACCACACCTATACTATAATGTTATTAATCAAGAAGTTTCGTATTGATCAAGAAACAGGTCCAAGTTCCAAGGTCTGTTGTATTGGGCAAAAGCCGGAGGCCGAATGCCAATACACCAGTCCGCGGACCTGTCACTGGGCTAATACGCATTTCTTGATTCATGACAATTTTGTTAACTAACGTCATTTATATAGGCCAACTTTCACGTCATTGATATTGTCCGAGTTGTAATGGCCTAGTTTGGCTTGGATTTGACCGAGTCTGCAGTCATTGGTATTGGCCGATTTGTTATGGCCGAGTTTCGCCTGTGTTGGCCGATTTGTTATGGCCGAGTTTCGCCTGTGTTGGCCGAGTTTGGCTTGTATTGGCCGAGGTCGGTTGTACTGGCCGAGTTGGTCTATACTGGCCGAGTTTTTTTAAAAAAAAAAGCCAAGCTTATTACCGGTATGGTGTGGACTGCTTTTGCCATATAAGTACTGTATTACTATTGGTTAATTAATAATATAAATAATGTTATTAATTAAGTGATTTCGTATTGGCCCAGTTACAGGTCCAAGGTTAGCTGTATTGGCCCGAGGCCGAAGGCCGAGGGCCAATACAGCTGACCGAGGACCTGTAACTGGGCCAATACGAAATCACTTGATTAATGACCTTTTTATTAATTAACAATTCGTCGTATTCATTAGCCGACAAAAGTTCATAGCGGCCCAGGTCGTCCAAAAGCACTTCTAACATGTCTTCGCCGTTTCGGGCAAATCTGTCCGACATTCTTTTCCAGTTTGTTGACATGACGTCTGCACAATTACACGGTTAACTGGCCGCCGCCATTGATGTTTACCAGCTGTCATCCAGCCAGGAGAGCGCCCTCGCGTGGCCAGAACTTTTAACCAATCGGATGCGTGGATTTCCGTATAGGTCCAAGGTTTTAATCAATATGACACGAGGTCAACCGTATAGGTAGCAGGTCAAGCTGTATTAAGCGGAGGTCATACTGTATGAAAAAAGAAACGTCACCAGTATGATACCGACCGATTTCCCAGTAAAAGTCCTATATATTACTTAGTTAATTAATAATGTTATTTATCAAGAAATTTTGTATTGACCCATTACATGTCCGAGGTCTGCTGTATTGGCCCGAGGCTGAAGGCCCAGTACCAATACAGCAGTCTGAGGACTTATAACTGGGCCAATACGAAATTTCTTGATTAATGATTTATTTCATTACATATAATTGACGTCATTGATATTGGCTGAATTTGACGGCACTGGTATTGGCCGAGTTGTATTGGCCGAGTTTGGCATGTGTTGGCCGAGTTGTCTTGTATTGGCCGAAGTGGTCTGGTCTTTACTGGCCGAGTTTGTCAAAATAAGCCCAGTTAATTACTGGCATGATGTGGACTACTTTTGCAATATTAGTACTGCATTAGTATTAGTAAATCACTAATAAAATCAAGAAATTTCGTACTTACCCAGTTACAGTTCCGAGGTCTGCTGTATTGGCAAAAGCCAAGACTGAGTGCCAAAACAGCAGTCCGAGGACTTGTAACTGGGCCAATAGGAAATTTCTCGATAAATGACTTTTTTTTTATTAATTTAACGTCGTTGATACTGGCCGAGTCTGAAGTCATTGGTATTGGCCGAGTTGTTATGGCCGAGTTTCGCCTGTGTTTTCCGAATTTGGCTTGTATTGGCTGAAGTAGTCTCTACTGGCCGAGTTTGTAAAAATAAGCACAGTTTATGAATGGTATGATGTGGACTGCTCTTGCAATATGAGTACTGTTTTACTATAAGTTAATTCATAAAATATTTATGCAATATAAATTGCGACGTTACAACCTTTGCTGCTCAGTTTTCCCATGCACCAACAAGAAATGGTGGCCTAGTCCCTGCATGTTTTGTGTCTACTTTGTTCCCATCTGGTATCAAATTTATTTGCATCATTAGTATTTTAAATATACACCTGGAAAAAAGTTAATCACCCCCAATTATTGTTGCAGAAGTTTAATCTAATTTTTTCAAAACTTTTCACTGATAGTATTCTAAACCATTTCTTTTCGTAATAATAGCAGAAACATTTTTGATTGCATAACACCCTAATGACCGTTTATTGGAATAGGGAGATATGAAATAAGAAATCAGCAGGGGTCCTAAAGAGACATTTTATTTCATACAGGTAGAGGCGACAGTGAAGGGATTTTTTATGACACTCATAATCACTTAGATAAGAAAATCCTTTGATGTTGGGAACTGGGAAAGGATACTTTTATTGGAGGTGATTATGTGTGCCACCACTTTCATATAGGCTGAAAATGTGTCTTTAAGCCTTGATTTACTGCTACTTGATAACCGAGTAAATGGGCATCAGCTGGAACGAAACAATGGCTTGTTTGACTTTGGGGCTGCAATTAAGGAACTTTGTTTTTCATTGTTTGTTTATATTTAGAAATGACTGATTTGACAAGCACACGAAGTCTAAAGCTTGTAATAGTTATGTAAATCAATGAGTCCAATAATAAGAATGTCAAGTTAAACCCTACATAAAATAGGACCATCTTGCTATTCCAGAAAAAAAGTATCATCGTTTTGACAAATGTTGGCCCCAAATTCAGTCAGAACATGTGAGATGTACCGATTTTTGAAATGCATTCAAAATCAATTTCAACATCTGTTTTTTCTTTCTACGATGTTCGATGGAAAAAAAGAATTTTTACTGGGGGTGCTTAATTTTTTTCCAGATGTAATTGTTTAGGGTACCAAACATTGGGTATATTATAAATTATTACACCTCTCCAGTTAAAACTGTGAATCTGGTCAGTCAGTGTATTGATGTTATGCAGAAAAACTGCTTATTTAGGAAACTATAAAAAAAGGATTCCTTTTCCTTCTGATCAACTAAGGAAACTTCTCTGAATTTAGAAGGCAGCGACAGATACTAGGCAGGTGAGACAAGCCCTCACCTGTAGAAAATATTATTAAAAGCACGTCAATTTCTTTTATAAAAAAAGAGACAAGGCACTTTGCTTCCTTTCATTATCTACGGTTTTACTAGCATTCTAAGGCTCTATCTGGATTTTGGGTATTAAGATTTTTTAAAAGTGCTCATGTTGCATAATCATGTCTGGCATATTAATAAAGGTAAGCGACAAAAGGTGGAACTTTTCATATAAAATATTAAAAAGCGTATGAAAACCTATGAGCTTTTTGAAAGCCACATCCGATTTTAAATACCACTGTCAGAGGTAACTTTGGAAGTTAACCAGATGCTGTATTTGGAGTCGCTAAATTACGAATGAGAACCTGTTATGACACTGTTTTTGGTAGAAAGTAACTAAGGCTATAGCCGCCTATAAGTGACAACATTTCAACACGAAACTGCGTATTTTCTTGCTGAATTTTGATACTGGACAAGATTACAATACAAACTCTAACAGACGCAACGATACGAATTATCTCATAGCTAAACCCCTAGATTTCCCCTCAGGGAGTATAAAACATGAATGTGCGTATCATGTTATTATCCCTGGCTACGCCCCTGGTGACCATTTTGCTCATACATGTAAGAGGAAAAAGTTCAAGCTAAAACAATAACACGACACTCGGTCGGATATAAAGCTAGATTAGTGCTAATGTTTGCCCGCTATAGTTCTACTTAAAGGCGGCTAGGCATAAAAATGCCTTCAACACGTGAATTATTCGAAGACTAAGACGCTGAAAAATCAGCGCAAGTAGAAAAGCTTTCAATCTTTACTTGTACATAGATTTCCTTAGAATCAGAAAAAATATTGATTTTTGTGTATGAGCACGCTGAGCCGAGTCTTCTCTTTTCGCGTATGTCCGAAGGAACTTTTGGTCCAGAGGAATGACTTAATTGATAAATCAATAGAAACTGTGAGGAAATAAACGAGTTGTAAATATGGAAGAACCTTAAATAACATTACTTCTTAACAGATGAGAAAAATGCCATACTTTCTCAGATTTACATCTAAACATTACGATTCCAACTGATCATTAAAGAAAACTTATTGCCAGGTTCACACTAAGTTCCTCATTACGACATAAAATATTACGAAACTGCGTGAGGCCGCTGCGAATGATGGTTTTGACAAAATCTGGGGCCGTATTTATAAAACGACTTAAGTCGTTGCTATGTTGTTGCTAAGGGGGGATTTCTATGAAGAAGATTCCCTACAACTATGAAATTTGCTCTGGAGGAACAGTCTTTTTCAGACTGTTCCTCCAGAGCTAATTTCATGGTTGTAGGGAATCTCCTTCCCTACAACTATGAAATTTGCTCTGGAGGAACAGTCTTTTTCAGACTGTTCCTCCAGAGCTAATTTCATGGTTGTAGGGAATCTCCTTCATAGAAATTTAGCCTTAGCAGCAGCATAGCAACGGCTTAAATCGTTTTATAAATACGGCCCCTGACTTCCATAAACGACTTTGGTTCGCTGAATGTCGTACAATGTAATCTATAAGCTGAAGAGTAGAGGCGACCACCATACAGGGTGTCTTAAAAAAACAAAAAACGTGGACCTTGTTTTGAAATTGCTATAACTCCTGTATTCATCAAGGAAACTTTCAAAATTTTGTATGGTCGTAGCAATATGATACTCACTTGCATTAGTGATGTTTTACAGCTAAGTGGCGCTGCTTTCGAGAGTGAAGTCATAACATTTTAAGTTTACATTTATGACGTAATTTCCAATTTTTCTGCACTGTTCAAACTGCATATTGGCCTCCAGCAAAATATACTAAAATTTAGAGCGCCCCAAAGCTTAAATTCTACGGAAAGAAGGATTTACATTATCTTAGATAATGGATATTCTGATTAATTCAAAGAAATTGGTAATGAAATGGTCGTTTGTAGTAAATGTGCACAGCTTTGAAGAGAAGATACATGTCAACATAAAACTATCTTCAAATTCATTATAGAAATAAAATAAAGGTCATAGTAGATCTATGGAAGGCCTTCGTATAGGTTGAAATCTTCGCAATTAAGAACCTGAAGCGAGCGTAGCGAGCTTCAGGTTCTTAATTACGAAGATTTCTCTTCATAGCCTCTAACCGACTTAGTGTTTGCCCCAGATAATAAACTGATCCTGGTCTGCCCTGTTTTCCAAAATCTTCCAGATAATCTTAATTGAGAGATAATTTGTGTTAAAAAAATAAGAATAAAGAAATAATAATGGTAAATAAAAACAAGAGGGCCGTGAGGCCCTGAATCGCTCACCTGGGCAATTGGCAAGGTGGCTTTTTCTTATCATGTCTGAAATCGTCAAAATATGAGTCTTGGGTCAAAAGTCAAAGAATGACCATGACCACTTGTACTCATAAATCTTCATGTACTCATTAAGACAACCAAATATACCATTTTTAGGCCAAAATCTCCAAAACTTTCCACGAAATCTTATGTTCTAGCATTTTCCCGTATTTGACCATGCCGCAAAAAAGGTCAAGGTAAACCCAAGGTCACCATTTGAACAGTCATGGTGGTACTCTAGTACTCCATACTACTTACCAAGTCTCAAGGCTATAGGTGTATTGGTTCTGGAGAAGAAAAATATTAAAGAATTATACCATAAGTGGTAATGGCGGCCATGTTGGTCATGTGACCTGGACCGTTTGAACAAATTTTTATTCAATCAACCCCTGGAGGCTCTATAATTATGAAATGTGTTTACAATTGGCCCTTTGGCTTTTGAGGAAATGGTTAAAAATGTCAAAATATGAGCGATCTGGATCAAAGGTCAAGAAATGACCTTGACCTCTTGTACTTATAATTCTTCATGAACTCATTAAGACAACTGTATATACCAATTTTTAGGCCAAAATCTTCGAAACTTTCCATGAAATCTTATGTTCTAGCATTTTCCAATATTTGACCTTGCTGTAAAAAAAAGTCAAGGTCAACACAAGGTCATAATTTGAATAATCTTGATAGTACTCAAGTACCCGATGCTACATACCAAGTCTCAATGCCATCGGTCAATTGGTTCTGGAGAAGAAGATTTTTAAAGGTTTTTACCATATATAGGCATAGTGGCCATGTTGGTCATGTGACCAGGACCGTTAGAAATTTTTTTCATTCCCTCGACCCCTGGAGGCTCTATAAAAAATTGGTCACAATTGGCCCGGTGGTTTTTGAGGAGATTGTTTGAAACTGTCAAAATATGAGAGTTCTGGGTCAAAGGTCAAAGAATGACCTTGACCTCTTGTACTCACAAATCTTCTGGTACCCATTAAGATGACTGTATATACCAGTTTTTAGGCCAAAATCTTCAAAACTTATCATGAAATCTCATGTTCTTCCATTTTCCCATATTTGACCATACCGTAAAAAAGGTCAAGGTCAACACAAGGTCATAATTTGAACAATCTTGATAGTACTCAAGTACCCAATGCTACATACCAAGTCTCAAGGCCATCGGTCAACTGGTTCTGGAGAAGAAGATTTTTAAAGGTTTTTACCATATATGGGCGTGGTGGCCATGTTGGTCATGTGACCTGGACTGTATCAATAAATTTTTGTTCCCTCAACCCCTGCAGGCTCTATATGAAATTTGGTTTCAATTGGCCCAGTGGCTTTTGAGGAGATTGTTAGTACTTATCAAAATATGAGAGTTCAGGGTCAAAGGTCAAAGAATGACCTTGACCTCTTGTACTCGTAAATCTTCATGTAGTCATTAAGATGACTGTAGATACCAATTTTTAGCCCAAAATCTTCAACAGTTTCCAAGCTATCTTATGTTGTAGCATCTTGCCATATAAAAGCATAAGGAAGCAAATTCGACCTTACCATAAAATAGGTCAAGGTCAACCCAAGGTCATAATTTGTACAATCTTGGTAGTACCCGCGTACCCGATGCTACATATCAAGTTTCAAGGCCATCGGCCTATTGGTTCTGGAGAAGAAGATTTTTTCAGGTTTTTACCATATATGGGCATGGCGGCCATGTTGGTCATGTGACCAGGACCGTTTGAACAACTTTTCGTTCCTAAGGTCCCAGAAGGCTCTATATGAAATTTGGTTACAATCGGCCCAGCGGTTTCAGAGGAGAAGTCATTTGAAATTGTTGACGGACGACGGACGGACGGACGGACGGACGACGGACGACGACGGACGACGGAGCCTTACCATCCTACAAGCTCCCCCGGAGCCGCTGGCTCAGGTGAGCTAAAAATCCCCAAATGACCACTCTCCAATGTACTTTGATTATAGTAATGATGCAACGTCAAAGCATGACGCAATATCATGACAGTCCCAAAATAGCTTGGACAGGAGGGCTTAATTAGAATACTGCTTCTAGAGTAAGTGTCATTTATGATTTGTGTTCAGATGACTTTGTACATTCCCATTCATTCAGTTTTTGGAACTCAAACGTGGCGGGTCAATTTGATTTTCCTTTGTTGAATGAGGATTATTTTCTTCTCCTTACACAAATCATAGTTATTCTTTAGTCTGATAAAAACTGATCAAGCAAGATCAGATTTAGTTTTTACACCATCTGACGAATTTGATCTCATGATTTAGGTTATGAGATGCATTTTATTACAGAGGAACAAATAAGTGGAGGTGCGATATAGGCGTCCGGTTTTCCGTCCGTCTGTCAGTCCGTCCGTCCGTCCGTCCGTCCGTTCACAATTTACGTCGACCCTAGCATTTTAGTCTATTCAAATGACTTATTCTCTGAAACCCCTGCACCCATGGTTCTCAAATTTCACATGCAGCATGATTAGACAGCAGGGCATCAGAATACTAAAATTCAGGCGGGCCGATAATCTAAGATGGCCGCCGTTACTAAAAATAGCAAAACCAATAAAATCAAGTTTTTCTCAAGAACCGCTTGGTATATTTGACTGAAATTTTGTATGAAGCATGAGTGGGACCTTGGTATTCAGAAATATAAAAATGAAAAAAATCTGTAGCGGAATTTGGTCACAGTGACCTTACGTCGACCCTAGAATAATTTACGTCGACCCTAGCTTTTAAGTCCATTCAAATGACTTATTCTCTGAAACCTCTGCATTCATGGTTCTCAAATTTCACATGCAGCGTGATCAGACTGCAGGGCTTCAGAATTGTAAAATTCATGCGGGTCAAGAATCCAAGATGGTCGCCGTTACTAAAAATAGCAAAACCAATAAAATCAAGTTTTTCTCCAGAACCACTTTGTATATTAGGCTGAAATCTTGTATGAAGCATAAGTGAGACCTTGGTATTCAGAATTACAAGTAGCACATCACAGTGACCTTACGTCGACCCTAGAGTAATTTACGTTGACACCAGCTTTAAGCTCATTCAAATGAATTATTCTCTTAAACCACTGCATCCATGGTTCTAAAATTTTACATGCAGCATGATCAGACTGCAGGGCTTCAGAATGATAAAAGTCGAGAATGGTCGAGAATCCAAGCTGGTCGCTGTTACTAAAAATAGCAAAACCAATAGAATCAACTTTTTTCTCCAGAACCACTTGGTATATTGTTTGAGTTCTTAATGTGAAGGCACACAGCAGGTGCGACACAGCCTTCCGCGGAATTCTTGTGTGATAATTTGGGAATATTTTTTCCATGAAAAACATATGTTGTAGATATTCATAAGAACTGCCTTTTCGAGGCAATTCTAACAAATATCCACAACATGCTGTAAAACAATGCTGCGGGTACCCATAGAACTGCCTTGTCGAGGCGATTCTATTAAGTATCCACATGTTTTTACAATATGTTGTTTATTTTAAAAATAATGTTATGGATAGCCATAGAACCGCCTTGTCAAGGTTTTTTCTAATTAGTAACCATAAAATACTTTTTATGGCGAATACTGGCAAATACTCCCTTCATCTGTTCCTCTGTAATGAGAACCTCCCCCCCCCCCCGCTCATTCGAGAAATCTACATTGACTTCTAAATCAATTTGACCCGTCATGCTGAAGCTTTTTTTAAACGTGACAAGCCACAGAAGACTGTACATAATCATTTCTGATCACTTGAACTTTCAAGGCTAGTAGATTTAATGGGGAAGACTCTCTTCATGGATAAGTGATGAGTCTACACCAGTAAATCTATCGAAAATTTGAAAATTCGGGTGATCTGATTGGTTTATTATCTGGGGCAAACACTAAAGCAATACGGAAAATTGTAGGACACTTCAAAGAACAAAATGCTGTTTAGTTTTTGCCATTTCCGGTACTAATGGTCTTCGAAGATACTTTTGTTAGCCTGACCCGTCCATTTTCCCTGCTGAGCTCTCCGGCTTAACGATGACAGTCCCCATTTCATCAGTGGTTCCAACCGTAACTTAACAGCCAATTTCACCTGCTTTTATTTTCTCAGACATTCTTCCATTTTTTTAGATTTCTTAAATCCTTGTTTCCTAAAAATGCAGGTTTTAGAACGCTCTGAATTTATTTCTTGTCAGTCACTCAATGCCATTTTGTGTTTCCAACAATGCAGAGGACAAAAAATTAATGTCATTTATACATTATGACATGATCGTAATGTCCCTTTCTGTGAAAGTACCATTTTATAAGGAATCGTCACAGGTATCACTTTGCTACAAATTTTAAGAATAACTACACTTCAGGAACCGACTGAATCAGATCCCGAACCCTATCCCCAACATCAAAGGGAAAGATTGACAAAGACATCCCAACAAACAATATATTACAAATAATAAGCCGAGTGGGCAGCTCTTTCCCAAATAGGTGGCAACTCAGCTATCTTTATTGAACTAAATAATTTAGACCAACAGAAGGGTTACAACAAACTAAGCAAATTATACGAAAAACATTTAACAATTATTTTTACCTATTTTCTATTTTTATTATATAACCCTGCAAAATTTTGAAAAAGTTTGCTTCACAATTAAGGGACTTACATCAATTTTAAAAGAGGTCCACGTTTTTGAGACGCCCTGTAGAGTGTAGATTTGGTGGATGGATGGATGGATTTGTGATTTTTCGTCCTTTTCAGCAGTCATATCAGGGCGATGGAACGGTGATATTGAAAGTCTGTGGGTAGTGGAACTCTAGATATTATTGCCATGAAACTAGCCTATAAACAGAAGCAAGAAATACACACACACACACACACACACACACACACACACACACACACACACACAAAACATGGATGAAGCAAAGAAAAAACAACAAAAAACAAAACAAAAAACAACAACACAGAGATGTAAATGTATTCAAATGTCTATTCTATGACACTGGTTTATTTTGCTCAAGGGTTTCTTTGGAAAGACGAATAAACGAACGAATCTAAATCGCCATTACTGTAAATGGCTTCATTTAAGCCATAATAGTTAATACACAGTAATTGTATCAATGTCCACAAGAAATTAGGTCAGCTCTTAGTGATGTAATGTAGTCCTGTTTGCCACAATGATCAAGAGAAGTCACAAACTGATTAGGATTCTAAGAGGACCATGAATTGCGATGACTATACTTCAATAAATCATTGCTGCGTATATGTTTGCTGAGATTGCCTCTGTCGTCCCTACCTATACTCGGTGTATACAGCTTGCGTCGTCTGATATAAGTATTTCGAACTCACATTCGTATTATGATCAATTAAGTCTGGAGAATCTAAAACCTAAAAGTAAAGATTCGTGACTAATTTGCTGAAATGCTCAGGCTGATTCAGGTATTTGATGTATTCACATGGCTTTTGACACCATTTCAGGCGACGCCACTCACTACCCAGTGAACACACGAGGTCAAAATGACTTCGTTTCGATGTCAGATCGCCGTCATGATGTCCCAGAGATGCACACACGGCATCGCCTCGAGGTTGTGTGCCTCTCGTCGGTAGATGGGATTACCAGCCTGATAGAGGAAATGAAGAAATGTGGAAAAAAAAACAAAAAGAAAAAAAAAAAAAAAAAAAACAATTTTGACATTGGTATCATTTTTGTGTTATGAGATTGATTAATTGATTGATTGATTGATTGATTGATTGACTAATTGACTGATTTTACCATTTTTGGTCGACATCTGTACAACGCAGTCGTATCATCCGTATCAAGAGATAAATGATAATGAAATGAGAATAAAAAAGTAGGCCTAAGCAAGAGACAGAACAGAGGACAGGTGTTTTGAAGAGAGAGAGAGAGAGAGAGAGAGAGACAGACAGACAGACAGACAGACAGATAGACAGACAGACAGACAGACAGATAGACAGTCAGACAGACAGACAGAATGGTATCACTGGCAACCGTAAAACCCTGCACAGTACCGGCAGCTAATGGTGCCATTGGCAACCGTTGGCACCACTGGCAAAATTGCCAATGTCACCACTGGCAGTTCTGTTGGTAGAGCCAATGGTGCCAATGGTACCATTGGTAGAGCTGATGGCACCATTGCAGGTCCAATATTTTTCTGTGCTTAGAAATTTTTAGCTTTGCTAATTTTCTTTCATTAAATTGTGGGGAAAAATTCTCCTGTGTCAACTCGAGCGTATATGATGGGCTCAGTAAATTGCCATATTGAATGCCGCAAATTTCTCGCCATGTTAGTTTTTTCCCATGCCCTAAGTTATCTGCAGTATTGGCAGCTAATGGTCGACAATACTGGTTTCAATGGTAGAGCCAATGGCGCCAATAGTGACACTCAGAGCGGCATTGGCATGCCAATGCAATCGGAGCACGCTCGGCCGATTCCGTGAATCAGACCTCGGGCGTATGTACGGCGGAGCAATACGCAGCAAAATCCAACATTTTGTTCGGCCGAAAGTATACGCCGAAGCCATAGCTACGAATGATAATTAATTCTCGACATGCGACCTTTTTCAGCTGTTGCACGGACATTTTTAATGCTTTGCTGTTGTTAAAACAAAATAGTCAATTATTTTTGCCGAGACAGAAAATACATTTGTTTCTTTTCGTTTTATTATTTATTCGGTGCGACAGTGCGGTCATCTTTGTTATGTCGTTGTTCCTAATAACAGTCGTGTGACGTAAGTAGTCCCACGTCATACATCCGAGATTGATTCACGGAATTGGCCGAGCGGTGTTTCGACTGATGCCAATGGTGACATTGGCAGAACCCCGAATGCAACACCGGTGAACGACAGTTGATCATGTGACGTTGTCGTCAAGCGACGTCTAAGGTAAACAAACGACTTGATTGGTCCACGTAACGTTCGATTGACGCCACGTTATGGCGACGGCTGTTTAACAAAATGGCCAAAAACGTCGTTTTTGTCTTTGACGCATATTTTGCATATTCTACTTTGAATTACCACGAAAACAGCACAGGAAGGGTATAAAGATAAAGTGTAAATATAAAAATAAAAATTTGACTTTTCAGCGTTCATCGTGTGAAGAAGCCAGTGGTCGTCGCTAAAATTCTACAAAAAGTGCTTCGCACTTCATGGAATTTTAGCTCCGCCCACTGGCTTCATCACACGATGACCGCTGAAAAATCAAATTTCAATTCTTAATTTACACACAATTGCCAGGCTTCCACTTTGCAATTAAGCTGCAGTCTGTCATATAGTCTTATTAAACTATAATATGGATCAGGTCTAATGTGTGTTTTCGCTGTTGAAGATTATTTCCCTTGGTTGTACAGGAAAGCAAAATACACAGTCGGTTTACAAAAAGGTACTGTACACAAATAAATCAAGAAGCAAATAGTTTTATCAGAAAATTCTACCCGAAACTTGTATAATCAACTGCAGAAGACTTTCAAATGAATCGAAGCCCTACCAGATTTAGCCCCACTGCATGAATGTAGGGGAGAGTCGGTCAGTGTGGTCCAGCGGTTCAGCTTGTTACTTCAGAATATCAGACTATTAGTCTAAATATCTGATTCAGGAGTTCTAATCCCGTATTTCTCTTTCCTTCTTTTGCTGTTTTTATTGTTTTTGTTGTTGTTTTTTTTGTTCTTGTAACTTCTTTATTTTTTTTTACATTTTAGTTTATTTCATTTTGATTTCTCTACTTCTAATAATGAATTTCCTTCTTAAAGACACGAAATAATCTGCGATGCAATGCACGGAGGGCCGACTGACATGTGACTGGGTCGAAATATAGTACTATAAAACTAATTATTCCCGGAAGAAAGAAATGCTACCATTAATTATGGCCAGTAGCAAATTCATATTTGCATGTTAATCATTTTCTTCTTACAGCATATGAAACCAACACTGATTGAAAGTGATTTCCAATTTCTCACTACCGCTGTGCGTTTAATTCATTTTGCTCACCACAGAGACAGACGACACGAAAATGACAACTTTTATAACACGGTGTGCCTACATAAGGAATTAGAAAATAATAACAAGAGGGCCATGATGGCGCTGGTTCGCTCACCTGAGTATTTTGTGAAATTAACCTCAGGGACATCCATACGTACCACAGACAGAGTTTCACAAAGATTCAATGGAAAATGAATTCTTTATAACGTACCTAACGTTTTCTATAAGATTTAACCTAAAGACCGACTTTTTGACCCCACATGACCAAGTTTCAAACCTGGTATAGATTTCTTGGGTATAAACATTATGACAAAGCTTCACGAATATCGGATCTAAACGTTGCCCTCTAGAGTGTACACAATGTTTTTCTAAGGTTTGACCTAGTGACCTAGTTTTTAACCCTACATGACCGAGTTGCACCCTGGGTCCAGATTTGTTGGAGATAAACATTTTCACAAAGTCTCATGAAGATTGCAACAAAATTGTGTCCTCTAAAGCTTTCTCATGGCTTTTCTAAGAACTGACCTGGTGACCTAGTTCTTGACTTGACATGGCCCAGTTTCAAATCAGGTCTAGATTTTATAAAAATAAACATTCTGACAAACTTTCATGTAGATTGGATCATAACTGTGCCCTCTAAAGTATACACAATATTTTTCTAGGATTTGACCAAGTGACCTCTAGAGTGTACACAATGTTTTTTCTAAGGTTTGACCTAGTGACCTAGTTTTTGACCCTACATGACCGAGTTGCACCCTTGGGTCAGATTTGTTGGAGATAAACATTATCACAAAGTCTCATGAAGATTGGAACAAAATTGTGTCCTCTAAAGCTTTCTCATGGCTTTTCTAAGAACTGACCTGGTGACCTAGTTCTTGACTTGACATGGCCCAGTTTCAAATCAGGTCTAGATTTCATAAAAATAAACATTCTGACAAACTTTCATGTAGATTGGATCATAACTGTGCCCTCTAAAGTGTACACAATGTTTTTCTAAGATTTGACCAAGTGACCTAGTTTTTGACACCACATGACTCAGATTCAAACTTGGTCTAGATTTTATAAAGATAAACATTCTGAAAAAGTTACATGAAGATTGGATTATAACTTTGCCCTCTAGAGTGTGCACACGGTTTTTCTAAGATTTGACCTAGTGACCTAATTTTTGACCCCACATAACCCAGTTTCTGAGTTGGTCTAGATATCATTTAGATAACTATTCTGACAAAGTTTCATGACGATTGAATCATAACTGTGCCCTCTGTGTCATTCTAAGATTTATTTATATTTTTAGCTCTGGCGGCCATTTTGTTCAGCGGAGTAGAACCGTTTAGCATTTTTTGTTCAGGGCCATGAGTCAAACATTTCTGTGATTTTTTTTTTTGAAATCGAGTCATTGGCTTCAGAGGAGATGTCGTTTAATTTTTTTCTCTATTTTTAGCTCTAGTGGCCATATTGTTCAATGGAGCGAAACCGTTTGAGCAAATTTGGTAGAGGGTCTCCTAAGGAACATTTTTATGAAATTATTTCAAAATCTGCCCAGCAGTTTTGGAGGAGAAGTCATTTAAAGGTTTTTTTTCTATTTTTAGCTCTGGCAGCCATATTGTTCAGCAGAGCGGAACCATTTGAGCAATTTTGGTAGAGGGTCTCTTAAGAAACATTTCTGTGAAATTATTTCAAAATCTGCCCAGCAATTTTGGAGGAGAAGTCGTTTATAGGTTTTTGTCTATTTTTAGCTCTTTGGCCATATTGTTCAGTGGAGCAAAACCTTTTGAGCAAGTTTGGTAGAGGGTCTCCAAAGAAACATTTCTGTGAAATTATTTAAAATCGGCCCAGCAGTTTTGGAGGAGAAGTCATTCAAAGGTTTTTTTTCTATTTTTAGCTCTGGTGACCATATTGTTCAGCGGAGCGGAACCGTTTGAGCAATATTGGTAGAGGGTTTCCTAAGAAACATTTCTGTGAAATAATTCAAAATCGGCCAAGCGCTTTTGGAGGAGAAGTCGTTTAAATTTTTGTTCTATGTTTAGCTCTTGCGGCCATATTATTCAGCGGAGTGGAACCGTTTGAGCAATTTTGATAGGGGTCTCCTAAGGAACATTTCTATAAGATTATTTCAAAATCGGCCCAGCAGTTTCGTCGGAGAAGTCGTTTAAAGGTTTTTCTATTTCTAGCTCTGGCCGCCATATTGTTCAGCGGAGCGGAACCATTGAGCAATTTTGGTAGAGAGTCCCCTTAGGAACATTTCTGTGGAATTATTTCAAAATATGTCCAGCAGTTTTGGAGGAGAAGTCGTTTAAAGCAAAAGTTGACGCCGGACGACGGACAAAGACCGATCACAATACCTCACCTTGAGCACTTCGTGCTCAGGTGAGCTAATAAAAAAAAACATGTTTTTCTGCAAGAAAATACCGCACGGTGCATTAGCCAAATAGTTGACATCATGGGTGATTAATTATTGTATCAATATGGTGATCTATAAACAATTCTTGGTGTAGAGAAGAGGGCAAAATGTAGTATTGAAAACTGCCCAATAAGCCACTAAATAAGCATTGTGAATATAATAATGGAACGATTTTGATGATGCGTTTAATTAATTACGTTTCTTAACGTTAAATTATTCAACCTTTCCATCATATAATACTATCACTAGGGAAGTGCGCTTTTTATTATTGTAAGTATCTTGCACCTTGAACTCACAGGACCAAAAGGTTGGGTGAACACTTTAAGCTATAAATGGTTGTAAGATAAAAAGAGTTCGGCTCCAAGAGTGAATAGTTGATTAATAATAATACATCACTGTATGTCATGCAGTTGTCAAAAGATGTATCTGTCGCGCTCATTATATAACAGATTTTACTTTACAAACAATTATTTATAAGTGAACATAGACTAAGAAACATTGCGAAGGCACCCCCTCAGAAACAAAGTCGTAGAAAGAAACGTGTATGCTATATCCTCGAGTAAAGGAATGTTTTCTATTTTGGCCTACATGGGAAGCATTTTTCGAGTGTAAGCCTAGCAGAAATGGTATAAATCCTGTTGGAAAATTTGTGTTTATCGACAAGATATGCAGTAGCGTTTACTGTTACAATGAACCACTCATTTGTTTTTCCAGTTCTACTTCCTAAAAGAACATTAAGCAGATAGATGTAGTCGGATGTTACTGAATTTGCCAATGACGGCGTTAACAGTTTCATAAGCGGAAATTTAGTCATTCATTGCAGAACAAATCGCTGTGATTTTAGATTGCCGGTATACAGAGTAGATGATCACGTTCAACGATCTGCTTCGGTCACTTTTTTCACAACTTCTTTTTTTTCAAATAAAATACAGAGCAAAGAATGCAAACCGTTCTTGTAAGTACTTTAAACTGGAATTATTGTCCAATCAACGTTTACAAGTGTTCATGTTTAAACTTTCCGCAGCTTCGGCTCAACAACAGCATTCCAGAGATCTAGAATGGCAAAGCCTACTTTTGGTTTCGGATAGTGGGGAACGTTTAAATACAAAAACTATAAAACCCATGATGACATCGCGAATACCATCTAAAAGTACCCATGATCATACATTCTCTTCGCTTCATTTTTAAATAGTGCATACAGAAACAAAGAATTTATTGAGTAAAGCGTGAAGAATTTCCGGGGTTTCTCGTTTGCCAGGCCGCGTAGCGCAGTCAGTAGCGCGCCTGACTCAAGAGCCAGATGTCCCGGGTTCGATACCCGGTCCGGGCACATACTTTCGTTTCTCCTTCCGCTGCTTCAAGAAGTGCAGTTGTCAGTTACTAGCGAAATTATGTGCTCTTATTACTGATTAACCGCTTAGGAGGTCTAAGCCTGTCCAGGAATAGTGTGGTTAGGGTAACTGACCGTCCCAACATGACCATAGCTGTTTATTGTGGACGTTAAAAAAATGAAACATCAACGGCCTCGTTTAAACTAACGTAAGAAAATAACACAAGAAAACACGTGATCATCCATCTTGTGTACAGGCGCGCTTATTAAAATTAAGACAACAGTGAACTGTGCAAGTAAATGTGTAAGTAGAAACATTCTCAGGAACTGACACAATTCTAGATCCCACTAAAGACGACAACAAAAAGTCATCACCAAAGGATTCACCAGCGGCAGCCAGATTAACAATCAATTCCTATGTAAGTGTTCACCGGGCTAGCCTAACATCGCACACAAATATCGATAGCAGATTTAGCAACAAACAACGGATAAAACAACCAAGACGAACCAAAACAGAAGTGCCGCCTTAGGACGGCCAGCAATGAAATAACTGGAGAGGGTGGGGCGTGTGTGTGTGTGTGGGGGGGGGGGGGAGTTCTTTACAAGTATGATGTCAACCAGCACTCGCCCTTGGTTCTACTTTGGTTCATAAGACACCTAGTTGTTCGGTTCGGGTGCAAGATGCCTAGCTCATAAGTGTTATATCTCAGAAACATAGAAATCAAACTTAAAACTAAGATAAAACAAACAGAAATAACAATACTGACATTAGGGAGCAGAAGAAACCTACCAATTAAACCAGGCTGGGCCTGACCAAAGACGTCTAGGCCCGGATGTCAGGCGCCAATCGCCTGTCTTACTATTATGTTAGGTTTAGGTTGGTGCCCGAATAATGTCTGAGGCTCGACCCACCATCGAGCAATCGAGGAGGTAAGCAAAGCTGTCAACCTTGAATAGGTTAATCACCTTTTCTTCCTAGTTTTATTTGCCTTTTTATTGCACAGTTATCTCATATTTTTGTTTTAGCTCTCTTGTTTGATAAGCTCAGTAGGGCTTTTGGAAGAAGACAAGGTTAAAGGCGATTTTCAGAACTTGATTTGTTATTTTTTTCCGCATCTAAAAGCTTCTTGTGTCCCCCCAATATGTGTTTTAGGACTGATACTAAAAGCATGCAAGGCCATGGTTTTGGTATAAACGTATAAACAGAAAAATCAACATTGATAACATGCTTGAATATATTTCCGGTTGTGAGGGTCGTTCAAACAGTCATTGCCACCAATTACGCAAAAATACGCTACGGCTGTGGAAAGGATGCAAAGTGCCTAAGTCGCAAAAGGGACATGTCTCCCCGACGACATGCCAAGCAGAAGGACCATATAAAATATATGTAAAACCTCAAACTCATAGGATAAGCGTAGCTACCGACAGGTGTAACAGACGAACGGACGAACACACGGACAGGCCGAAATTATAATGCCCCCTCAACTATTCCAAAGCTACTCCTCCCCTTTCTCTACCCACCCTTCTAGTTTCTTAAACTAGTAAGTATTATTAGAATAAATTTGGTTGCTAAATTTGCATATTATTTTACGGAATAAAACGCATTGGTTACCTAATGTTATACATAATCAATGCGATTTATTCCGTAAAATGTCTCTGTTTCATTCCGTTCCGTTCCGCAAAATACCAATAGCATGTTTTATGTGCTTAATGTTATTATGTTTTGTATAGGTTACTTTATTGCTACCTAACTGGGCAAACGCTGTTCATATTGCCATCCGCTTATGTTCTCTTACCTTTTGTGCTGTTACTTTCTGTATTATTTTCCGTTTGGGGTGGTGAGTGGACTGTGGAATTTCATTGTTATTTCAATTCTCGTAACGATGTTCCTCCCGCACATCAGTGGAAGGTATCCATGGCCGCAGTATGGGGCGTTCGTTCTTGTCATCGTCGATAAAAAGGGCAGCAATCAATTCGGCTCTCCGTCCGTGAACACCACCCTGGTAGCAGACAACACCTGGCTCTTCTTCCCGGAACACCCCATTTTAGGGTCCCAGTGTTGGTTAATTTCCGATATCAAGTGGCTGGCTTGCCACGTCGCAATGCCCGGCGCTCTTGGTCGGCGTCGAGGTGTTCACCGTCCGTTTTCCGCAAGAGCATTGTACCAGTATATGCGGGGGTGGTTGGGTTGTGCGAAGGTGCTGCGTGAAACTTCCAGTGCCGGGGAGTCCTGCTTATTTGAATAGTAGTAGGGCAAGAGCTTATTGTGCTTGCAGTAGGTGCGGGTGTGTGTGTTTTCTCTCGTCTATCTTTTCTCTCTTCTTTCTCCCTCTTTTTGGGAGACGGCCCGATATAAACTGAAATACTGTCTCAAAGGGCCGCTAATTCCCAACCAACCAACCAACCAACCAACTTACCAACCAGTTCATGCCGGCTATCCATCCATCGGGTTTAACGTTACAAGACAACGAAGGCACGAGGAGCAATGCCTACCAGTTCATGATAATTGCATCGCCTTTGTATAGTAATTTAAATGCGCCACTGATCTAGAATAGAAATGCCCTCTATGAACGAATATCTCTGCAATCGCGTGACACAATCTTTAGTCATTAGAATTAAAGACCATTGTCTTGATTAGTCCTACATTACGAAGTTTAATGTTCCTATCTCGACTGTGGGTTTGGTTTGCCATGTCAAGATAGTAGTAAAAGTCATTTATTTTCTGAACTACCTATTTCTTGGATTACAAGACAAATGGTTTTCCCTTTGCAAACTAAAATAATCTAGGTCCGTCTTATAAGACAGATCTAGATCTTTGGGAATGTTTTGAAAGGGAAAACCCCAAAATAGAATTTCATAAGACTGATTAAGATATTTGGGCTTATATCACTGAATGAAAATCCGTCTTATAGCCAGATAGATACGTTATTTATATGTCAGTTTCAAATCTCTGGCCATGTCCTCTACTGTTACATTTTTTAAAGATTTTTTACTGTTGTGAAGTATATCATTACCTTTTTCATGGGCGTCTGTAAGATAGCAATTTCCAGTACCTTTTTTCATTCTCCGAAAAGACCTCTAATCGAATAATTGCCATATTCCTGCACGCGTTGACTTATGTTACTCATATACAAACCATTTGTCCAAAACAACTGGTCATTTAAAGAAACAAGCTCATCAGTATCATTACCCAGTGCGGCAAGTACAGCAATAAAATTAGCAAACTTGAGTCTAATAGTCTAATTTGTTACAGGATACGTTTCCTTTCTTGCCTTACCACGCTAAAAACAACAGACAAATAGTTTCCGCCTTTACTGATGGGCTCAGCGCCCCCGCAGTACTGTCAATTGGACTGAGAAACCACAGAAATTCCTAAACTGTGTTGTTTGACAGCATCCGCTCAAGTAGTTCTACGGATGGCATTTACTGGGAGGCGTCTTAATACAAACCTGCTCAACAGCTGTCAGTCTTAAATGAAGCATTGATATAGTTTTCTGTTTCTGTTGAAAGTAATAAATGGCTTCACATAATAACCAGTTTATGTTACAGTTTGGAAGGTTGCAAAACGTTGCCATTCGTTTTGGTCCACCTTTTTCGGAATAATCTTTACTGCAAGATAGTTTAAAGGTGTATGGGTACAGCTCCATGTTTTTTTCAGCCATTGTTTTGAAAAAGAGCAACTTTTGAGACTTCATGTTCGCTTCCTCAGACAATGTAACCCTCCTAAAAAGGGTATCCCCTCCCCCCCCCCCTTTAAAAAAATTTGCCCCGGGATATTAAATTTAATGTGTTTGGCTATACAATCAGGAGAAGCAATTCTGCCATATTTAATTTATCCTTCCTTGTTAAAGGGGCTTAACTCTTAAGGAGAGAAACTACATATGCTTCCCTGGGAGCATTTCTTTTTCCTTTACAAGTAGACTCCCTTTGGGAAGGGGCTCGTCAATCAGTGAAACAACCAGACAGTTACAAAAAAGTCTTTCCTTTTGTAAAATGGCGGAGACATGGCGGTGTTTCCTTACACGTAAACGCACATCCCAATTTGAGCCGTGACAAGCCAAAATCAACAAAGTTGCATGTGCGCCAAACAAAGACTCAGGTCAGCCTAGACACCCGCCCAGACTGTTAAGAGTCTTCGCTATACGTAGGGAGGTAGCTTAGATCCTTAGCTACCCCATTAAGCGCATAGCAAAGACTAATCAGACTGGGTCGATGCCCAGGCCAATCTGAGTCTTTGCTGGGCTGGGTGTGCATGCCACTTTGTTGGTCTTCTTGTGTCGCGGCTCAACCGGGCTATTCTGTTTCGCATAAACGAGTGGGCGTGTGTAGTTAAGCCAAGAAAAATAATTCACAAAACAGTTACCTGTCTGTCAAATGGCGTGACAAACACTGTCTTATTTAGTCTGGCAGTTTAAAGGCTTTTAGCCACTATCATTAGTAAGTCTCTATTGAAGAAAATGGGCAATTGTTTGTCGAGCTCATCGGATTCGAAAACACCCTACATAGATTCTCAACTGGGACCATTTTACAGAAAATAAGCAAATGTAGAGAAAATAAATATGACCTCTTTTTTCTGGAAAAACAGAGGCTTATGCTTATATTTATTTTTACAATACATATATACATGTCAGCCCCACATGGTAATTTGTGTCTGACAGAGGAGGCATATTTATTTCCCTTCATTTGCTTTTTTTCTGTAAAATGGTCTAGTACTTAGAGTCTTAAGTATTGAACGCCCATGCTGTCATTAATTGTTCGGTGCACGACATTTGTTTGTAAAAAGTGCATTACTCCTCAGATTTAAACGAAACTTTCTTTTCTAGACCATTAATTAGGACATTGACTACTTCTTGCACGCTGTGGGCGTGTATGAACATTAAACACAAACAAAGTTAAGAAAAACGTAATTTGAGCCATATCATAAGCTTTCTAGAGACTTTCTAGATATTCGTCATACCCATTTATGATGGTCAGTCATAACTCTTCCGCATTTAAGTTCTATTAGTAATACTGCTGACCGTATTTAGTACGACCTGTTTGCGCTAAACGACGATATTTTGACCAGTCCGTAATTATTATTTTTGCACAACCATTTTAAATTTCATATCAGGTTATTAAGGAGATTGTCCCCAAAACACAAATTTTGGTGTACATTTGCTTCTTGTTTTGTCCAAGAAAAATATGACTTTTCTGTGTATTGCATGGAAATCATCATATTCAAGAGCAACTATAATGCTTGTTCTAATGTATTTGCACTCACCGAGCAAGCGAACAGCATTGAATCAAGCTTGATCCAACGTCATGTTGATTCAAAGTTGAATTAAGATTGATTCAACCGGGTTCTGGTCAGAAAAGTATAGAGGGGTTGTTGTTTCTTATCACCACCTTGTTATCCTCCGCTATCACACTATATTGAATCAACATTTTGTTTTTTTCCATCTCACTTCATCCTTTGACCCTGTGGTGTCATTGTCTGGTAAAATTTTTACCATACCTTCATTTCATTAGCAATCCCTTAGATGCGTAATGGATAGACTGCCAATGCGCCTTATAGTATATGAGAACAATAAAGATTCCTATCAGCTTGCACATCCGTACAGACTGTAATTTATCGGCTAAGACGGTATATCTCTATCTCTAGAATGACCCTGAATATCGAAATCAGTCTAATGAGATTCTGCTTTGAAATGTTTGTTTTTGCTTCGAAAAAAAAATCCCAAAACATCTACCATCAGCAAGGCGTTCAATAATATTAGATATCGGTAAAACAAAATATGCACCATTTTTCACCCAAGAAATCAGACATTATGTGCAAATGACTTCACTAATTGTCATAATTTACATTACATAACTGTCAATATACATTGAATGCCATGCTATATATGTCCATACGTAAATGGATTTATAAATCACTTGTGACTTGAAATGAATATTGGCACAAAGTTGTCAGAATATATTGAACATCCTTCGCAAGACATACTACATACTACCTTGCGAACAAATTCAAATTTGTAAGCATTTCTTTGCTGATGGTTATGGACTTACTTTAGCAGGACTTCTAGAGTACATATGCCTACAATAGTAGGTGACCATGTTTTCCAATATGTATATAATTGTTACATTAATGTTTCCAGTCTGTGATAAAAGCATCTAGTACTTTTTGTGGCTTCTCCTTTTAGCAAAGCTAGAAAGCACTAGAGAAAGCACGGCTTAAATGATTTGTATAAAATTTGGATTTGTACGCAAAGTTCAGAATGTCCTGGTTGAGATGTCTACTAAAGTTTATAGATTATTGAAAATGTTTAATTTTGACATTAGGGTAAGTGGGCATGCGATTTCAGGTGTAGCAACTCTTTATTTTCATTTTGACCGCCCTCTTCAGTAACATAAATAAATAACTGCTGTAGGACCAAACTCTAAGATACCTCCCACCCTGGGAGGGTTTCATCGTCTAGGAAAGCAAACAGAAAATCACAAAAAGTTAAAAAGTTGTATGCTGTTGCACAAATGGCCAAATGGCAGAAAACAAAGCGGTAATCGTGTACCCATTCCATGTACCATAAAGCGCCAGAAAATGAAAATATATAGCTGAATCTGCAAACAGCGCAGATAAAGATGAGGCGGCTTATAATAAGCCGCCTCAGCTTGATCTACATTTTTGCCTCTATTTTTTGAATTCTTAATATAACTGTAGTTAAAATGCGGAGTTTTTTTTTTAATTTTTGCACACATGAATTTTGTCGTCTGCTATTTGGCGCTTTAAAAGCTATTGGTCACATATTTTTCTCTCGAGCAGCTCTTTGTAAATTTTGCCTTTCCCAGGTGACCTAATTTATGGTTATGTACATTTATGGCATCGTGTAAGCATTTGACATACATGAATGCAATATACTAATGACATGGTAGACCAGCTTATAAACATCTAGTCATATTTCTGACATTTTATACGTAATATAGACAAAACAAAACAGTCAACGGAATCTATTCTATACATCAGTGATAATTCGTTTTCTTTCTTTCTTTCTTTCTGCCACGCTTCTACTAAAAGTAGTTATGCGAATGATGATAATATAGTATAACAAAAAATGAAGTAGAGAGAAATTAAAAACCGATCATTACAGATATAGGTGAGCCATTACATGAATCACAAGAGAATACTCATCTTGCTTTTTATCTGGAAGTTTCGTCTTGATTTACATGAAAACGTAGGAGACACTTGTCAAGTACGATTAACGTTATCAAATGATGACATACCAGTTATTGTAAGGAAAGTACAAATAAATCAAGAACACATTACCGTTCGGTGTCACAAATGGTCTAAATGTTTTTATATCATCACTGATAAATATCACTTTCGTGATTTTCCATTCATTTTGTTTTCGTGTATACAAACATTTTATTTTTAATAACGCGGCAATGATGATTAACAGTTTCCTTAATTAGTACGCAAATAATTCTTTACCAGAACAGAACAGAACAGAACAAACCTTTATTGAAGTGAAACAAATCCCAGGCCATACGCAGATAGCATGAGGACTGTTAACAAAAAGATGTCCCTACAAATAGCGACGTCACAATATATGGTTATAACTATACAACACGATTCATTCAGTAGCTGCAGAATAATATGTTAGTTTCTTATAATGTTCCAATCACCTGTAAAATTGGTGCAAAGGCGTAGTTAAGGAAGCACGAAAGGGGAGAGAATTCCTGCAATAAATTGATAGCAAAAGGGAGAGGGGCGGGGGTTGAGATTTCACGGAGAGAGCCCATTTATGCCTAGCGAACTCTTCTATTACTATATGTTGAATGAGCTTATTGGTCAATTAAGGGCTGTCTGGTTTAGTTTATTCTTACCATATTTTGTACTTAGTCTGTTGCTTAGTCTGTTGTAACCTTTCTGTTGGTCTAAATCATTTAGTTCAGTAAAGATAGCTGACTAGCCACCTATTTGGGAAAGAGCTGCTGACTTGGCTTATCACTTGCAATTTATTGTTTGTTGGGTTTTCCCTTTGATGTTGGGGATAGGGTTTGGGATCTGATTCAGTCAGTTCCTGAAGTGTAGTTACTCTTTAAATTTATTGTAAGAAGAAATTCCCATGTTTTTTACAAAATGTGAAGACCCAGATCATATGCCACGTTCTGCATTCTGTGGCATCTGATTCGCTTCCGGGTCCGTTCTGTCCCATTTGCAGGACACTAGGCATAAACGGCTAAATATGAAATGTCTGACACAAAGTTTTCATTTATTTTGCAAATGTTACCTTTTTGATAAGCAACTATGTTGGAATGGTATATTGTAACTGCAAAATTATTAAGTATGTAAAATTAATTTAGCAATGCCTTTTTATTTGGGAATGGCTGCTGAGATAACCCTTGCTTTTGTTCTAGATATATGGCGTTAGGTTCAAGTATCTGTCCCTTGAAAAAACACTTCTGATGTAGCGGACTAACTGAGAGACATGAACTTCGTATGTGGTCGCCGAAGGAATATTTTCACTAAAATACATAAAAAATGGAAAGTTAACCATGACATTTAAGGCTTCCTTCTCGTCATAAAGCCTACTTACAACTTTTCCATTGTCACGTGGTATAGAGATAGCTATTCAAGTATGAGGCTGATGAACTGGACTCTGTAGTATCCTTAATGTAAAGTGCACATGGGCAGATGACTATCAATTAATTCCATAAACGTGACCCTGCCTGGAAGGGCTTCATCGGCTAAGAAAGCAAAGAGGAATGGTCACTTCTGTTCCAGGTATTATGCCTTAGGTACACAAACAACAGTCTCTTGAAAAATAATTTCTGATGTTAAACATTAACAATAACAATTTGCGAGCCAAAAGGTTTTCAGGCCAATGAACGCAATGGTCATTTTGAATCACCTGCAGAAGCATACCTCATAAGGGAATGCGAATTTTGTTACCAGAAGGAAGGAATAGCAGAAAAATATTTCAACAATTTTAATAAAACCATAAAGAAAGCATGTAGAAATCCGATAATTTGACGTATATATCTTAACTTCAACATTATCGTATTAAAAAGGCGTTTCAATACGGTATTTTTTAAAAAAATCATTTTTCTGCTATAGTTTATTGCCTAGCAACATCGTAGTATAAGCATTTCTGAAAAATCATTCTTCTGAGCAAGAGGAAATTAACAAACATACCCAAGCTAACGTAATCATTTCTCACAGACACGTTCCGTTACTTTACTGCATCTCAGTGGGTCAATTCTACATAAAATGGATCACAATCTCATCATTAAGTTTCAGTTTGGACTGCTGTTCTTGTCTAGTAACGAGAATATCCAAACAAGAGGGCCATGAGGCCCTGAATCGCTCACCTGAGACATTATCACAAAAAATCTCTTCTGAGCTATTATGTGAGCAGGCTGCCACCTAGGATCATGGATCAAAGGTTTTATCATTTATATTGGTGAGAAGGCCAACTTAATCATGTGACACAATTAATAGCTGAGTATGAATGGATATTAAATACAGGCTGGGTATCTAATACACGATGGATGATGATGTGATTTTATACCAAATGCAAGCCAGCACAATGGTTGATTCCTGGTTTCTTATCTTTACTTCTAAAAGCATTCATATAGAATATAATGCATAGAGTGCATACTGGCAAGTCCTTGAAGTTAAATGACATGTTAACCCTTTATAGACCAGAAATCTGTCTTGGGGACATATGCCTACAGCACTCCCCAGTTAAGATGCCGCAGAATGTGGAATCTGGTCAGGGTCAACACTGTTTGCTTACAGGAATTTCTATGGAAAATACAATAAAAGTGAAAACATCCACTAGAAACCCCTAGAATTAGTAATGGACTCATCCACATGATAAGGATGGGCAAGTCCACTGGGCAAAAATGGGTTAAGGGTAATTTTGGAAGGGGAACCCTTCATCTTATAGGTGGATAAGTATGATAAATGTGCACTTGGTAAACAGAAGGAAAATAAAAGATATGAAAGTTCTTTTATTTATTTTTTTTCCCTCAGATTAACACGGCAACAAATGCTTTTATACTAGAGCTAGATTTTGAAAAGCTGCCACCTTAAAGCATCTCCAAACACTGGAGCGCAGACTAGCTTGTCCATATGTGCAGTTTTTCCAAATAATGGACCTTATAAATTTTCCAATTATACATGTAGTGTCCTTGCATGAGCACAAGCTGATCTGAGCATCTCTAACCCAGTATATCTGTGCAGGTTTCCCTGGGTATTAATTTACAAGATGGGAATCACGTGAATAGGTAACAAAACTGTTATATCCTAAATGACTTTTTCATGAAGTAAAGTGCAGATACCTTGTCTTCAGTTCAAACAAACAACTATTTGAATGATTTTATGTTCTGAGTGTAGTTTTGAACATAGCTCAAGCAAAGGTTATCTGAATTTGCTTGAGGTTGCTTTGAAAAATACAGCATGGAAACATCTTTTAGGTAACGGCTTGCTGTAAAAGTGACAAGGTATCAGCACTTTGCTGTATGAAAATTTATTGAGTAGATTATAGAATAATGATAAATTTCTGACCCTTTCTGTCCAACTATAGGTACAAAATGTCAAGTAATGGGGGGGTCGGTTGGCATGGAGGTGCTGCCTCCCTCTTTCTGGGAGACGGCCCGATACAGACTGAAATATTGTCTCAACGGGCCGTTAAACTCAAAACATCCAACCAACCAACCCACCGTATGATTTCATTAATTCAAATTTACAAATAAACAAATTAAGATGTCCACTGTGTATTTTGCCTCCTGTTAAGCTGATATATCAAATTCATGATTTACAACTAAGAACATCAAACCCCACCTGGGAAAAAATACTGAATAAACATTGAATCAACACTGATTGAATGGCATACCATTGAATCAATATTTATTCAATGTTTTGTGCCTGCTTTGAAGACATTTAAACCATTTAGCTTATACAGACATATTCATAGCTTAAATAAGATATTATTATTTGCAGATTGGTAGTATACTGTCTCAGAAAAGAAATGGTACATAATTACAACTGTCAACAGGTTTATGATAATTTAGTTCAGTCCATGTCTCTAGGCCATCTTAATCCAACCGCTAAGATACTCTTATTCTTCAGAGTTAATTTCAAAAAAGGCTGACAAGATAACTAGAGAGTCTAAATGAAATTAATATACCAGGTGTGTGTGCTTCATTTGCATTGCCATAGTGTTAATGCATCAAGAAATTACAAATGTCTCCCTTTGGTATGGCATTTCAGAGCTAAACCAGGAACTGCTCAGAGGTAATGTATTTGGCTATAGATATCTATCACAATGACACAAGGTATTCCACATGGAAGAACATTAACAGGATGCTGGTAGGAGTAGCCTCTGCTGACAAACGCCATATCATAACATGCATTGTTGGAACAGCAGTCACTTGTCTGGCCACAAGTATGTAGTTTGTTGTGTCTGGCCACCAGTATGTAGTTTGTTGTGACAACTGACGTGTTAAATTAGATGAAATTTTGTCTTAAACAGTTCTGAAACTGTGGCAGTAATACCATGAGATCTTCATAACATGCCATATCCTGTAGTGTACATAATTATAACATCTGAGAAGCATTCAGTGTGTTTCCTGCATTCTCTTTGGAGTACGTCATGACAACTTTCAAAAGCAGAATACTGATTCAGCATAAAACACCACTGCTTTTCCACTGATATTGAGTCGTTTGAATGTGTGGCTGTGCCTACTGAGCCCTGTCATAATAAAATATAATGTTTATGTAACAGTTTTGAGCATGACCTTCTTACTGGCAATGGTTATCAACTGCTCCGTGAATTTAGTATCATCTTGGTAGAAAATTGAATACCACACTGTATCGTATGTTAGATTCCAACATTTCAAGAAATGTCTGATTCTGATCTGATCAAGCTACGATTCTTAGTCGTTTTTAAATATTTGTTTATTTGATGTAATCCACATTCTGTACTTCACACTGGTTGTCCTACAAATTAATTAGCAGATACTTTCCTTCTTGGTTACAGACAGATGGCTGGCCAAAGATCAAACTTCAGGCCCACTGATCAATAAATTAGAAAAAGGTGCTTGAAAACTGGTATATCAACTATTTAACCTTGATTTTTATGTGTCATTCCACTGTAACTTTGTATCATTTCTTTCTTTGAGTCAGTTTACTACAGTTTCCACTCTCATAAGGAGCAAATTCCAAGACTGACATACCACTAGTGGTCCAAGATAGAAAATACATATATATTAATATATTAAAGATGTCTTCTTGAAAATCTGTACATGCAGTGAAACCGTGGTAGAAGTTGTTTGAAATTATATTTATTTGGCTAAATCGGACTTGTTGATTTCTCTTTCTATATATACATGTATATATATATAAACTGTTTCATTAATTTGACTTGACAGTAGTTTGAGATATCACTGGTTTAGATAGCAAACCTTTTATAGAAAATGACATTCTCAGAAAATCAATATGATGCTTCAACAGGTGGATGTACTGTGCCTAAATTTTGGGCCACCTAAATATATTTAATTTTCCATTTGGGACAAATGGAAAAATAACTATTTTAAGGTGTCCCAATACTTAAGCATATTACTTAATACTTAATACTAATACTAATACAGCTGGATGTAATGTGCCTAAATTTGGGGACACCTAAATATATTTAATTTTCCATTTGGGACAAATGGAAAAATAATTATGTTAAGGTGTCCC
The DNA here is from genome assembly GCA_963989385.1 of Ctena decussata. Classification (NCBI taxonomy): domain Eukaryota; kingdom Metazoa; phylum Mollusca; class Bivalvia; order Lucinida; family Lucinidae; genus Ctena; species Ctena decussata. The sequence goes on from OZ022506.1 coordinate 23,003,789, forward strand.
AATACTTAAGCACATTACTTAATACTTAACAGATGATTCTGAAAGATACATACCTACAAGAAATGAGAAAGTAATACAGTACAAGAAATGAAAAAGTTTACAGCAGATATAAAAAAAAAATTGTCTTGGTTTCAATGAAAACATAATGCATTGCTACTCTTACTTAATGAAAATTCAGCAGGAACGTATGTGTTTCACCTATGAGCTCACTGTCATGAGAGCTAAAACAGATAGCTGCAATAAAGTTCAAGATGCCACTTTCACCACTTGAAATGTATTACCTGTATCTCACTTTCTAGTATTTGCGGACATGACACAGAAGAATGTCTTGAAATATTGTATTACAGTACAAGAACAACTGCACAACACAGAAGGAAACTAACATGCACAGCAATTCTGGTATGAAGTGTGCATACTAATATACGCTAAAATGCCCTACAACACTATGTAACTAAATATTTTTAAATTATTAAGACTTCTTTAGCATAAGCTATTTATGACAATATTAATTAAAAATTATTTCAAATTTTTGGCTTCCTGGCCTAAATGCTGAAATCAAACTACATGTTTCACAGCTGCACCTCCATGACACTTTGAAAACAATTTACAATGCTGTGCTATTGACAATGTGATGTTACTTTCTGCTAAAAGCCACATTTCTTCTAATACACTAAGCAAAGTTAGGTCTTTTCTTACAAGAAACACCATCAGGCAAAATCCAACATTCCAAATATCATTCATTATGCTCCCATATTCCAATAACCCTCATTTAGAGACAAAGCCATGAAAAATTATTGAATGTTACCTAACCAGAATTTAAAAAGCAGAAGGTCTTTCATTCATACTCACTATTTGGATTTTAATTACAAAGCAACCAGTGCATAGCAAGATTATACTGGTCATTGCTGGGTCTGCAGTATTTGCCAAGTTCCAAAATCTATCTCCAAGGAGGACAAATGTATTGTCAATTTAAATTCAAACATTACAGTTATTTAAGAGAGGGCTGCACACCTCAATGTGTGCCGCCATCTACGCCAAGGGAAATCACTTTTGTGACTTCTTGTCTGCCTCCGACATTGAACTCATACAAAATTTGGGTTTACATCCAAATGAAAGAATCTGCCCAAAGTGGAGAAAATTCTTCCCTAAGATTCCTATTGAGAAGGAAGACAGAGTTGCTTCCCTTGAAATGTATCCAAAATACTGTAAAAATGCTAAAAATCGGAACTCCCAAAACAATTAAAACAATTACCATAAGTGTCCCAAACAATGGAACAGTTAACTCTGCAATGCAATAACAGGTATGAAAGCTGCAGAGGGAATGGCAAAAAGTGTAGACTCTGATCAGACTGCAGGTTTATACTGTTTGCTCAGTCCAAGCTGTCCCAATACCTAGGATTTTTACAGTATATTTAATTTTGCAATGCATAAAATGCTATCTTAAAATAACTAACTAAACTTATTTTGAGACTGAAAATTCATCTGACAAAACCAGATTATGACCTGCGAATTTAAAGAGTAAATACACTTCAGGAACTGACAGAATCAGATCCAAGTTACCCCATCACTACCAACCTATCTCTACAGGGGTACACATTGTATGCTCCTGTAGATAAGGCTGGTGCCACATCTATATAACTATGGTGCCACAGGGGCTTGGCCTAGCACACACAGGCAACTTTAAAGAAGTACTAAAACAACAGATTGTCAGATAACTTAGTTAAGACCATAATACCAATCTGTAAGGGCATACATTGTCTGTCCCTACATATATATAGATATATAACACTTCCACCACTATAGTAGCCAATGGTCAAGACCTTGCTTAACACTAAAAAGAGATATCAAAATAGCAAGCCTGGACCCATCTTTACATATGATGGCAAATAACAGAATTTTGTTTGGTGGCCACCCATCCTTGCTATAACCACCAGCAATACCAGCCCCTGACTGCAGGCTGGTATTGCTAATTACCTTGTGGGTGAATTCTATGTGTTCTTTGAGATGTATAGTATCTATTTTACCTATGCATCCAGTGCACAATAAACAAGTTTGTGGTCACTCCAGTAAGCCTCAATAACATCAATGGATGCTGGACAGTTTGTAAAAATAAGATCTATCACCGATCCAGAATCAGTAGTTGACTGATTGATGTGTTGCTCACATTTAAATTGTTTCCTCATGAAATTTACAAATGTAGAAGTGTTGGCATTTGAAGGTATGTTAAAATCACCAATTATTACTAATTTGGTATGCATATCTACCAAGGGGGTGAGATGATGCTGAATATCATTTCTTAAATCCATTTGCACACTTTTAGGGAATTTGTAGAAGTATACAACTTGGAAACATCCCTTTACACTGCTGTACATGCTAGCCAACATGAATTCACATGTGTCAGAATGGAATTTTTCTAGTCTCTGAATTTCAAAATAATCCTTGATGTACAAAGCAAGCCCATGGTATGGCCTGTTCCCAGAATCAAGTTCTGCTTCATCCAATCTCAAAAGTTTGAAATTCTTCAGAGCAAAATGACTGCTATCATCTCTTGCACACAGCCTTGATTCTGCAAACCCAATTACATCTGCTGACAAAACATTTGGCTCAAATTCAATGTCCTTAAAGTGCTTATGTAAGGACCTTGCATTATTAAATGCAATTTTGATCTTGTGTGAATCAACTTTATATAATGGAACGTAACACAATTCAAGAGGTGCTTCTGTTTTTAACCGCTGCATCTCAATTTTCACCTGTTCATCCACTGCCATGGCGGTTTCATTCAAATTCAAAATATATAAATTCTCTAGTTTTCTCACTCTACTAAGAGCAACATAGTGAATATGTGGTTGTTTCCTGAGTCTCGTTTGAGACAAGTCTACTACAATTTCATCAACTGTAGACCCCTGAGCTTTATGAATAGTTTTACCTGCTGATGGTTTCAAAGGAAATTGAATTCTCTGGTATGTTTTGAAGTTGTAAATAAATGTTCGTTCTATATCAAATATCGGAGTCCATGCTTTATCTATGTTTGTACTGTACAAACCCCTATTAGAAAATTTCTCACGAGTTGACTGGCCAATTTGAGAATCTTGAAACAAAACCCATATAATACTGGGACGATTTGTGCCTTCCATTTTGTACTCAATTAATTTGACAACACACGTAGACCCATTTGTCAAACCATCTTCTACATTGACATTGACTGTTATATCATAAATCATCCCAACTGCTACTGTCAACATCTTTTGCAAATTAGCAGTTTTGTTCGAATCATCTGGAAGTGCTTCAATAAGTTTCCTGCTTTTTTTAAGGAAATATTCGCAGAAACAACTGTATCATGACATGGGATAACAACCTTCTCTTCTGCTAATCTATTCAAATAATTCTCATTGTGTCTATCTACAAACTTATTTTCAGTGAATAAATGAGGAGCCTCCTTCGGATAATTTGTCATACTGGCGTTGACAGTATGTTTCTTCAGTTCATTTTTGTCATCTTCTGTCAGCTCATTCTGTCGAAGCCGATTTAGCATCTGAGCAAAGTCAACATCATCTTTTTGTCGCATGATATCAACAAGTTCATACAATCTAAAATAATCCTTCCATAAATTATATGCTAGAGCTGAAGCACCCTTTGATGGGTCACTGAATATCCACTTGTCACATACTGGCATAAGCTGGTACAAATCTCCCACAGCAATGATGCTTAAACCACCAAAACTGACTTTTGTTCCAGTGAGCTGTTGCAAACGTGTATCTATAAAGGTCAGTGTGTTTGTCCCTACCATAGAGATTTCATCTATAATAATCACTTTCAAATGTCTATATTTCACTCTGAATGTGTTCAGTTCATCTGCTGACAAAAGTTCACCACCTTGTTTGAACTTCTTTAAGAAAGCAGAGGCAATGGTGACACCATTAATATTATATGCAGCTTTGCCAGTGTACGCACAAAGAAGAACTCTAATATCATCAGGATTTTCTCCTTCTCTCAAATTCAGAAATCTGTACAGACTCTGATACAGTGCTTTAATGAGCACAGATTTGCCAACCCCAGCTCCACCTGACAAGAATGCGTACAGTGGTTCTTCCTTGCATTTAATCCAATACAGTACATGATTAAAAAATTCTCTTTGTCTCAAATTTAAACTCCTGAGCAAATTTAAGTATTGTTCATTGGGTAACATGACTCCATTTATTTCTACAGATGGCACTGAACAAGCAGCCTGTATCTCTATACCAATATCATACTGTCGATGTTCTACTACTCTATCTGGATTAAAATACACAAATTTTTCAGCATCTCTTTCACCTTCTTCTTCTGCTTCTCTGTTTTCATGTTCTGCATTTGGTGCTATCTCATCATAAGCATCTTCCTCTTCTACCATTTGCCTTGCAAGCTCAAGTTCTTCAATATGATGTTCATACTGGATGCGTTTAGGTTCAAGAGTGGTTTCCAAGAAATTGTAATGAGCTTCATATGTTTCAAAGGAACCTAACAAATCTTTTGCTTCATTTCTCCAGGGCATAAACAGCATAAGTCGTTCTCTGTAGTAATTTTCTGGGTCTTTCTTTATATCATACCTAACGTAGCGTATTATTCTAGGAACTCTCCTATGTTTATACTTTGTCCCATTCTTTGCTACATATAACAAATCTGATCCATGATTTTCAGATTCAACACTATCATCATTATCAACATCATCATTTTCATCACTAGAATCATTTGAATTATCATCATCCTCATTTATATCTTCAGCCCTATCAGGTAAGCTATTCCCTTTAGGATAAACAATAACAACTGTTGAGACATAATCTGCCAAACATAATTTCTGAAGTTTTCTAGGTCGTTTTGCGTACCTCTGAATTATATTGTCTGCTTCTATGTCAGTAGATTCAGCAGGAAGTTCATCAAGCACAGATTTAGATTTCAGTAAAAATACTCTTTCCTCTGGGATGGAGGTATTGATGAAAACAATCTCCCTTGTAGCTTTTGTTAAAGGAATCTGCAAAGCAAGGTAAACTGCTTCCTGTGCACTCACTTCAACACAGTTTGAAAACACATTTCCAATATGTCTTACTTGTTTCTTTATATCAAAATTACCTTTGCGAGCTTCTCTTGCTGCTGCATCAAGCTGTGCACTCATGCCTCTTTGAGATTTGCTTATATAGCCAACAACATATGCTGCACAACCGTATGGTTCAAGAACCATCTGAATATCAAGATTTGCCTTCCAACCAAGAAGAACTGTTTTGTTAAATAAATTAATTCTCATCTCATTTGGATTCCGCCTGAGGAAAATTTTTGGAGCACTGAGTGAACTTCTTATACACTTGATGTAATTTTCAAAGTCCATCTTGGCAACTTGCTCCAAAAAATCATCAAATCCAATTTCAGAGACATCTTTGTACTCATTCATTGATTTCTGAAGTTCTGAGTGTTTCTTTTTATATTTTTCAATTTCTTCATCCAAAGGATGCAATAACATTGTTCTTGGAAGAGGAGGCAAAGGAAATCCAAATCTACATATTGCCTTTCCTTTCTTTCTGCATGACTTTGAATGTTTATGTGACTGAAGTTCAACAAGCTCCCCAATTTCTTTATCTTCAGTACTGCATGTAAGGTAATTATCAACAAACTGAATTATTTCTTCTTCCTTGTTTTTTTCAAATTTAGGTGCATTTTCGATCCAAATAAGCATGTGGATATGAGGAGAACCACGTTGCTGAAATTCCACTCTATAGAAGAAATCTACCACTTTCCCAATAGGTTCAAATTCACTTTTAAGGACAGTGTTCAAGAATTCTTGTACCCTGTGATCAAAATATCTTGAACAAGTTACTGGGTCTTTCTGAACAAGTCTTGTTTTCTCTTGCCAAGTTAAAGCCTCAACATCCTTGTCTGAATAGTCAATTTCATCATTCAGTTTTGCTAACATCTTCAGAAGATCATTCCATCTAGTATCAGCAGCTGACAAAGATATAAACCAAGTAGGTAAAGACAGTTGCCTAATCATCGCAAATATGTCTTTCTTCCTTTTTTCTAAATAAGCTGGAGAATTTCTAAGCTGGCGAAAAATACAGTAACCTTCATCAAGTTTCACTAGTTTCTCCAAATATGCTGGATTTCTTGCCTCTGCTGCTGTAATGTTCTTGCCTTTATTTTTACATCTTCTTACAGCTAAGTTAACTTTGTCACTTGTTTGTTTCATTTGAAGCTTTTTATGCTTGAAGAAAATGTTTGGAACAGACTGAGCAGCTCTTCTATCAATGCTTCGTAGCTCCCATTTAACAATGTCACTGTAATGAACTAAAGTTGTTCTCTCAGTCTTATCAGGACGCCTCTGACCACAAAAAATAGTAGGAAAACATAAATATTCTGCATCTGTATCTTGATACAAACTAAGGGGATGTCGTCCTTCTCCAGGGGCAAAGGTCAACACTTGATCAAACTTATTTTCAATATTAGCATCATCCACCAAGGTATCAACATTTCCAACATGCTCATTACAATCTACCTCACTGAAGCCATCTGATTCATACCCATCACCCATTTCCCTAATTTTAGGTACCAAAGGAACAGTTCTATCTTCTTCCAGCATTGAATCATTTATGTCGGTATCAGGATTTGTATTTTGCACTGACATTTCCAGAAACTCTTTTACAGTATCCTCTGCACTTTCAGTTACTGATTGGAACCAGCTGTTATCAACTGTAATGCCAGAATTTTTATACATATCACTATTAGTTAGAAGCCAGTGTAATGCTGTCAGAACTCTCATTGGTCTTACATTTTCTTTGAAATCTATTTTCTTATATGACAGTTTTTTCTTCAACTGGATAGCAATTGTAAAATTTTCATCCATAGGTCTTGGAAGAGAGTTCACAGTGGGCTGAATATCAACAGGTACATTGATTACATTTCCTTTAAGTGAATACTGACCACCACGTTTGCATAAAAGGAATACGCAGTGCTATTAATCTTTCTTCAAGCTGGTGCAAATCTAACTCTGAAGGTTTGGGTGGCCATTTCATTCCATTGGCAACTGACAGTTTCGGAACTTTACCATCTTTTAATGATGACAAACAAGTGTGACATATCCATTCTTCACTATCAACTGATTTTAGTTTTGTGCAATACTTCATACTGCACTTCATAATGCTAGTGTTTTTTAGCAATGATACACTTTTTCGAAACCATGTTTGGTGACAGCAAGTACAAACAAACAGAGGTCCTACTGCTATATTATTATGAAATTGTTTAAGACATTCTGCTATACTTTCATGTCTTTTTCTATCACATACTTCACGTGGTTCAATTTCATGTGAATTTTCTTCAGCAATTTTCTGCCTTTTGTTTTCCATGTTCAGCTCAGGTGTATCTTCTAATTTTCTTTTCTCTTGCCTACGCTGCTGCTTAGCGATTCTTTCACATTCCAAAAAGAAAGGTTTTTGCCTTTGCCTCTGCTTACTAGCTAGCTGATATACCTTCTCTTTTTCTTTAAAATCTGGGTCCTGTCTGTATGACTGCTTCTGTGCAAATTCTTTCACTAATATACCTGGCTTTTTTCTAGCAGACTGCTTTGATGCAAGCTGATATACCCTTTCTTTATCTTTAAACTCTTGGTTTTGTCTGGCTGCCTGCTTCTTGGCACATTCTTGTGCTAATACATCTGGCTTCTTTCTAGCAGACTGCTTTGATGCAAGCTGATTTACCCTTTCTTTTTCTTTAAAATCTTGGTTTTGTCTGGCTGACTGCTTCTTGGCACATTCTTGTGCTAATACATCCGCCTTCTTTCTAGCAGACTGCTTTGATGCAAGCTGATTTACCCTTTCTTTTTCTGTAAAAGCTGGCTTCTTTCTAGCAGACTGCTTTGATGCAAGCTGATTTACCCTTTCTTTTTCTTTAACAGCTGGTTTCTTTCTGGCACACTGTTTTGATGCTAGCTGATTTACCCTTTCTTTTTCTTTAAAAGCTGGCTTCTTTCTAGCAGACTGTTTTGATTCAAGCTGATTTAGCCTTTCTTTTTCTTTAAAAGCTGGCTTCTTTCTGGCACACTGTTTTGATGCAAGCTGATTTAGCCTTTCTTTTTCTTTAAAAGCTGGCTTCTTTCTAGCAGACTGTTTTGAGGCAAGCTGATTTATTTTTTCTTTTTCTTTAAAAGCTGACTTACTTCTTTGATTCCTTTTAAATACTGCATAGTACTCGGTACGTTTTTTCTTCATTTTGTTTTCACAAGTTTTCTTAGGCATATCATATGTTTTCTTTTGCTGTCTGATATTCTGATCCTTAAAATAATTTTCGAGAAGATTTTCTGAATTGCTTGACTGAGCTAGAGGTAGCATTTGAGAAGAAACCACACTGTCAATCTGGTCTATGCCAACATGTGAATTTTCTGTAGATGTCAGAGCAAGTGGCAGCAAATCATACTGTGTTGTCATGTTTATTTGCATGCTATCATATAATGCGTACATGAAAGTGATCAAATCATCTAAACATCTGAATCTTATTAGAACTGAATATCCATCGCATGATGAAAGACCATTTTGAGCATGAGAATGTGAATCAAAAAAAGTGTACATACCATCTTTTTTGTATACTGCAGAACATATTGCACCAATCATGACCAGAACATATGAAGAGGATTGAAATGCTGTGTACATTGACTGGTGAAGAGTTTGAGATGATGTATTACCAAATTGCTGTACAGCAATGCCAGAAACAATATCTGACTTTATGACATGTATATCTCTTTTGAAGACATTTACATTTTCTGGAATTTCATCAAAAGTTAACAATCTACTTGTGTATTTCTGTTCAGCTTTCAATGAAGATAAGATTTTTTGGTATAGAATATCTCCTTCAATAAGTATTTGATCTACCTCAGTACTTGAAAAAGTATTTGAAAACTGAGCATGAATTAGGGCACAAAGAGCATTTGACACACACTGGCTTCCCCTAGACTCTACACTGAATCTGTCACTTCCTTGATGAAATGAGCCACAGATAAAAGACTCTGAATGAAATGGTTTTAAGCTCTGAAAACAATGAACGCAAGAACTGGGCAGAATACTATCAGTCACAGATGTGGCAATACATGTGTTTTTAGTAGTATTTAACTCGAACGATGTCAAAACTGACATTTGCTGAAAAGGTTGACTTCCATTATCATATTCAGTCAAACGAGGACCCTTAGTTTTAGTCAATGTATGTGGGACAGTGCTGGTATCAGTATCATGGTCTGGAATTTGTGTGTTTATTTGACAATGTCTCTCTACAAAATTTGCTTTATAGCCTTTGGTCAATTGACAATGATTTCTTTGATGTGCCTGCACGCTGACAGGTTTTGCCTCTATGAGGCCCTTGGTCATAACAGACTCGGAAGTCTGCATGACATTAGGAGTCGACTCAGGAGTCAACCCAGTCTGGTAGCTGCAGCTTCTATCCAAAATCGACCTTCGGGCTTCAGACCGTCTCCAGTTCTTCTTTCGAGGCATCCTGTACTATGAATGTACTCTTCTGAAAGCCACAGTTCACTACTGTTAAGTCTGTCTTCAACAAGCAAAGATATCACTTCACCGTCCAATCACAGAATATCACACAATCCAATAATATCATACACTTTTATAGTAGTTTGTTGAAAATGAATAGTTTGTATAAAGCTTGATTTGATACCTATAAAAGAAACAGATATTATCAACTTATTCATGCCATAGTTTTTGAAGGTCAGAATGTGCCCTACTTTTTTTATTTTTTATTTGTTGAAAAGAACAGCTCATATTAAGCTTGAATTTGCTCCAAAAGAATTATCTAACTATGAAATTATTCATGCTGTATTTTTTCAAGATTTATAACATTCATGTTTTTGACAATTTGTTTGTTGTAATTAAATGACAGATTTGGTGCACAAGAGCCATACTAAGTATTTTTAAAGAAAAAATAACTGAGTAAACTTGTCTTAATATATTGTTCATGAAAAATAAAATATAAATTGCAACAATAAAAGTGTAAAAAGTATTATGACTATTATTGTTTCCATGATTTATATAATTATCAAATACATTGTAAGCTGTTACAGTTAAAACAAAGTCAACAGAAAAAGTATTCTGCATGATCAGCAAGGCAATTAAATTCCAGGAGGAGGCCCATAGACTGCACTGGTGGAAGTATCATCTCTATTATTCAGCAACACTAATTTAGAGAATGTTTTTAACATTAACATTAGTTGCCGCTGATGTAATAAAGAGAAATTGTTTGAAATAATGACAGAATCATGCATAATATTTACACCAGTGGCACTTAATTACCCGGTACATGTACGCCTGCAATTACCCCTACACATAACAGTATCCTTGCACAGAGATATAAATTGTGGTAGATGATATATAATTCCAAATGTTTAAAATTTTCAATGTCAAAAAAGAAACTGTACTTATGGTAGTTGGCAAAGGTACCCATACAATGATACTGTTATAAGGATAACTCTGTGGGTACGCTTTCCTATAAGCCAGTGCAAGACTTATGAGTTCAAAAGGCTTGAACACAAGTATTCTTGAATTCATTTTCTGCCAACAATCTTGTAAGTTGATCTGGGTTTTGCACACTAGCAATTATCATTCCTGACTTCAGATCATGGGATCTCTGAAAGTATTAAAGGGAACTGAATTAAAATTTCATTATATAAATAGAAGACAACGAGAGGAAGTGCAGTAATCAAGAACCATAATCTTATCACAATTAGTTTTGGAGCTGTAAGAACTCACCAATTATTCCAAAAGAAAATTTTGAAATAAAGAACATGTAAAAATAAAGAACTTTATAGTGTTAGAAAGTTCTGATAATTGGAAAATATCAGTGAAAATTGTTTTGGAATAAATTTGCACATGTCAAGTTTCCTAAAAATACAAAAATTCAGGTGAATGTTTTTTCTCTGTCTGTGCATTTCCACAAATCAAGGCTTAACCAGATCATTCAACTGAAGTTAACAACTCCAACACAGATACTAGAAAGCCATGCCTATATCTCACTTTTATCTAGTTGCTGGTTACCATATATAGACACAGTAGCCATGTTCATCATGTGACCCGGACCATTTGAACATACTTTTGTTCCCTTAATCCCAGGCAGCTTATATATGAAATTTGGTAACAATTAGCTAAGTAACTTTTGAGGCATTGCTTGCTACTGTTGAAATATGAGAGACACTGATCAACTTGGTATTACCCAAGTACCTAATGCTGCATACCAAGTTTCAAGGCCTTTGGTCAGTTGGTTCTGGAGAAGATTTCTTAAGGTTTTTACCATATATATATATTATGTGCTTAGCAACCATATTTTTCATGTGACTGTCAGTTTGAACAAATTTTTGTTCCTTCAATCCCTGGAGGCTCTATATGATATCTGGTTACAATTAGCCATGTGGCCTTTTAAGAGATGCTTGAACTTGTCAAATATGAGATTTGGTTCAAAGGTCAAAAACTGATGAGGATCTACACTGTTTGCCAATTCAACAATTTTAATTTTTGGCGCTTTAAGGGTTAACATCTCTAGAGTAACCCCAAATACAGTAGAACTTCACTGGCTCGAACCCTGAAGGCTCGTTAACCCTGCCTGACTAGAACTCTTTTCTGGGTGCCTAGAGATCACTTTATATAGAATCTGACCCTAAGTGGCTGGAGCTACCTTTGGCTAGAACATATTTTCATGGTCCCAAGCCTGTTCGAGCCAACTAAGTTTTACTTATCTAGATCACTGTAATGTCATGTGACCTGCACCGTTCGAAAAAATTTTCATTCCCTCAACTCCTGGAGGCTCTATATGAAATTGGTTACAATTGGCTCAATGGTTTTTGAGGACAGTGTTTGAAATTGTCAATATATGAAAGAGTTCTGGGTCAAATGTCAAAGAATGACCTTGACCTCTTGTACTTATAAATCTTCATGTATTCATTAAGATGACTGCATATATCAATTTTTAGGCCTTAATCTTCTAAACTTCTCATAAAATCTTATGTGCTCGCATTTTCCCATATTTGCCCTTGCCGTAAAAAAGATCAAGGTCAACCCAAGGTCATTATTTGAACAATCTTGATAGTACTCTATTACCCAATGCTACATACCAAGTTTCAAGGCCATCGGTGAATTGGTTCTGGAGAAGAAGATTTTTAAAGGTATTTTACCATATATGGGCGTGGCAAGACAGTTGGTCATGTGACCTGGACTGTATGAATAAATTTTTGTTCCCTCAACCCCTGAAGGCTCTATATGAAATTTGGTTTCATTTGGGCCAGTGGCTTTTGAGGAGATGGTTTGAAATTGTCAAAATATGAGAGTTCTGGTTCAAAGGTCAAAGAATGACCTTGACCTTTTGTACTCATTAAACTTCATGTACTCATTAAGATGAATGCAGAAACCAATTTTTAGCCCAAAATCTTCAACAGTTTCCAAGATATCTTATGTTTTAGCATTTTGCCATATAAAAGCACAAGGAACCAAATCTGACCTTACCGTAAAAAAGGTCAAGGTCAACCCAAGGTCATAATTTGAACAATCTTGGTAGTACTCGTGTACCCGATGCTAAATACCAAGTTTCAAGGCCATCGACCTATTGGTTCTGGAGAAGAAGATTTTTTTCAGGTTTTTACCATATATGGGCATGGCGGCCATGTTGGTCATGTGACCAGGACCGTTTGAACAACTTTTCGTTCCTAAGGTCCCAGGAGGCTACATATGAAATTTGGTTACAATCGGCCTAGCGGTTTCAGAGGAGAAGTCGTTTGAAATTGTGGACGGACGGACGGACGGACGGACGACGGACGACGGACGCCGGAGCCTTACCATCCTATAAGCTCCCCCGGAGCCGCTGGCTCAGGTGAGCTAAAAAGTGTTTGCTTGGCTAAAAACTGACAAGCTGATGTCATAAATGTAGAGATGTTAATGTTTGTAAAACACCATGCCCCCAACGATATGCCTGACTCTAAAAGGGAATGGTCTACACCAAAAGTTATAAACGGAAGTCCTTCAGAGGGTAATCATCTAGTGATCATCTCCAATCAGCTGACCAACTTTCAAGTCCTTTGCTCAATACTTTTCAAGATATCATGTTGACAACTTAAAAATGATGAAAATTTCAAAGGGCCATAACTCAGAAAAAATTGATGGAATTTGTCCAAAAGTTAATCGTTTAATTTACTATTCATCTCCAATCAACTGATTTAGTTTCAAGACCCAATCTTAAATGCTTTTTGAGATATCTTGCTAACAAGTTTAAAATGCCAAAAATTTCAAAGGGCCATAACTCAGAAAAAATTGAGGGAATTCATTGAAAAGTTAATCACTTAATTTATTCATCATCTCCAATTAGTTGACTAAGGTTCACCTCTCTAGCTCAAATACCTTTTGAGACATCTTGCTGACAAGTTTAAAATGGTGAAAATTTCAAAAGGCCATAACTAAAAAAAAGCAAAACAAAAGAAAAGAAAAAAAAAACGACAAAAGTCGTTCAAAAGTTAATCAGTTAATCTTCATTTAATCTCTAATCAACAATCAAAGTTTCAAGCCCTTAGCATTTAGACTCTTTGAGACATCTTGCTGACAAGGTTAAAATGCGGAAATTTTCAAAGGGCCAAAACTCCAAAACTATTGACGGAATTCGTTTAAAAGTTAATCAGTTCATTTACTCATCATTTCTAATAAGCTGGCAAAGTTTCATGCCCATAGCTTACGTACCTTTTGAGATATGTTGCTGATAAGATTTCGTTATGGTTTTCTCCAAATGGGCATAACTCCAAAAGGGAGACAACTCAGACAAGAAAATATACGGGTCAGCTATTTTTGATGATGAATCCATACGTGAAATTTCAAAACTCTAGCATGCATGGTTTCTAAGATATGGTATGCGTGACGCACGGACAGACGAACGGACGGACGACCCAAAAGCTATATGCCCCCTCAACTTCTTTGAAGTTTGGGCATAATGAAAGCATCGTAAACGACTGCGTAATACCCTGCCACTGCAAACCAGTATCCTTTCTTTTACCTATTATAGATTTTAGTATGATTTTACACATTTTTGGTCAAGAGCAGAGGGCAGATAACTCCTCCGGATAAAATTTTGATCCAGCACATGGAACTTTTACTGCTTTGACCATTTGTTGCAGTTTTCAGAAAAATCTCTTTTAATTTTGAATTTATGCAGATTCTTTCATGACTATAAACGTGTTTGTAGCCCTGTCTCAGTCAGGTGCAAATAACCCCTGCGGACAAAATTTTAACCCCAACAAGGCGCTTATATTGCTTTGATGATTTGTCGCCAGTTTCAGAAAAATTCCGTTTAACTCTGATTTTATATAGAATTTTGTCAGGGTTTTATTCTAGTATATAGCCTGTTTCAGGGGCAAATTACACTTTTGGCGAAAAATGATCATAACATGTAGCCCATACTATCCTTTCAATTTGTTGCAAGTTTCATAAAAATAACTTTCAACTCTGATTTTATATAGATTTTTTTTCATAATTTCATACATGTAAACAGTCCCGCAGCAGGGACAGATAATCATGTAAGACTAAACTTTGTTTGTGACTGGAAGCTTGTGTTAATACGATCACTTATGTGAAATTTCATAAAAAAAAACAACGTCTGATTTTATACACATCTTTTTATGATTTTAAACATGTTTGTAGCTCCTTATCAAGGGCAGATAATCCCTGGGGACAAAATCTCTTCCATAACAGGAAGCTCACATTCCTTTGATATTATGTTGCAAGTTTCAGAAAAAATCCCATTCAACTCTGATTTTATACAGATGTTTTTCCTGATTTAATACCCGTATATAGTCCCGGGGCAGGGGCAGACAACCTCGCTAGACAAAATATTGCTTATATCAGAACGCTTATGTTATTTTAATCATTTCTGTGAAATACTCAAATTATCGAACGGAAACGAAGTTCTCACTAACGGATGGACGGATAGACGGACGGACAGACAGGCGTACGAAGGTCGGACGGACACATGGACAGCCAGCGGGAAAACGTAATACCTCGCCACTAACATGTGGCGATGTATAATAAAATCAGGCAAAGAAGCCACATATTTCTGAAATGTATATTGTTTCAATAGGGTGCGATTTTTATGTTCGACACCTTCCACGTGTGTCGCTTGTTCCGTATACTAAATTGAAGAGATAGTTCCACTTTTGTTGTGGAACATGTGTCCAAACCTATAAAATTCATTTTTGCTTATTATTTTACTCGGGCAATGAAAATTCATATGAACCTAAAACAAATAGCTAGATTTACTTTGCATAATATATAGAATTTTTTCTACTATTTGACGAAAATGATCGCAATCTCATATAAAGCTCACTTGTGTGTTTCATACCCTTACACCACAAAGCTGAAGCCAATATGGAGAGATAGCAACATTTCTTGGATCAAAGGTCAAACTGATGTTCTTCCTTGACATTTCTATATTTCTATATGCTTCTGAATCATGGAACTTGACAGCAGAGTTACAGAAAAGAAAGCAGGCCTTTGAGATGGGTCGCTACTGAAGGTTATTATGACCACATAACCAATGAGGATGTTTGCAGAAACATTAAAGCAGCTATTGGCTAATATGATGAACTCCTTACCATTGCCAAAAAACGGAAATTTAGGTCGCTTAGTCACGTGTCGAGGTCTTCTGGTTTAACAAAGACAATTCTACAGGACACAGTGAAAGGTAACAAGAGAAAGACAAAAGAAGAGTTGAGCGGACAGTATTAAAGAGTGGACAGGTATGGACTTTGCCAGCTCAACCAGGGAGCTGAAAACAGGACAAGGTGGAAAAAGGCTTGCTGTGAAGTCATTTGTTTTGCAAGATTATGGGATAGAATTGAATGGACAATATGCAAGTTGCAAGAAAGCTACTTTAATGGCGGCAACATGAAAAGATATGCTCAAACACGCTTCAGTCAGTGGTATAAATGAAAAAATAGTAAAAATAGTTAAATCAGTAATTAAACAAATGCAAAACAGGCATGAAACTGATCGATAGGTGTTCTGAATAGTTGGCCATCGTCCATCACCAGTATTGCAGTCGTAGAAAACTGGTATGCTTGTCCGATAACCTGTTTCATTTTCTTTTAAAGAGTGTTTTCTATATCTACCACCGTCTGTTTACTGTTTTCATCTTTGAGACGGTAGCTTGCCATCCTTAGACGTTAGGCCAATTTCTATCCAACAGTCATCTTCATACGTTTTAGAGAAGTTCCTTGAGTGTTTTATTATATAATTCTTTTTAAATGTTTTTTTTTAAATATCCAGTCGGTTCTCTTTAAACTGGTAAAATACTACCTACTAGCCCTCAGATTAAACTCTTCTGAATCGAGGCCTTTACGTAGTTCCTAAGTTATTGACTTTATCAATATGTTATAGCAACAAAAGGTGAGATAAGTTGCTATTTAAGTAAATTATCTCACCCTATATTTCTACAGCTTTTAATGCTTGTCAGTTATAAATCCCACCGCGGCTCACTTCCATGCGATTATTAGACGCTTGAGTCTCTATTAAATCATCCCGGCTAAATAATGCGATTACTAGACTGAAAATTTATATACTATTACACAGTTATAAAAAAACAAAACTGCTGTTGAAAGTTTCAAAAGTGGGACACCGACAATAAATACAGCACCTGCTCTCAAAATTTGTAAAACAGAAATGCGACTAAATGATGCAGATAGAATGGCAAACAGTGTTTACCCTGACCAGACTGCTACTTAATCTGAATTGTTTGCGCAGACCTATCTGTTCCAATAAGGTTATCTGTTCTTAAGATGATGCTCTCAATTTTGACAAGCCTTGTTACTGAGCTGAACTGGTCAACGGACATAAAAGACTTTTTTCTTGCACGCCAAATCAGAATGGTTGGTTGGTTGCTTGTTTAGGGTTTAACGGCCTCTTGAGACAGTATTTCAGTTCATATCGGGCCGTCTTTTATATGGAGAAAGAAAAGAAAAACGATAGGCGAGAGAAAAGAATGCAAACAACCCCCACCCTCACCTACGCAAGCATAGTAGGCTAACAGTATCAAAATAAGTAGGACGCCACGGCACTAAAAGTTATCCGGCACAACCGACCACCCCTACCAAATAAGGATATCTGGATGTTTCATCTGTACCGACAAATCTTTTCAGGATATCCGCGTGTTTCGCCTGTAACTACAAATCTTAGCTCACCCTAATAATCTCACCCAGGATCGGATAAAAATCGCGTCCTTTAATGCATTGGTTGTAAGTAACGTGGGAATTTTAGATGATGTCGCCACGAAAACAGCAAGAATGACGTCATTTTATGAATGTCAGACGTTGACGTAAAGAACCGAATGGCGGTAGATGAAAGCGACGCCTCGCTTTCTTTCAAAATCAAAAAGAAACCTCTCAAGCAATAAAAGTAGGCATATTAACAAGTTCTAAAGTTAAAACGAACCGTGGTGTGCAAGAAATGACGTCAAGGAGACGGAAAATTTAGGCAGTGTATGCAATGTCGGGCATTGCCGTATAGAGCCGAATGTCAGTCCTTGATAGCGTCGGAGGGGTGTCGGGCTTTGCTGACGGGTGCTCTTTCAGTTCCGTGGCGTCCGACTAATTTTGTAAATGGGAGGGAAGGCCGACTGTGCTTGCAGTAGATGCGGATGGGGGTGGTTTGGACATTGTTTTATCGCCCACGCTCTCTCTTTCTCTCGCTCTCTGGAAGACAGCCCGACTTACACTGAAATACAGTTTCAAAGGGCCGTTAAACCCAAAACAACCAACCAACCAACTAATAGCGATGGCTACTTGCAAAACATACCTGAAACCTCTGAAGCGACTAAATTGTGCAATTTCACAAGTTTTCCTTAAAAACCAAAAGATGTGCAAGAAAAAGTATCTATCATGGGTGTCCGATGCGGATAGAGAAATCCGTTACTCGAGATCACATTCTGGCATCACTTGGCAATCCTCGTAATGCCGAATAGTAACCCTCGCGACGGATCGTTCTATCCGCACTTGACACCCATGATAGATACTTATGGTCTTGTCCGGGCGGAATAATTGTTTAAGAGCTCAAAGTTTCGTCAGTGCAAATGCCACGTAATGATGGAGTATCTGACAAATGAACATACTACTAAGCACATCCTTTAAACGTTGGTAGTACATCCTTTAAACGATTGAGTCTTCTTCTTAAAAAATGGAACACATTAATTTTTATTATCATTTTTATAAAACTGTATAATGAAGGTATGAAAGTAATGTAACAAAAATCATGCTAAATGTTCTAATTTCACTTCGTTTCTTAGGCATCCGTGGCCGACAGCCTATTCGTAAATCGAATTTTCCGTTGTGCCATTTCATTCGATGCGAGCATCTGTCATTGTATCATATCAAATTATCCATGAAAAAAACATATTCCGTATAATATGAATCAAGATGGCGGTGCCCTTAAAGAAAAATTACGTGCTTTGTCGTGAACAAATACATGTACAAAAAGGAGTAGACGGTCATTACTTGACCAATTTTGCAGTATTTTTGAACAATAATGCGACGTTATGTATGTTTGTGATGGTGGATCGTGTGCCCCTGTTGTTTGTTATGTTTTGCAATATGTGTTCTGTAAGGATCTCCTGACTGGTTATAAATTAGCATGTGCCAAGGAAAATAATTCATTGCATCCAAAAGGCGGCGCTTTGAACTTAGTACCCTTGACTTGGCTTGCTAAGATGCTATAACAAGATGACCAATAACTTCTATGTTCAATAACTTTATCAACCACAGCGAATACTAACTGAAACATTTACTTTTACAAGTGAAGTAAAGATCGAGGCATATCTTCGAGTACCCCAAGGAATACCTGGGTTTGCTCGAGTTCACCCGAGTAGTTATGCCGAACGTGTTCAGCGTCGGTAGTCGAGCAGTATAATTTGCACCAGGTGGTAACGGGGTTACAGTCAGGCCATAAGTCTCGGACTGCTTCCTGCTGAACTCAAGCTAGTGTCAAATAAGCTAGAATCACAGGACAAGAAGCATGGTGACCCATCACGTGATTTAGCTACTGGACTAAGAGCTCGTGAGAGCGCCCTTGGACTTAGATCGCATGGAGGTATTTTCAGAGATGAAGTTGGTGACATGTTTCTCGAGTTTGGATCGATAGACAGTAGTTTCAAGGATGGAGACGGCGATGAATTTCTCGAGCAGAATTCTTCGAGTGACGTTGTTGCATTAATGTATCCGTGCCCCATGGTTTCCTGGATGTGTCGTGATACTCGTCCGATCACAGTTTCTTTGAGATCTTTGCCTTCCTGCTGATGTCGCCTTACCTGCCCTTTATGACGCTTCTGTGCTTCGTACATTTCTCTGAAAATAAATACGCATTCATGCTGCATGCATTGAAAACAAAATTACTTTAAAATAACAACTAACAACGACTTGAAAACAAAATAGACTCAACTAAGGTTGCAATGGGTTTTATGTGCGTGCCCCCGCAGAAGCAATGGCCAAAAATAAAGTCCTATGATAAAATCTTTAGATTTTCTAATCCAAGCACTGAGAGAGCAGATGGGGGCGGTTGTGTGATATTTATTGGCTTCTAGTGTTGATTGCTTTCTAAACTGAAATATATATAAAAAGAAAAGCCACTAGTAAATCTCGCAGGCCCGTTCAAAAGCTAAACTTGTATTTCTACGAATACACTTATTTTACGGCTCGGGTTACACACTTTACCCAACGTCGTAAGTTTGGCGCGTTTTCTTTCTTCTCTTGTAATCTTCCACCGATAAATAATAATAAAAAAACAATATACATGAATGTGAAAATAAAGTTTTCTATTGTTATATTTATTCATCTGCTAGTATTATACATCATAACATATAGGACAGTAACCAATAAGGCATTTTAATTTAAATATGAATTACACTTTAAATAAGATATATCAGCATACATACGATATCACTGAAGGTGTAGATGACACCTTCATTACAAAGGAACACAGCTGCACAACATTACATAATATACCAAAAATACGTGTTTCACGTCGCTTCGACGTCATGTTGACGTAACATATAGCAGCTAGTGTCAACTTTGCGTGTTATTGGCAAAAGAAACTCACACAATCGAATAATCTGTAAGAGTTTGATATGTTAAGGTTATAATAAACCAGCCAAAATAGTCCTTTATTCAATAAACCTACCTATAACTGAGTTCTCCATCACCATTTGCATCTAGTTTCTTCAGAAATTGTATCAAAACATCTCGGCGCAGGGGTACATTAAGTTTCTGCAAAAGATATCAAACATTTCTATGTTTCACTTGCAAATGGATGTTGCTATCTATTTTCATCATCGTTATTATCTATTCCTACATTCGATTTTCTGCAAAAAGCTATGAAGTGTCATTAGTTGGTTTAGCAAGTGACTTTTGTTATTTTCTTTTTTTAACTTGATTTATACTGTTAAGTAAATGGATATTAAAATAAATGTATATGAGCCGCGACACGAGAAAACCTACAAAGTGATTGTGCGCCCAGCGCAGACTCAGATCAGCCTGGGCATCCACCCAGTCTGATCAGAGTCGGCGCTGTCCGCATGGAGCTAGCTTAGACCCTTAACTACCCTTTAAGCGCAAAACAAAGTCTCTGATCAGACTCGGCGAATGCTCAGGCTGATCTGAGTCTGCGCTGGGCGCACAACCACGTTGTTGGTTTTGTCGTGTCGCGGCTCATATGTATTCAGGGGAACCAGCTCTGCAACTTTCATGTCTGCTTCCTTTCCCAGTGAAGTCAACCTTTAAAGGAAATAATTTGCTACTAAATGGAAATGGTACCGTTTGACTGCCCTTATACATGTATCTACAGCACACGAAGAATCAAGCCGGTGATGGATGTGTGTTTGTATGACGGTTATGCTTCCCTACCTGTTAAGTAATGGTTAAACCATGGTTTGTCCGCCTGTACGGGTGATAATCCACTCGTTTCCCGCCTGTACGAGGAGATAATCCCCGAGCTTTGGCTAGTGGATTTTCTCCCGTACAGGCGGACAAGCCATAGTGTGTAGACCGTGCTCATTGCAAAATACTTAGTGCTAAAATTGGCGTTCTCTGGTAAGGGTGGTATAATGTAAATAAGCTAGGGGAGTATAAAAATATAACTCGACGTTCGTAGGAAACCCCATTGTTTGCAGTGTATCGACATGTGAGACATTGATGAGTTTCCCAATTAGAAAACTATTTCTTCTTTCTGTTTTAAGAAAACGCTTTCCGTAATACGTATCACTGAAGATCAACTCCTTTACCATCCTGTCAAAACCTAACGCAAGAGGAACACAAGTAAACTTACAAGTAATCCGTTGACTAGCTCATCAACTGATAGCTTGGAATTTTTGTCCGTATCCATTGATTTGAACATATCTATCAGTTTATAATTCTGCAGCCGCATGCATTCCATTATAACGGTGAGAGGATTTGAGTTCAATAGGAAATCATTGTCCTCAATGACGTCATCTGCCGAGAGCAACTTCCGGTCTGCCCGCCATACTGTCCCATAGATTACTTGGACATCTCGTTCTTGCAGGATTTCTGCCAACATTGTTTCGAACTTATCATGAACTGGTTGATTCTGAAAGGGTAAATTGGAAGCAATCTACTTTAGTAGACCTTACTATTCGTATTAGATACGGACATTCATCCGTATGACTTTGTATGTAGGGTATTTAAACTGTTTGAATGTAGAACATCATGGCCCATAAGATGGTATAGCCGTTAGATTGCCCGTGTGATTGAAGAGTTTGACAGAGAAAACAACGTCATTTACATAATTGAGCCGCGACACGAGAAAACCAACAAAGTGGTTGTGCGCACACCGCAGACTCAGAGCAGCCTGGTCATCTGCATAGTCCGTCCAGACTCTTCGCTGAATGCTTAAAGGGTAGCTAAGGGTCTAAGCTACCTCCATGCGGACAGCGAAGACTCTGATCAGACTGGGCGGATGCCCAGGCTGATCTGAGTCTGCGATGGGCGCACAACCACTTTGTTGGTTTTCTCGTGTCGCGGCTCAATTACGTAACTTACATGGAGGATGGTTTTCATAAAAGCACGATTCAGCTACTTACCAGAATAGACTAGTTTTACTGAACAACCTCTGTTTTCAGCAGAAAAGGCAAACAGATTGTTGCAGCTTAAATCACAATGTCAAGCTGCCTCCGACGCTAAAGCCATGATAAATCATGGATTTTACTACATTGCTTGTTTATAACCAGGCTAGCAGTGAGTAATGCTGATATGAGCAACGACACGAGAAAACCAACAAAATGGTTGTGCGCCCAGCGCAAACTCAAACCAGCCAACGTATCCATCCCGTCTGGTTAGAGTCTTCGCTGTGCGCTTAAAGCATAGTTAAGGGTCTAAGCTAACTCCATGCGGATAGCGAAGACTCTTGGTCAGACTGAGCGGATGCCCAGGCTGATCTGAGTCTGCGCTGGCCGCACAACCACTTTGTTGGTTTTCTCGTGTCGTGGCTCATATTCGTATGCAGCAGGCTGAAAAGTCGTCCATGTAAGTGCTACTATAAATCTGAATTTATAACTGCTGGAAGAAAGACATTACTTTCTTAAATAATGGCTCTCTCGAGACAATGGTTAATGACTACCACGGTTTATGGACCATGTTGTACACGTCAGACTTTACTCAACGTAAGAAAGCAGGAAAACAAAGTAATTCCTGGACTTCTGCAAACGGTGAAATGAGCCACGTCATGTGACTTCCAACAATGTGACAATTTTGTCCTGTGATATTCAGATCATCTCTAATTTACACAGAGTAATCAGAGACCTCATTTTAGGCTCCATGGCTTGGGTCACTTCCATAGATGGCTGGTGTGACAAGCAAAGGCTCTGATCAGACTGCATTTATGTGCAGTCTGATCTAAGCGTTTGCTTATCACCAACGCCATTTTGTTTGAAATGACATAAAGTGGATCAAATTCTATATACATGCAAATACATAAATAATCCGAAACCTCCAACACCTACCCCGAAATCTAATACTTTGATCCCTGAATCCTTTATGTCTTTGAAATGCTGTAGAACAGTATAAGCACCAGCACTTGTCAAATGATTTTGGCCAAGCTGAAATGAAAGTTTATACAAAAAGTAGCTAAGGCCACATGTAGAACACAGAGATGATCAATTTTACCTTAAAGTTTTCAACGTCTGTTTGAATACTTTTTAGGAGCGGCTGTAGCGTAGTGGATAACTCTCCAGACTACCAATCCAGGGGTCGCAAGATCGATCCCCCGCTTCTCCGGTCTTTCGGATGAGACTTTAAACCGAGGTCCCGTCTCCATATGACCTCGTTGTTGGTGGGACGTTAAACCCGAGTTCACTCACTCACTCATTGAAAACTCTTGAATAAACTGATAATGAGACGTTTGTTTTTATGTTGAACACGTATTAAAGCGCTCTCCCTTTCCATATCTGAAACTGGCTGTTCAAGGTGTGAGGATGGAAAAGACTGGTGCCCATTTCACCAAATATCTGAAGCCTTGTCATAGCGACAAGAATCTTAGCTGAGTTTGGCTTCTGTTTTGGCTTTTTGCGGGTTCTTGCTGCATCGTACATCTCTTTCCTGGTGCCCTTGTCTGTCGCTTTTCTCGAGACACAGGGGCTGAGGTGGCTCGATGGGGGACGCCTGCGCTCGCGAGTTAATACGTAGGCGTCTCTTACCTGATGTCTGCAGCTAATGTGTCCCGCGGAATGCGAATATAGGGGGATGCTCGTTGCCTGCCGAGACCTGCCCATCATCTGCTTTCTTTCAAACTTTTGGGTTTTAGCGACACTGGAAAATTTAAATACAGAAACGCGCGTCTATCGCACTAAAATTGGTATGGATACGTTTATATTATGAGCATTTTTAGAAAAAAAAAAAACTGATGAAAATTTTTCAGGACAGACATGGCAAGACCTATCTCGATATTTTGTTTTGGATATTCAAAACAAAACAAAAAAAGAAATAAATGCAAATAAAGATGTTTGATGGAAAGAAGGAAGACAAATTCTTTTTTTTATCGGACAGTATTTTTTTTTCGTTCAAATATTTTTTTTATTTATGTTATAACATCGGACAGCCCTCCTATGACATGCAAGGGAGCAAAGTCTAGACATGTAACCGCCGGGGTTAATCCACTAAAAGGTTAAGATGGCTATGCCAAAATAGGTCTAGGAGATCTTTTCCTGCCGGAATTTCCTATATAGTCCATATTTCTGGGGCAGTCGGTGTATGTGTATGTGTGTGTGTGTGTGTGTGGGGGGGGGGGGGGGGGTCAAGATTGCATTTTATAGTAATATTTCCGGAAGAAATGTTTCCGGAACAGCAGTGGTGGTGGACTTTATCACTAAAAATCAAAGACAATCACTATAATTATAATTTTCTTGCATTTCCTATACGTTTTATGTTTTGGAAGACCTGTCAGAGAGTTCAGAAAGTCAGAAAGTAGTCCCCCCTCACACTCCTCGCCCCCCCCCTCCCACACACACACACACACCTTGAAATATGGCTATAAGAAGAAAGACAATGTAGTGTATTGTTCGAACCTTTTAGAGCCACTTTTTTCCCATAGTCTTCCCATCAGGCCCTCACCTCACCAGAAATTGGCTATTAGAAAATTTGGTATATAGTGGGATGTCAAGTTCTGATCATAGCTGAAAACACACACACACACACACACACACACACACACACACACACACACACACACACACACACACACATATATATATATATACATACGACTTACACACGACTTACACGCCCACTGAGTATAAAGACAAGGACATATTGTCACTCTCTTGCTTAGCAATAGCTGCAGAAGAAAGGACCGAAATCACTTTTGACCATTTCTTCATTCTTATTTCTTCCCAAACAGACCGTGGCAGACTGACACGTATACAGACACATGGAAATATGCATAACTTGAAATTTAATCATTTACGGCGATTTCTCGGCATCGGCATCGCTATACCTGCGTTCATGTACAGTACGCAATGCAAATTATCACATACGCATTCCAGCTTACAAGAAGACCAACAGACAAGCAGTTGAACGCGCATTTTGTTTCAGTCGCCATAGTCCCTGGGTGCGAAACCATAACAGACACATTACGGTGTCGTAAGGTACAGTGTCGCCGCTTCCATAAGGCTGACGCCATCGCATTGCTATCACCAACTACCACCCTGAGCCCATGACACACTGCGCGGATTTCCTTATATAGATTGAAAATGTGTCCCGATGGAAGTTGAGCCCACGACTCCCTGCATGGGGGTGGTAATGGTCGGGCGATGGTTCTGGGTGACTTTCAGTGCCGGGGTGTCCTACTGATTTGGATAATAGAAGGGCTAGGGCCTATTGTTCATGCATAAAGTGCGGGTGGGGGTAGTTTGAACATTTTTTCTCTCCTCTATCATGATCTATTTTCTTCCTGGGAGACGGCTTGAAATAGATTGAAATACTGTGTCAAAGATCCGGACAATCCAAAATAACCAACAAAACGCTGCGCGCATGCATAAATGAACGCTTGCACAAACTTGCAAATATAAAAAGGTATGTGCATGACCACGTACGCACGCTGACATGGAAAGACAAAGTATCCAGCTGTTTCTCTCCGACGGACTGATAAGCACATGTACATGCCTTTCTAGCATGTATTATCCGGCGGTTTTTTGCGGACAGGTACTTGCCCTTCTGTGTCAGATTTTAACCTCACTATTATGAGTGTGGAGGGAGCAAATTCAACTACACTGTAGAACAATAATACGTGAATTTTACTGTAGAATACCCGGCAACCAGCTGCCAGTCCATTTCCCGTTATTTTTACGGGCGCCCGTAAACATTGGCGGAATCATCACGCAGAGCAGGGTAGAATAAGACAGGTATTGTTTTGGTCAGATAGCCCTTCAACACTATTTTGAATAAATAATAAAACAAAACAAAACAATCGTTCCAGTGAAATAAGCAGAGCATCAGTTGTATTGAATCCCTTTTGAAAATGCTGCAAAAGAACGGGAAGTGTTTGAAAATTGGCGGTCGAATTGATGGAATGTCGGGTATAGATAGGGAAGGCCAGGATGCGGTAAGCAGTGGCGTAGGAAAAAGCATACACTGTAAAAAAAAATCCATAGATTTTACGATAGAATACCTGGCAACCAGCTGCCAGTCCATTTCCCGTTAATTTTGCTGGCGTCTGCCTGTAAAACATTTTTTACAAATCTCGATTTGGTAGACTTATGATATTTATGCTACATGTAACTGACCGCACTCGAAAATACCTTTATAGTGTTGAAGGCCTATGTGACCAAAACAACACCTGTCTTATTCTTCCCTACTCTGCGTGATGATTCCGCCAATGTTTACGAGCGCCCGTAAAAATAACGGGAAATGGGCTGGCGGCTGGTTCCCTGTACTATACCGTAAAATCTTCGGATTTTTTTACGGTGCAACTCTTTTCTTTGACAAGCTCGTCTTTGCCCATATGTCCTCTACGAAACGGTGAAAACTTTCCCGTCTCATCTGTTACAGGATCTTGACCGAAAATATAAATATCCAGGGCGACCACATCTCTAAAATGTGCGTGTTTCCCAGTCTAAGTATTGCCGTTTGCAAATGAACCGCCACACCCCATCTCTCACTACCACTCACACCATCTGAATATGTCAAATGTTGGAGTCACATTTACAAAAAAAAAAAAAGATGTATAGATCAATAAATCCGGAATTCCGGATCGAAAAGTGCTATTCTGAATAGCAAGGGTAACCCTGTACAACAGCCGAATGAAGGTTCGATACTCCATGAAGAAAAGGCTACGATAATCTGCGAAGAAATAATTTAGCCTAAATTAAAATATATTCTTGTATGGCCATGAGCTATCGAATTTGACACGATGAGCGTTCTGTTCCGACTTACTCAGACCATCAAAAATATCATGCGAAATTTCAATAATAAAATTGTTGGAGTTGTGCGCATCTGATACCGGGGGGGGGGGGGGGGGGGGGGGGGGGACACCCATCAATATCAAGTATAAATGACGTAACGATTTGCTTTTAGACAAGATAGAAAGGAAGAGAAAAAATAAATCAATAATAATAAAAAAGTAATTTGCTAACACTTTCAAATTGGCAGGCAAATAATTTATATGTCTGATTATAAGAAATGATTTTGATAATTGTGACATTTATTGCATGAACTCCCGGCTAATCAGTCACAAACGGAATAAAGCCGGTATTACGTTTCTTTTTACACTGTAAAAAATCCGTAGATTCTACACAGTAAAAAATCCGTAGATTTTACGGTAGAATAACTGGCAACCGGCTGCCAGTCCATTCGCCGTTATTTTCACGGGTGTTTGCCTGCAGAACATTATTGGAAATATGGCGGTGTTATGTTTTATTACTGGCCGCACTAGAAATAAAGGGCAGTAGGACTGAAGCAACACCTGCTCCATTCTATCCTACTCTGCTTGATAATTCCTGCCAATTTTTACGGGCTCTCGTAAAAATAACGGGGAATGGACTGGCAGCTGGTTTTCAGTTATTCTACCGTAAAATCTACGGATTTTTTTACAGTGTACGGTAAAATAATTGGCGCCCGTAAACTTTTGCAGGAAAAATCAGGCAGAATAGGATAGAATAGGACAGGTATTTTTCTTATCATGTAGCCCTTCAACTATCAATGTATTTCCGGGTGCGGTCAATTACCATAATCTTACCACATCGTTGTTTCCACAAATATTCTACAGGCAGACACCCGTAAAAACAATGGTAAATGAACTGGCAGCCAGATTCCGGCTATTTTACCGTAAAATCTACGGATTTTTTTACAGTGTACTTCTAGAAGTTTTATGATTGCTTGACGTTGTTTACACATCCATGAAATCCTAAACAACAAGTTTATTTGTTTATTCTATCTCGCCCAGTTTCACTTCAGAATTTTCTGCCATACTTAGTCAGTGCTCCAAGTACTACCAGGGGATAAATCAAAATATCAACAACGTTTCGTGTCCACCCTTGAGCGATCAAATTTGCGCCAAATTGAGTTGGGATTATAGTTTGCTGCGGAGCGGCGCTAAATATGCACAATAATACAAATTCACCCACAAATGAATAAACAAAGTACAGTAAATGTTTCCAAACATAGAATAACCCAATCTGTTTCTTTTATCATTATTATCTATTATTATTATTATTATTATCATTATTTTAATTTTGCAAACAAACTTATGCTCATATCAAAATATAGCTACAAATATCTAGTGATATGTTACTTGTGTATGAAAACATGCGTATACTTATTCAGCGTATTTTTCCCATAAATGTTACTTACAGACCGACCCTCACAGCTGTGCGCCGTCAGACTGACGTTTCAATGGCGCCATTTTATGATGACGTTACCGCTGAAAACAATAACGTCAA
Source organism: Ctena decussata (assembly GCA_963989385.1). Lineage (NCBI taxonomy): Eukaryota > Metazoa > Mollusca > Bivalvia > Lucinida > Lucinidae > Ctena > Ctena decussata. The sequence continues at coordinate 23,032,253 of OZ022506.1, forward strand.
AGAGTGCGGCGCAGGCATAATAACGTCGTGGCACTCAAAGGGTTAAGTTCCATACATTTCGTAAGAAACTTACGAGCTGTTATGTGAAACAGACACACGTTATATGATCCAGATGAAAAGATTTGTCTAGATTTACACTGTATAAAATGTTTTGGTCTTTTAAAACAAAATATGTCACATTTCTTCTGAATACATTTCGAAAACGATATTAACTCGCCTCAAGAACCCTGTGGTAAGGCCCACAACATTGAAAACGCATTTATCAAACATTAACCCAGCGTCACAATTGAATCACGAAGTTGAAACAACGACGATTTAGTGTTGTTTCAGCGTTTTGTCACGCTGCTGGCAGCATATTTCATGAGCACCAGCTATCCTATAATGATCAGTCAGTGCCCTATTCATAGCAACCAACCAACGAGATGTTTGCCGCCGAAGGCGGCAAACAACGAGTGTTGGTTGCTTTACGATTAAGGCGTATTTCTGTTCTATTCTATTCTGTCCCGTACCACTAAGGCTTCGAAATTTTTGTGTCACTGAATTTCCGGTCGGCGTTTTTCTTTCTATGGAGAAACGAGACGCTGGCATTTTTATTGGATGAAAATAAATTCCTGAACTTCCGCCGCCACTTCCCTGGCAACACGCGTCTGAATTCCAAAAAAAAAATTCTGTGATGGCCGTCAGAATATTCGGCTAGAAGACCGTACAGCTCGAAGAAAAAAACAACCATTACCTTTTAACTGCGGCTCCTCGGCATCTGTTTATTGGTGACACGCATTATATTTCTAGGTCGGCAGAAGGCAGATGCACACGTGATGTAGCTAGCAAGCTTTACAACTGTCTAGAAACGACAAAGGCTGACGGAGAGACGGAGTCTTTCTGCAAAACAGCTTATGACTTCCACTAGGCCTATCGGTTTTCCCTCAGTTATATAAATAATCTAGAAATCGATTGGATGAAGTCCCAGTGTGACGTTGCATCTTTTATGTGTGACGTCAAAACCAATACTGGTCGCGTTCGGGGTTTTGCCAGTGTCACTATTGACATGCCAATGACGCTCTGAGTTTCAATATTGGCACCATTGGCTCTACCATTGAAACCAGCGTTGACGACCATTGGCTGCCAATATACTGCAGACAATTTAGGACGTGGGAAAAATTACTATGGCTAGAAATTTGCGTCATTCAATATGGCAATTTATTTAACCCATCATAAACACTCGAGTTGACACAGGAGAATTTTTCCCCACAATAATGAAAGAAAATAATTTCTAGGCACAGAAAAATATTGGCTCTGCAATTGTGCTATAGGCAAGGGCGTAGCTACGTATACGGCAAATACGCAAGTGCGTATTGAAATTTTGTCAAAATTAACAAAATTTCAAAACGCACCTGCAAATTTTCATGCTGAAAATTTATAAATTAGACAAGATTTCAATACCAATTACCAAAGTGGCTGAAATACTAGCTTTCCCTTCAAGAAGTAGAGAATAAAACATGGTTGTGCGTATTTTAAAATTGCCCCTAGTTACGCCCCTGATAGGCGCCATCGGCTCTATCAATGGTACCATTGGCGCCATTGGCTCTACCAAAGAACTGCCAGTGGTGTCATTGTCAATTTTGCCAGTGGTGCCAACGGTTGCCAATGGCACCATTGGCTGCCGATACTATGCAGGGTTTTACGGTTTGCCAGTGGTACAATTCTTTCTCTCTGTCTGTCTGTCTCTTCAAAACACATGTCCCCTGTTCTGTCTCTTGCCTAGGCCTAGTATTTTTATTCTCATTTCATTATCATTTATTTCGAATGTGTTGTTCAGATGTCGACCGAAAATGCTAAAAATCAATCAATCAATCAATCAATCAATCAATCTCATTACAAAAGGAGCTATCCATGCAGAGCTTGTGCTAAAATTTTCTTGTTTCCGTTTTTTACTGGAGTCATAATGTAGGTTGGTTGCAATTTAGGTGGCGCCTATTTCATATTACTGTATGATGGTTTAAACAAAGATCAGATCTAAAAATCAGGAGAAGTCTATGTCAAACCTTTTTCATTTTCATTATAGCGAGCATCGCGAGCGGGCCCGAAGGGCCCGCTAGCCCGAAGGGCGAGCTCTTATGGTAGGACATTAGTCAAAAAATGTAGATGATGTTGCATATGTTGCTTCAGAAATCCATCGTTCGATTTCTCGACCGGAATTTACCTCCATATGGGGGCTGCCATCATGATTAAACAGGAAGTTTGATCGATTTTCAACAAACTGTCTCTCTGTTTCGTCTCTGAACACTACTCATGGTTGCTATTCTCCGTAGACACAAAGATAAACACATTCTTATTCACAAAACCTGATATGTGTATGTAAATAATTTTAACGTTCGACCGGAAGTTGAAAAATAAACTGTGATGCAATCGTAACACTTCGGTCAATTCCAAAGGCGAGGATTCCGATTGCTGCGACGTTGACGGGTTATCGTAAAAAATCCTACATCGACATAGAACAGAATAGAATATACGACCCTTCATAAGGACTACAGCGATGCTCGCCAATAGGCAGTGCCTATTTTCATATTAACTTTATACGTGCAAAAGCAACGCGCGTGAGCGAAGCTCATGCGCGCGGACGCGCAAAGCGCGTCCGTGCTGCTTCACGCCTATAGATAACATGCATCATTAAAAAAAGCTATTTCCACAAAGAGCAAATCCAACACCTTCCAGCTTAAAACTTTTGGACAAATATGGCTGCGCCCTTAGCTGTTTATATTGGATTTGTCCCGTTTCTGTAATGCAAGGTAACACTGAGCCGAGAACCATGCTCGATCACATGCCCTTCCTTGACGAAGTCCCGCTTCTGAGAGAGTGACCAAAAAAGTTTTCTTCAACATTTATTTCTTTTTGTTCTATTTTTAAAGGCGGTCAATCCAACTTAGAAGTCCAAATAAGTAAACGGTAACTGATTTAGCTGTGGATCAGCAAAAAGATTAATAAACAAACAATAGGGGACACTACGTCATAAATCACATGCCATTAATCTCGTGCGTGGATTCGATTGGATATGATGGCCGCCATCGTTAGAATTGACCTCGATATTTCGGAAAAACGACTATTTTAAAGACAAGATGGTCAATGTAGAATACGAAGGACACGGAAATTCGTGAATAGAACCAAATACCTCGATGTGCAATGACTTCCATACAGAGCAAGAACCTTTAGCCATTCAAATGTCATCCAGTATCTTTGTAAATTATCCAAAGCTTGGTAGCGATACATCTACATTTTCCTTTAAAAACTTGCTTCACTTTCCCGTTGGCATCGTCAAAGTATGTTTACAAACACAGCATTGACCATTGTTTTGAAGTATGTCACGACATGATGACGTCATAAGACAACGCGCGCAACGCACCATCATCTAAGGACTTTTCATAAAACTTGTGGCCCGATTCGACAATCTGTTCAATTTGACAAGCCCGTGGATATCGTATGATGTTGATGTATTTGTGAGTTTGGATTCCATCTCATGTTACACTGACAATAGATATGGCATCAAGCATTTATGCCATTGTGAAGGAAACTATGTTTCTCAAATGATTTAAAAATAGTTGTGGCAGTATTATAAAGGGTATGCCTCACTCATACAGGCAAGGGTTGCCCTTTACTGGATATCTTCTATGTTTCATCATATGGATATAAACTTAGGACAATGCTTGCAGGTATTAGTTAGGTGGCCCTATCTTATCATTTGTATTGTTTGTATATGCCCGGCTAGGGCCCATTACGGAAATAAAAAAATATTCTAATTCTAATTCTAATTCATCGGGCTATCGACGTTGAACGACGTTGATTAAACACTGATTCAACGTTTGTGTGCCTGCAGGGTACCCCTTTGTATACATGACGTCCCGATTCTGGGAGCCTACAAATCGGACCTACAACAGTGAATCAGCGTTGTGTGTCTGCTGGATATGTACCCTTTGAAAGATGACATCCCACGCATCGGACACTCAACGTTGAATCAACGTTATGTGCCTACAGGATAATTATCTCTTTGCATGCATGACACTTCCATTCTAGGAGCCTACACATCAGGTACACAACGTTGAATTACCGTTGTGTTCCTGCAGGATATGTACTCTTTATAAGATGACATCCCCATTCTGGGGGCCTACACATCGGACACATCGGTCGGGCGATGAGTTTCAGTGCCGGGGCGTCCTACACATTTGGATAAGAGTAGGGCAAGGGCCAACTCTGTTTGTAGGTGCGGATTTGGATATTTTTCCCTCTTGCTTAATATCATCTTTTTCTCTCTCCCTGTGGGAAACAGCTCGATATAGACTGAAATACTGTCTCAAACCCAAAACAACCAACCAACAAACTTATTTTATCCAGCAACTGGATCTAATTTGATTTGATTTTTCGAGGAATGGAGAACGTTGTGATGAAATTCGGTCATAGTTTTTATTTGTTTTCTATTTATTTATTAAGTTACTATTTCTCTATTTGTTTAACATTTTACCGATATTTTGATGAAAACCAGCTTGAAGCAAAAGGTCGAACTTACTGCAACAATCAACGACAATGTGCAAAACAGAGATATCGGGATTATTAGCAAAGAACTATCAAAAAGGGGTACTCTGGAAGGGAAACATCGGCCGTTTACATACCAGTGCCATTAAAAAAAATGAAATGTAGGTCTCCAGGTCAGAATATAATTGCTTTCAAGAATGTTTATTTATTTATTTCTGCTCTTCCCTAAAAGCAGTGGCGCGGCTGGTAGTGTGCCCGACTCATGATCGAAGGGTTCCGAGTTCGATCCTCACCAGGACCCTTGCGTCGTGACCTTGAGCAAGTCACGTATCCACAGCTCAGCTTGTATAAATGTATATAGATCTAGTCTTAATAAGTCGCAATAAAAGCTCTACAGAACTTATGTTAGTTGTTGATAAAAAATAAGCGACTATAAATAAAGATTATTATTAATTTCGTTATTATTACTTTAGCATGTTTTCTTGTTCTCTAAAATTTCATTTTTTTCAACCGCCTCCCCACCCCGCACAATTACTAAAAGATAAGTTGCTAACCACGAAAACTTTGATACAACCGGGTCCTGAACTAATTAGAAGTTAAATGGCTGCAGATTATATGCCCTCAGCTTTGTAAAAGAAAAAAATCTGCTTTTGCACGCATTTAGGTAACACCTATTTCATATTATGTCAGCCGCAACAGTGCTTCATAATCTTGCAAAACTCAATAGCTGAAACGAATATTTTAACTTTTTGACATAAGACGCTAAAGATACCAATCACGGATCGGTCTTTAAGGATGTCCGCTGGTGACAAATTTGAGACCTCTGCGCAACGCGAACTGCCAACAACTGTTCGGCATGTCGAGTGTCGGCTGTCGTAATTTTGCCGTCTTACAATTAAGAAATAATATAAAATCACTGTGTTTTTACAAACTTTGGATGCTGTTGTATAATTTTCATTCGAGCGCTACCATTTTTTCATTCGCTCAAGAGATATTAGATCCCACGTACCCGTGGTGTCGTTATTTGGCTGCACACCAGGCGCTTTACTATGCCTTAACAATTTGCAAAATATATTCTTGGGAACTCTAACCACACTGCATTTAGTTTCCATGTCATCTGGCATCCCATCCGCCAGACAGTCTCTGGTTTTACTTGACAAAATATTCGACTTTCTTTACGGGTTTCGGAGCAAGTTGACGCAACCCATAAACCCCACCCACATTTGGCAGCGAGAGGTCAAATCCTTTAGACACCAAAGGAGCTCTAATGAGTCTGAGGGCTAGACATGATATAAAAAATATGCCTGTTGACAGATATAATCTTAATCTTACTTCAGCTAATATGTTCTGCTACGCAGGCCTAGTCCTAGGCACACAGCTGAAATTCTCTTATCTCTGCAAATACACTGTGCACAGCTGGTTTGTTTAGGTTCGTTAGTACACGTAACGATGACGTGTGCTGTTGCTGTCAATTAGAATCTACAGCTGACTTCATCTGAAACTGCTGGTGAATTGCTAAGTGGTGTTTTTAATTTTACTTTGGTATCTGAAAGTGTTTTTTCGCGCACCTGCAACAAACAGCTAGCACATTCAAGCGCAAAAACTGACCAGAGTGACAGTGGTGAAGTGAAGTTTCTGTCATTAGTGAGCTAACTGCGCTTATATTACAATGTAAATCATGTACTGAGTGTAATGAATAAACTGAAGAAGATACTTCATTAATGCACGCCTCAGGCTGCTCCAAATCTCCTCTACGAAGGCATGTCACAGTAAAATAGTCTATGTTCTTGAGATCCGACACCATGTCAAAATTTTGAGGTTAATACTTTATCCTTTGGGCGGTATTTTACTAATCAAAAGTTATGATGTTACCCGCTCACAGCGACATGATTATTACGGACAAGTCATTTATTACTAGGTGGGGGACCGGGTACATTCAGTCGCGATGGGGTGTCGGATTTTTTTTTCAATTTCTTGATTTGTGGTCTACTGGCGGATCGAAAATAATTAAACCATGGGGCAAGGGGGGGGGAGTGTCATATATTTTTTTAGGCATATGGGGGTGGGGGTCAGAATTTTTGTATCCGTCTGCATTTAAAAAAAAATGTTTCAGCTTTGGGGGTCGAGAGGCCACCTCAGACACCCCCTCCCCTCCCACCACCCCCACTACTACTACATTTTCAGATTAGTTCTATTCAATCAAACTTGTCTTCCAAACATTTACCGAAAAAAAAATTTCGCGTGCTTCATGTCCAGAAAAAATCATTATTTGCTAGTAGAACAGAATGACGTAATGTATGAAATCATGCCAATCAGTACATTTAATGTCTGCGTTTGTGACATCAAATCTCTAGGTGCCTGTCATCAGCATAATTGCTTTTGGCTTTAGGGGACTTCGCCCCTAGACGCTTTAAATATTTACAGCTTTACAGAGCATTAAGCATTAGATTTCTTGTGGTAAAGGACCTGGTCAAAATATATAAATAGATAAGGGCCCCTTTTTGGCCCTCATTCAAATTATCTTAAAATTGTATGGATTTTATTGCTTATCATTTATGCGTAGATAGGGGCCCCTTTTTGGCCCCCATTCAAATTCTCTTAAAATTGTATGGATTTTATTGCTTATCATTTATGCGTATTGAAACAAACAGAAATAATAGACGTCAATGGAAACAAGGTTTTATAAAAATTACGCGATTTTTTTAAAAATTCTGCAACTAGAGAGCATAAACATACTAAATTAATTTTCTTTTACATTGCATAAATCATTTATCTTCATATGAGTATAATTTTCATGATGGTATATGTTGTGCTTTTCAGATAATCAATTTGTCAGCATAAGAGGAAATGCACCGAAGTTAAAGGCAACGCTATGATTAAGCACTTTTGTCCAATCTCTGAGTCTCTGTAGGTTAGGGTTTTTTTTCAGCTCGTTTTGGAATATGAATATGACGGCTATATATAAAGCTTGGTTCTGAAAATAACACCTAACTATTTAATTTAGACGCAAAGGGGGGGGGGGGAGGGGGTCTGTTCCAGCCACACACCCTGAGGGGGAGGGGGGCTGACGCAAGCAACAAGGCACGCCATTTCTTTTAACAAGTCAAGTTACCGGACTTTCATGTTCACTGACTTTTCCATCAGATATATACACATGGCGGGTGTATTATGATAGGCAGGCGATGCTTACTACTCGCGAGCACCTGATCACACTTCCTGTTTTTCGGTCCATGTCTTTGCACCTAAACATTACGGATTTGTCGACGTTTATTTCGATTAAATGAATTCGGATTTAAGATTTAGATACTTTGACATCTCTACTATTTAAATGGCTAAACGGTTTGACAAAAAGGAAACAGAACAGTGTAGGTCTCGAGGTGCTCGGGCGTCTGGGCGTTGGCGGAGTAGGGGTGGGATGTAGATCTGTATGATCCCACCCTGATGCTGATGCATTATAGGCCTCAGTCTCCCCATGTTATTAATAGCATGACCAATACTGAGGCGCGCTGTGGGAAATTAAACATTATTATAAAATACACTAGCTTTCTTGGAAATTATTGAATCTAATTTGTAGAGAGATTTGTTGCATTTGATGCGAACTCATCCATAGTATTCGCTCAGTCAATTAATGAGCGCGTGCCAATTTGTCATTGTGACGTCACTGGACTGACAGTTTAGTTCAACGTTACGCAAAACTATATTTTTTTCTCTTCAACACGACAGGTGTTTCTATCTATTTTCATGGAACAGTGGTCCAAATCGAGTGCATTGTTGACCCGTGTAGACTGAGATCAAGCTGCTCATTACACTGGCTTATTCAATGATTCAAAAGATTTTTCGTAAAACAATAAAATGCTACCCGACAGTAGCATGCAAGATGGGGGACCATTAGAAGCTGAGTCACGACATGAGAAACCCAACAATGTGGTTGTGCGCCCAGTGCAGACTCAGATCAGCCTGGGCATCTGTCCAGTTTGTTCACTCTCTTTATTAAGTGCTCAAAGGGTAGTTAAGGGTCTAAGCTACCTCCATTTGGACAGCGAAGACTCTGGTCAGGCTGGGCGCACAATCACATTGTTGGTTTTGTCGTGTTGCGGCTCAATCTTAGAAGAAAAAAAAAACGCTGACTGAACATTTTATAATAGACTGTACTCCAGCCTTACTGCATTAAGAAAAGGGAACCTATCCTCTGGAATAATGAGACCCAAGAAACTTATGCATTCGTTCGTGTGACATTATGTAGCTTTCCCTTTAAATCTCAAACTTTTGCTCGCCAAAGCTCCAAAATATGCAGATTAACGAATCTGTTGGTGTCACGCTTATATTACATGCATCTTGCATACAAGACTAATTTACATGTATTAATAAATTTAAGGCACATACAGATAGTTTAAGAGATTCAGCCTGACTTTTCACCTTTTATTTATTATTATTATATTATTTTCAATTCTCTATCATGCTCGCTCAAGCTCGGAAATAATGTAGGCCCTAAATTAAAAAAACTGTTGTCTCAAATCATACAAATGAGCATGCATTCAAGAGCATTTATACATGTATAAATTTACATGTACCAGAGATGGATCAAGAAATTTACGTTGACTGTGTGTCATGTTAAAATCAAATCAGCCAGTCTTGAAGTGGATCACGAAGTGGGTGGGGTAATTACCATTCTTAAACTGCTTTTTCATATAACAGCTTATTTTTCCATATTTTTCTGTATGCATGTTAAGAATATATTAATATCTAGTCAAGAAAATAGACTTTGGAAATGATTTTATCATAAACATGAAAGAAACATATTGTAGTTTACCAACACAGGCAGCCATTGTTTCTACATGGGGTGGCTTAGAGTATGCTTCGATTAGCCTAAGATCCAATTAGTTGTTTATGAAGTTCTCTTTGGTTATGAAAAGGCTATATAATTTTAGAATACCATGGCTGTTTTCAGTTTTACATTAAAATTCGTTCGTCGGACTAGACAGATAACTCAGATGCGGCCGTGAGTTCTCTATTAATTTACACATAGCCAAAAACAAAAGGGGGTAGGCTTAAAATTTTCAAGTTTTCTTTCTTATTTGCACACTAACCTATATTTTTTCTACCAATTTTCCTAAAGATAATTGTCTGAATGATAAACTATCAAAGTTTAAGAAAAAGTTAGAATCTGCTTCTGTTATATTTCATCACTTTGGTGCAGCATTACAAAATATTAAAAATTTTACATTCTTTTGGGGGTAGGGATAAATTTTGTCATTTTTTGCCAAGGCATTTACAGTTTTTAATATAAAATCTTCAATAACGTGTTTAACAATAAACTTTGTGTCAGGTAGTGTTAAATTTTAAACGAAATATATTTATTCATTCAATATTTTGTCTTTTTTTCAACAATTAATCTTAAATTCAATTAGAAGAGAAGATATCATAATACCAACATATCTCAAGTGCTATTTAATAACAGAGTGCTTCAGGACATTATTTTTTGCTTAATTATCTTTAGACAAGATCCTAGCAATATAATATTATAAACAGAAATATTGTGCTTATACCCTCTATAGCTATTTTTTTGAAAGTGGCCTGGGTTCATTTTTATGGCTTCAAAAATAGGCCAAAGGCAAGGGGGTGGGGTAACACTTCCTTTAAATATTTGGAAATTAACAAAAGACTGTGCGCAAATTATGCTTGAAATCAATGTAACATTGTGTGGTCGTCCGAAGAAACGCATGTAATTATTTATTCAATCAATTGATTCCTCTTCTTAAAATTTTTAAACACATGGTTAAATATTCTTATATTATGCTCAAAAATTTCACAATGGCTGGGTACCCTCACAAGCTTCCATGGCATGTGCTGCAAAATAATCCACACTAACGTATACTTTATTTTACATTTTTGGACTACATATTGATGGAAGAATTGAAATAACACAAAAGTAAAAAAAGTTTGAATAAATGATTTTCACCAGCGGACATCCTTAAAACTCTGGTAAGCCACACGTGTGATTTTAATGTCAATGTCATACGTTTTCAAACGCGATTGTCATCCTGAAGTGAGTTTTTCTTTTCTGTAGTTTATAATCTCCCAGTAATGATATGACAGATTTGCTCCAACATTTAAGAAAGTTTAAAGAAAACAAAACAAAAGAACAAAAAAAAAATATAAAAAAAAAATTAAAAAAATGAAAACAAGCCAATCTCAAGGTGAAGGAAATTCACGCAACTGACAGCTGAGTAAACAATGCCAACTGAAAATGGAGGGTATGTTTAAAGAGCTATTTTGAGATAAAGGTTAATGGTACACATAGTAAAAGCTGACAATAAAGAGTTCTAATGATCAGTACCAAATGCCCTAATAGGGCCCTGTCTGGAAAAAAAATATCCTTACTGCATTTAGAAAGCAGATTATCAGAGCAATCTGTTTTTGCAACACATTTTGACCACAACCTTTGCTTTCTACGATATATGGAGTCATTTATCCATATTTTAAGACGGATTTTGAGAACATGCTAAACTCTGATAAGATAAGTATGTGCAGATAAGCATACTGGTTCGATGTTTCGATGCTGGCATATGCTATAAGATTCACTTTCTCGTGAAACGGTTCAATGGTGTTAATGCCCAACATTACTAACTTAGGGTTTAGGATTGTTTAAGGCTGATAATAACGTCAGTTCAAATGACCTTGATGAAGAAATGGACCAGAGCTCGTAAAGTGTATGAGTACATTTTTATGTTTTTCCAACTGTAGTCTTTTCAAAGAATGAATTTGCTTCCCTAATGAGAGCTCAATTTAGAAGGGATACAAAATACAAATGAGCCCCACCATATGACTTCCAAAAATGTTGCCCTTTTATCATGTGATATTTAGATCATTCTTATCGTTTACACCGGTCTATAGCGACAAGGGAAGGCTCTAATCAGACTGCACTCAAGTGCAGTTTGATCAGAGCCTTGACTTGCCATCAATGCTACATTGTCTGATGTAGCTCAAATGGCAGATTAACTTCCCCGGACAATGTAACCATTCACCTTAATGCTCAGATCAGCCTGTGTATCCACGTAGGCTGAGACTGTCTTTGCTCTTTTCTCCTTAGATTCGTCAGGATCATTAAACTGCCAGTGCTTACTGGGCACACGTTAATCAGTTTGTGCGGATATGCAGATTGCCCAACGCCATCCTGTTTGCATAATTATTTGTATTTGTACCTTTCTCCGTATCCTTAATTGTGGATATTTACAGCGAATTTTCTGAAAGTAATTCCGTTTTAAAAGCAATGGCTTAAGACATAAAATACCGGAATGTAACGTTAATCCGTTGAAACATTATTACTCTAGTAGGTAACACATCAAAATCGTAGACAATTAGAAAAGCGTAACATGCATAAGTCCGGCAGCTGTTCTTAAAGATTAGTAACTCTTTAGGGGAAAATATGTTCAGGTTAATTCTATGAGCTTAAGGTCATGTGGAATCTCGCTTCACAAAAATAAATCTCACCCTGAGAGTCTCTAAAGTTGTATTGTTTTTAAGCCCCTTCAGTATTTCAGCAAGACATTCTTCTGACATCCTGTTACACTGAACATCTAAATCTTTGATTGTATCGTTCACCACTAGGGCCCCGGCTAGGGCTCTGGCACCCTGCATATATAAGCCATTCCAAGCCAGGTTCAGTTTCTCAAGACTTTGATTATGCTGTGAAAAGAGGTATTTTAAAGTTTTATTAAACATGGACTTCACCCACTATTACGCCCCCTTCACACAGATTCTAGTTTGGCAGGATGTTCTGCGCATGTTTAATGGAACAAACATGGGAAGCATTCTGAAAAAAAGGTTAATTTTGTTACAAACTCTCGTCATTTCAGAAACAAATAAAACAGACCAACTAAGGGACAGGTGTGCTACTAGTACTTCAGATTGCACCATAAACAAAGTGACAATTGTAGACCATGCTACAAGGCAAGAAATAATGAATTGAATTTACCGTGAGGTTGCCAGATCGTTTGTATCTGAAAGACAGATTGATCAGAATTCCAAGCCTTTTAATAACCAAAGCGCAAAATCTTTCAAAAGGAGGTCAACGCTTTAGGTAATGAAATGACTCCCTCTTATGCCCGTCTTATGCCCCAAAATACCAAATGGTAATTTGGTATGCACTGTCTTCATGCAAGCGCATGGAAATGGCAATTTCGCCATTTCCAGACGCTTGCATGAGGACAATACTAATCCACCATCAAATGTCTCTTTGAATTTCTTCAGTGTATACGTTATATACAGTCTAAGTTTCAAACATATTTATTGAAACCTCTTGATAACACAACATAGATAGTGTATCCCTGTATTTAACACCCAAAAGCCTTTAAAAACGGCAAAGTTTGACAACAGTAATTTTGTCATTTTACAGGCATAAGAAAATTCTTCATGCACATGTTCGGAATATGTGTAATGTAAAGGGTGTCTCAGAAACACGTGGAATTTTTTTGAAATGGCTGTAACTCTTTTATTTGTCAAGGAAACTTTTCAACAATTGGTATAGTTGTAGCAAAGTAATACCCCTTCAAACTGGTAAAGAATCTTTATAAAGTGACACTAAAATAGGAAGTGACGTCATAATGATGTCAAACGGTATCTATGACATAGGTTTTGTCGTCCGCACTGTTGAAAACACAAACTAGCATTAAATGAAAAAGAACATAGTTTCTGAAACTTCTAAGGTCTGCATTCCAAGGATATAGAATTTAAAATATCTCAAATAATTGAAGATAGTCTGAGAACAAGAATCAGATGGTGAAATGGGCTGTTATGTTATGGTTAGAACTGGGTAATGAAATGGACTGTTTGTGGTTAAACTGGAGAGTTTAGCAGGGAAAAAGGAAGTGGGAGTCCAACAAAAGTATCTTAAAATCATTTAAAGAAGTGAAAAATGCATAATTCCGAATAGCATTTTGTCATTTTCCCTTAAGTTTCCTGCTATTTTCATTGTAGCTGAACGACTTCCATACTTTTTCTTGTTTATTTTTTAATGAATTTGACTACGAACAGACTATTTAATCACCTAATTCTTTTAACTATTCAGAATATCTGTAATCTTAGATAGTGTAAACCTTTCTTGCCTTAGAATTTAGGCTTTGGGACTCTCTGAAACTTAGTTTATTCACTTGAGGCCAGATGGCAATTTCAAGGGGGCAGAAAGAATGACACAATGTCATAAATATAAGCTTAAAATATTATGATGTCTGTTCCTGTAAGCAGCGCCACTTTGTAGTAAAATATCATTAATGAAGTATTAAATTGCTAGAACGACACAAAACTCTTTTTGAAAAGTTTCTTTGATAAATAAAAGAGTTAAGCAATAAAAAGGTCCACGTTTTTTGTACAATCAAATTTTCAAGACCGGTTCACCCATGTAGTAGGAGTTGCACTATATCTGTGTCACTGGCAGTAACAATAACAATCGGCGGAAGGTTATGTCTTGCCTGTCAGTGCAATGTTCGATAAAATTTTACGCCGTGACAAGACAAAACCAATAATGTGGTTGTGCGCCCAGCGCAGACTCAGATCAGCCTGGGCATCCGCCCAGACTGATCAGAGTCTTCGCTGTCCGCATGGAGGTAGCTTAGATCATTAGCTACCATTTGAGCACTAAACGAAGTGTCTGATCAGAATTGGTGGATGCCAAGGCTGATATGTGTCTGCGCTGGACGCACAACCACATTGTTGGTTTTCTCGTGTCGCGGCTGATTTTACGCCGCCGACGCCGAAGACAAGTGATACCCATGCCTTGCATATACTAGTCGCTAGGGAGACCACAAGTCTTTTTTTTTGTTTTGCCTTCTTTCTGAATATGGACAAACTGTTTAGAAAAGGAGTTGCTTCCATAAGAGCAAATTTTGTCCTCTCAGTGTAGATCCCTTTTGGCAGGGTTTCTTTATTCAGGGAACAAAATATAAAGTCACAATTATTTTCTGCTGTAAAAATTATCGGCAAAAGATGACGACGAACTCTTCGCCGTAAACTATATAAAAATACCTTCAATGCGTTTCCTATGGCATCAGCTCCTTGGAGACGTATATGATTCCAGGACAAATCTAACACCAACAGGCTGTTGTTCTTTTCTAAAAGAGAAAAGAAAGGTTTTTCAACATAAATAACGAGTTGTTGCTTTAAACATTACACTAATGTCATTTTAAGGTACAGATCACGGCAAGTATAGAAAGACTATCATACCACTATGATCGCCGGGCCGCGTAGCGCAATCGGTAAGCCACCTGACTCATAAGTCAGAGGTCCTGGGTTCGAAACCCGGTCTGGCCACATACTTTCATTTCTCCTTCCGCTGATTCAAGAAGGGCAGTTGTCAGTTACTGGCGAAAGTATGTGCACTTAGTACTGGTTAACTGCTTAGGAGGTCTAGTAGGCCTGCCCGGGAATAGTGTGGTTAGGTTAACTGACCGTCCCGACATGACCATAGCTGTTTACCGTGGACATTAAGCAATAAATCCTTAAAAAAATACCCCTATGATCGACCGATTCAGATTTAAACTGGATATGAAATAATCGGGCATATTTTTTATCAGGGCGTAGTTTATATTTCGTTTAAGACATGAATCGCCAAAAATATCGATGCCTATTAAGGAAAATGCAATTTTCACATTTGGTTGGTTTAAACAATATTTTATTCAAATAAATACATATATGTAATAGAATGCATAATGGTACAGGATCTGGCAGTAAGCAAAGTGCTTATATATAAGCCATCTCACATTTGGTAATAAACCCTGATTCTGCTCCAAGATTTTCACTGCATCCCAAAACATTTGCTGATTGATACTTAGCTTTTATGCCACTTTTTCTTGCCTTTGTCATTTCGGCTGCCTTAATTACAGTTCGACCGCAACCTCATAATCAGCATTAGGGTCGAGTCGGGTAACTTCGGATATGGGGGTGAATTCGGACATACCATTGCAAAACAGTGAAAATCCAGATGAGATGGCTCATAATGAGCCGTCTGATCAGGATTTTCACTATTTTGCCAGTTATTTTTGTTTTAGTTCCAAACAACTGACATATAAAGGAAACAATGTCGCTGTCCGAATTTACCAGCTGTCCGAAGTTACCCGACTCTCCCCTAGATAAAATGACAATGTCCATGGGAAACATGGACCTTACAGATACGGTGAAAATTTGAAATATTTAGAACAGATAAATTTGAGCAGGAGACAGCCTGTGATCAAGACCTAAACTGTGTTCATTAAATACAAGAATATTCAATCAAATCCGAACTCCCATACGAGGGATGATCCAGAAATTCGTGGACACAGTCGATAAAAAACAACTGCAATAAGAAATTTCTTTCAAAACTTAACCAATGCTTTTCTATATATGACTGAATAATTTCTCATAATATCAGGTAAATTCAATGAATATTGGGTTTGGCATCTACGTTTGAATATACCAGGGGTTGTCTGTGCGGCGCACTCCAGATTTTTTGCAGGAAAATACAAACTGTTCCTTTTAGAATAATCAAATATATTTTTTATTCTTATAATTTCAATATAAAATTTCAGTCAAGAAATAACGTAGCATTTCCCAATTTCAAACGATATGAATATTTATTAATGGCATTTGACATGACATTCTGTACGAACAAAACAGACCCCCACCCTCTGGCATGAAAGAAGAAAATGACGTTTTTCTAACGTCTGCACGCAAGCAGTTTGTCTAAAGGCAGACATAAAAACATAACGAATAACAATGGAAACAAATCATATTTTACACGAAGCATCACGAGACATACACGTTTCAAGATACTGTGCAAACGAGTCCTAAAAATAAATTTTGAGCGACTTTTTTGATCTTCAGGATGGCAATGATGCACTTATTTGATGAAATAGTGGATTTTACACCCCAAAACTGAGCCCAAGAAATGTTTACGCGATATCAGAAGTTGTTCTTTATAAAACCTGATGGAAAACTTGCCATTGTCTTATTGCTCTATTTCTCGTATCATATAATTGCTGAAACTGATTTTCATGTCATGATTTCTTCAGTAGATCTTATCAGTTTCGCATTTTGGGCACTAGCATATATCAGACGTCAACGTGACGTTGTGGCGTGCGCCGCGCAACCTAGGGTAACTGAACAAAATGCATTGTTATATATGAACCGTTTTAGATATCTGATTCAAAATTTACACGTATATTTACTAATGGTGTGGCAATCAGCATGTAACGTTTCATCGATTTGCCTTTTCAGATTCCTTAGTTATTTAAGGTGTCCACGAACTTCTGGATCAGCCCTCGTATAATGGAAACGGACCTGACCGAATGAGCCCACTAAGGCTTGATGAGTGTACTTCCTAATTACTACATCGAAAGTGTGGGTGGTAAAAGTCCATAAAGAACACACGAGTACGGTGGACGTTTTAAGGCTTTCGTTCTGTATAGAAAAGCTATGGCGGAGGAAACACACAATTTTCTCATCAGTCTACATGGGTATGTAGATCGGTTCTTTTCCTTTAATGACAACATAAAGAAAACTTTACTACTTATTAAATGACCGACCCATTTCTAATTGCCCTTGAAGAAACGTGGACTGACCTCAATTGAGCCACTCCACAAGGAACGGTGCTTCAAAAGCTCAGGCCAGCTTGTGCTTGTCCAGTAAATCTTGATGATAGGATACAACATGAAAGTTATCCAACAGACTGCACGACTGGGTGTTAACCCAGTCACGGTTGACACTTTTGCTGCCCTCTTTAACTGCGTGCCGATGAGTCAGGCCCTAGACCTAATGACGGTACGTATTATATTGTTGGTCGGCGAATGATGTTTTTCTAACTTTGGGAAATGACTAGTGGGTTTGTTCTGCTCCAGAGGTCAAGTATCTATATATCTGTTGAGTCTCCATCGGCATACTGTAAAATGTGGTATGGTATGATGGATTGGGATTTGGTATGGTATGAAAATCCCATACCATACCACATACCATACCAAACGGCCATACCAAAAGTATCATTTGGGCATTATACCCATCATTATCAAATGCATGACAACAATGTTAACAAGACCACCTCTCTAGGTGATCTTGTTAGCATTGTTGTCATGCATTTGATAATGATGGGTTTAAGGCTTATATAGAGGTGACCTTGTTAACATTGTTGACATGCATTTGATGATGATGGTTATAATATAAAGATATGACTGCTACTGACTTTCCTTATATCAAGGTCTGACTGCTATTGACTTTCAGAGACTACGGATCTAGATTAAACTACAGGTCACTAATAATTTTGGCATGGTATGTGGTATGGTATGAGATTTTCATACCGTACCACATACCAATCCATCATACCATACCATATTTTACAGTAACTGTATGCTGTCTCCATCATAGATTTGCAGTATTTCTTGATTTATTCGTTTATCATGATGATTTACTGATGAGTTTGTAGACAATATCCCTTGAACCATGATGAAAGCTTGGGCGGGTGTAAATCGCTCCGAAAAAAAAAAATGAAGCCCACAATAATTTTTTACTGATCGTTCTAAGGCAGTGAATCCGTTGTGGTTTAATCTGTACTATTCGTTTGTTGTATCCGCTTATCTGTAGTCTTTAAACATTCGGTTTGTTTTGCATATATGTTCTATTTATTCTCACGAAAGTGTTACACCTTGTGTGTGGTGCTGCTTTGTTTCCAATTTTTATCTTCTGAAATCCCCATTGCCCTATCAACATGAAATGTGTTATCGTGAGGTATCGACATTAGCTATATAGATATTAGCTTCTCGCCATAGTTTCGTCGTCGTGAATGACCGTGATTTGCCAACTTTAAACAAATAAAAAAGTTTTGATTTTCATGTAAAAGATTTTAAAAACTTATTTGAGTCATTTTAGTTGGCAACTAAAATGACCTACTTTCGATATCATAAACAATACTAAAAAGGTAAAACCAAAATGTACAGGCATGAAACCCCGTTCACCGTTCCGCTTTAATGAACATTATATCGCTCGACCGGAAAATTTGTAAAGGAACAATTCGTCATTTTCAAATAAGGATCAATTCGTGATTTTCAAAAAAATATATTCCCCCTATTCAACGACGGCTATATGACTCAGTTTATGCATTCTTTCCTTCTTTTTATCACCAAACGTAAAGGATGAACCTCTTTTAATTCTATTTGTGTTTATCCATTTCTACCACTGTTAGGATATGGAAACTTTAATGTTGTTGTTGAGATGTAGAATTTGATTGTATCAGTTCCTGACCTTTGCCCTTTTACAAAACTTATCAGGCCCTTCCAGAATTCACATAATGTGCCTAGAAGCGCAGGCAACTTTACCTCGAATACCAAAGAGTTTGATCCGTCTGCGTAAAACCTTAGACTGATTTAAATCTTCGCAGCTGTATGTAACAAAAAGCACTGTTTCTTGTGACACAGCCCAAAGCTGTAATAATATTTGCTCCATATACTGACAGAAAATTTATTTTAGATATGTCACTGAAAGTTTATGCTTCTTGTCTTATTGAAATATCAGAATAGCTTTTACATTAAAATAGCCAACATAAATGTAAATCATCGAATATTGTGATATAATTCTTTTTGTTCGAGAATTATTAGAATCGTTGTTTATTTGAAAATTCTTGCACCAAATAAGAAAGCAATAATTCATTTCACATAAAAAGTATTCTAACACTGCAGCCGAAAGCATTAATCACAGGGCTTCGATTTATAAAAGGTGCCCTGGTATCTCAGTAAGTTGAGCGCTGGCTTTCTGATCTAGCGGACTTGGGTACAAGACCCTTTGGAGACGGAACTCTTCCAAACCGTAAACTTGGTTCCATTGCACAGAACCCTTTCAATACCATATTTCCCTCGTCCTGAAATGACTCTTGTCCAGTATAGTCCATCCCATAACCTTGCAAGGTCGTAGGGGCACCACAGATGACTTGACAACAATCCCTTTCCACCTTATTCTGTCTTTAGCTGCCCTAGTTGTGCTAGCAAAAGTTCATCCATTTCCACCTCTAATATTTTCTTCCCACCTCTTCTTCTTTTTCTTATCACTGCGCCCTGCAGAATTGTCCTTGCAAAGTTTGAAGACCTTGAAATGACTCAAATACAGTTAAAATACCTCTTCTTCTTTTTCCTATCGCTGCACCCTGCAGAATTGTCTTTGCTAACCCTGAAGGCCTTGAAATGACTCAAATACTGCTAAAAGGGATGTAAAATTGCAAGTCATCTATCAAATTATGAATCTAGAGCATTGCCACTGATACTCTACCATAGAATAAGTGCTAATCCTTTCAAAACAAAAGTGCTATTTTCTTGTAAACCAAAAAAAAAAAAAAAAAAAAAAAAAAAAGAAAGAAAAAAACGTCTTTTTACCAGAAAGTAGTCTAATAGCCGCGAACAGCAAATCACGAACTAGAAAGCGCAACCACAAATTCTGACCTTCTGACCTTTCTTCCATATACAATACTCAGATCAGCCTACGTATACGCTCTGACTGAGCAGACATTTGATTTTAATTATCGCTTCTTTTATCATATGAAATCTATGAACCTGGGGAAAACCCTTCCCTTTTCGCATATGTAATCTATGAACCTTTGGAAATTTTCCTAAGGTTCATAGATTAAATATGTCAAAAGGGGAAAGTGTCATCAGAAAATCTCTTCACGCATGATATACGGGACCGTCTCACACATCAACAATCATTCTCGCATTTACCTAAGCCCTTGCCTATCTGTATGGCACCCTTCTCCATAAAATTGTTGTGGCTCAGATATAGCTCTTTCAGAGTCTTTGATACCTGGAAAAGAGACAAAAACATACAGCCAACTCTCGATATCTCGAACACTGATTTCTCAAAATACCTCTAATATCAAAGAATATAGTTTGTACATATTCCATATTTTTATTTAAATATCAACTCCTATTACCTCAAACTACTGATATCTCAAAGTAAATTTTCTGGGACCATAAAATTTTCTTTGAGATATCAGTAGTTTGGAAAAAACTTCGACTGTGAGATATCGAGATTTGACCTTATGGGATAAAACAAGATCTTGCGACGTATTGCGACCAGCAAGTTGTAAATCCTTCCGTGTCATGTTTGTAGCTGGAAGTGCAACTTAAACTTTACCCATGTAACTCATATTGTTTCTCTCTCTCTCTCTCTCTCTTTCTCTCTCTCTTGCCGTGGCATCGTTTTTGTTTCTACCGACCCCAAAAGTACCCTGCAAACAATTTAGTGTCATATGGACCATATTGTTTGACGATGTGCATGAAATGTAAATCGTTAGGTTTTATAAAAAGAACACGAGGCATTAAAGCAAATATAGATGTAAATTACTGATGAAAAAATAGCGTGCAGATATTTTAATATCGCAATTTTTGTGATGTAAAATGTAGTTATTTCCTAAAACGATTCATTATTTGCTATATCTGATATCCGGTATATCATGACTGAATGAATGAAATTTGCATACCATCTGGTCATTAAAGCAATTGTAATCGTAATAATGCCATGATCCAAGAAATGGTATCTGCAGGCACCGAAGATAACATACAAGAAACTTGTTTGTTCCTCTCATCAGGGTAAATTAGTTTCAGAAGGATAGTCCTACGGACCATCTCATCCCCGGTTCTTGAAAAACAAATCAAAAGTTTTATTAAAATGACGTGCATATTCAAGAAATGCTTGAAAACAATTTTCGCGCTACAACGACAATGACAATGAATTGGTGACGAAATTTATTTTAGAACAGTATTTATACTTGACGGCATTTATTCGAAAATCTGGTCTATGAGTTCTAATAAACTGCCGGGTCTGTAAATATGATACAGTGGATCCTCTTTACAAAGACAGCATTTGTTCCCAAATATTTTGACGTTAAACTGAATTTGCTGTTGTAAAGAATGCATAATATTTAGAACAATTCAGCCGTTCCGTGCAAATCAAAATGACGCTCTTAAGAATTTTGCTGTTGAAATGAGTGTTGTTGTAAAGAGGGTTGACTGTAACTTGACATTTAATTAAGAAGTAAGCAAAAACAACTGCGTTTTTTTTAGTATGTTGCCTTCTTTGCCTGTGAATAATGCTAGACCAGTGTGCTGATCAGACGAGTATCGGAGAGGCATTAAGTCTCGAAATCATTATTTGTAATACCTTGGACAGAGTTCAGTCTCAAGTTTTGACTCCCCATCCCTCCCCATCCCCGCACCCCCTCCCTTACACACACACACGGGGCATCGCTTGGCATGCTGATTCGTTTTCCGAAGCGTCACAACTGACTTGAAGCACTGAATTAAACAATTTTCATTGCATTAGCAGTTGAAGCTACCATAGTTTAAATGTTTCAATACTGAAACTTTTGGAAACAAGATTGCAGACTTTCTTTCTTTGCTTTGTATGTCATCATGTAGTGTGTTCAATACAGTAAAAATGAAATATCCATGCATATGCAAAAACTGAAATGAGCCGCGACGCGAAAAAACCAACAATGTGGTTGTGCGCCCAGCGCGAACTCAGATCATCCTGGGCATCCGTCCAATCTGATCAGAGACTTCGCTAAGCGCTTAAAGGCTAGCTTAGAGTCTAAGCTATCCTCATGCGGACAGCGAAGACTCTGATCAGACTGGGCGGATGCCCAGGCTGATCTGAGTCTGCGCTGGGCGCAAAACCACATTGTTGGTTTTCTCGCGTCCGGGCTCAAATGTGTTTGCAGATCAATACCTTTTTCTGTCCTCGTGTCATTTTTTTGTATTTTCTAGAATCATGACTGAAAACACTGAATACACTGATTGGACTGTCAAGATGCGTAGACTGGACAGAGTATTCTAGGTTCAGATATGTGAACATGTAAGAAGAGCATGTTGGCTTCCAACTTACCTCAAGGAGAGCTTTGAAGTATACGGCATCTTTTTCAGTGAAGGTATTTCCTGCAAATACAAACTTTAAGCTGTCGTCGATCGTAGGCAAATATCCTACTGTCGATTTTGATTTGCATCTACAGCCAAGTGACAAATTTAAAGTATTCCCCAAATTCATTTTCCATTAACTTTAGTGCGTTTAGTGTTTAAGAAATTTTATTGTGAGTTCATAATAATATTTGCTTGAAAAGGTAAACGCTTTTTGCAATACAAACTATTTTTTGGCTTGCACAGAACCTACTCATAATTAAATTACAACTGTTTGAACTTCAATAATTTTTCACAAATGCAGTTTTCTATTGACGTCAATGGTAACGTCGTCCGCTAAAACATTGCTGGTGTTGTTTTTAATAGCACATTTCCAAAAGAACAATAAACATGAATTCAAAACAATAAAATTATTAGATGTGCCAGAATAACCGCTATTTCTAATCATATATATAACTGATACCATGCGCTAAGCAGTATTGCTGCAGCTAAATTCCCTGCACGCTTGCAAATAAATTGACGTCTATGGAAAAAATGTGGGAAAAGACTTTTGACACTTGGCTCTAGACACGTCCTAGTGCACGAGTAGAAACTTCACTCTGGGACAATATTTATGAGGAAAACTGCTACATTTTGTCTGTGAGTTTTTTTACTCTTTTGTTTCTATGTACTAGACAATATATATCAAGTCTGCTTTTGGGAGCTGCAAGGGTCTGCTGTGGTTGCAGCAGTTGCGGAATGGGATACTCTGCCTTGCAATGCTGACCTAGGATCAAGTCGCGTAAATTCGGACAGCAGGTAAATTCGGACAGTGACATTGTTTCCTTTATATGTCAGTTGTTTTGACTTCAAACAAAAAATAACTGGGCAAACAGTGAAAATCCTGATGAGACGGCTCATGATGAGCCGTCTCATCTGGATTTTCACTGTTTGCAATGCATGTCCGAATTTACCTGCTGTTCTAATTCACCTGACTTAACCCTAATGAAATTTTGCTTGTCTTGTTTTGCCTTGTATGTCGTCTTTATTGTGTTCTTTTCCCATATAGTGTTTAGAGCAGATGGTGGAAATGTCGGTTCTTCATCACTGCCTCTTAATGGCGTGTCTAGCCCATCATATCTTTCTTTTCTGTATTCGCTGTTTTCAAGAAAGGTTGATACAGGCTCAAATTCCGTCTCAAAGAGCCGATAAACACAAAACAATTAGTCAATTTATAGAGATTAACCATGTTTTACATCCTTTTCTTACAATAGGGGCGGGTGAAGGGGAAACTTTAAATTTTTTGGAGGAGGAATCTCTTCTAAAGGGGCTCCACTCTTAAGGCAAAACTGAATATGGCTGAGTTGTTCATCCTGAAACTTCAGAAAGTGCACCCAGTTAACTTTTCCTTTAATACTCTTTTTTATTTACCCAATTTGTTTTGTTGACAACCTATCCAGTTTAGAAGTCGTCCAGAATATTGAGTGACGCTAAACTCTCGGACCCAGCTGTGAACTGTTCTAGCAAGTATTTTAAACATCAAATGCACTAACATGGGAGTATCTTTGCAGTGCAAAGGCAACACTACTTGAGCCGCGACACGAAAAAACGATGTGCGCCCAGTGAAGACTCAGTTCAGCCTGGGCATCCACCCAGTCTGGTCAGAGTCTTCGCTGTCCGCATAGAGCTAGCTTAGACCAGTCTTTAAGCGCTTAACGAATAGTCTGATCAGACTGGGTGGATGCCCAGGCTAGTCCGAGTCTGCGTTGGGCACACAACTACTTTTTAGTTTTCTCGTGTCTCGGCTCATTAAATTATTTTCGTAAACAAAGTAGGCACTACCTGACAGATCAAGGGAGGATATTGACCAATTAAAAGACATCGCACGGCACAACAGTTTTGCCCCTTCTGTTCCTATGTTGTTTTCTGATATTCTCTGGAAAGTAAAGCACACAAAGATGGTTCAAAAATGATTAATAACTTATCATGCTTATGTTGAAGCGCAATCTAAACTGATTATCAAAGCTGGATCTTTGTTTTGGAAGCGAGGAAATTACCAAAGAGACGAAAATCTGAGATTGGTTTTATTGAGTGCCTTCGTATGCATACATTCGAGCACAACGCCTTTTACGTCCTCCACGACATTATTTTGGCTTGCTTTAGTCAATCACTAACACATAGTTTGTTTTATCTAAGAAATAATATACTGAGGGAAATAAATTTAGCAACTTATGACAAATCAGCGTATAATTCAGACGTATTTAAAAAAGTGGGAAATTGTATTGTTTCCACTGTGTAAAGTATCATTTTGGGTACCAGAAACCCAAAACTTAAGGTTGAAAGTCTATCCATAGAGCAGAATTGCGTCACATTTGTACCCAAGGGTTTAACCCAAAAAATGCCATAAATCTTTTATGCAACTCTTCTTTTTTCAGACGCTGTTTCATCTTTTAATCTTACACCAAAGCCAATTTGCGGCGGTGTAGACATTTGTGAACAAGGACACAGTGTTATGTGCTAAAAGATTGTTACCATGATAAACGTAAATGTGCTTATGACGCCGTCAAAACTAGCATTCATAAAGCAATTGAGACTGAGCAAAAGTCACCGTTAACGAATTGTTAAAAAATCTTGAACCAAACTGCAATGACGTTGCCTCTAAATGACCAGAACACTTTCAAGCAATTTGTTGCTGTGAATTGGCGCCATTCCCGCAGATTTAACCACACCAGGTTCGACAGTTACGTCATTCTGACGTCAGTTTTCAAAACCATCAAAGATCCTCTTGACATCAGCAATATTGAACTTAAAGTTTCTCTTCTCTAAGTGCGCATAAGGGTCATTGAATATCCATAGATTTTGTCAATTTCCATCATAACGTAAACTTGACGCCTCCATTCAAATCTTGACAGGTTCTGGTCGTTGCATTAAAACAAGTGAATTACCTAGGGTAATCTTTTTGCATGATAATCTTCCCCAAGTTGACAGTAATAAAGCGCAAAAAGATTCGAGTCGAAACGTCGGTTGATAATGTCTAAAATGGCTGTTAATTTTTTCGGCAAGTTAACGCCAAACTAATGTGCCCCATTGCCGGCATCTAATGCGTTTATTTGCAAATCCATTTACGGTTTTCTTGTTCAAGGACCCAGTTAAAACCTTTCAAAAGCATTTTGACAATTTTCCTTGTTTGAATTTATGTCCGAGCCCGCATAAAGA
Organism: Ctena decussata; assembly: GCA_963989385.1. Lineage (NCBI taxonomy): Eukaryota > Metazoa > Mollusca > Bivalvia > Lucinida > Lucinidae > Ctena > Ctena decussata. The sequence continues at coordinate 23,057,884 of OZ022506.1, forward strand.
GTGAATTCATTTAATGTGACGTCAATCGTGCGTTAAGTCACCTTTTCGTCCAAGTTTGATGTAATCGCAGTCTCCTAACTTAAACTAACTGTATGCAATCAACAACCTGGGAATACTTTCCCTACAGAAAGTTTCACAAATCTTTGGAAAAATTGCTAAATTTATTTCTCTCAGTATATATATTGTGCTTCATCGTGTGGAACGCACGATTATACAATGTGCTTGTTACCTCGAGTGTCACATTTCCAATTGGCGGTGGATAGAAAAACCGCTTGTGTTTCAATATTTTTGCGATTATTCAGCAGTTCGGTCATTCGGTCCACCTGGGTTACCTCGACGAAGACAAAGGGCATTTCATTGACCCCGCACTTGGAAACGCTACGAGTCAGGCTGCCATATTTGACCCAAAAACAACTTTGCTTCGTCACGGTCAGTTGTCAGTAAATATTTCACTCGCGCCTCCTACTCTACAACTGACCTCCAAATAGTGAATTATTACTCAACAATTCATTGCTTGAGCTAATCTATTTCTTAGAGAAAATTGATCAACCGCCTTGTTTGCTATATATATTAAAATACTTTACTATAAAATAACACCATTCAAACATGGACGGCCAATTAATTTACTTGTTTTACTATAGCGTCAAATAACGTCGACTTATGAAGGAAAAGTGTAAATATTATTATCAGGAAAACTGTCCGAAAGAATGTTTAGACCCTGCTTGCGTCTGGTGCAGAGAGAAATAACAGTATCACGAGTGCATGAAATACTAAAACGTATCTTACAAAATGAGATATGTAGTCAGTGTGCAATACCGTCTCCGATAATATTTCTGCTCCAGTCTGACCCAGGTTGTTGTTTTCAAAGTCTATTTCTTCAACGTAACCATTTCCCTGAAAACAGAAAGTAGTGGTGTGTAACAACAGAAATGACATTTCTAGCTCATTCTCAACGGGGCCCTTTAGAGGATGTAATTGATAAATTGCATTGACGCCAACTTTTATATCATGTCTACATTCTATGCACTGAGGCATATCCGAAGTTACCCTGTCTGTGAAAGACTTGCTATCAGAACCAGGGTTCGAGGTTATATGCACATGCTCGGAAGAAGCCAATCAGTGTGCTTTATTTTGAGTTTGAGAATGTACTCAGGTTTTATAACCTCGGGGCCAGTATCTGGCCGTAAACTCAGGCTAAAACCACTTACTTCTCGCAAACTTCCAGAATACCTAAAACATGTAGATCTATGCATAGAAGTCTCGAATAGTCTGCTAATATGTTTGATTTAAGAGATATTACATAGACAAGCCAACAGCTGAAATCTTAAGGCATTGAAAATAGCGTCAATACCACCAAAATCTATTTATTTCACTCAGCCTTCGTATAAAGTCCATCATATTTCTTTAGAAGGGAAAATATGACGCTGAATCTGTCAGAGAGTAGTCAACCCCCCCCCCCCCCCCCCTCCCCCCACCCACACAGACACACACGCACACCTCTTTCCTCCGAAAAAAATGGCTAGAGGAAGAACGACTATATAGAAGATTGTCACGACCTCATAGAGGCAGTTTTAACCAATAGTTCTTTTGTTTTCAACCGGATACTGGGCTATTAGAAAATTTTGTACAAGTATGGTTATTGGTATTTTGTGGAACGGAACGGAACGAAACGAAACGGAATGGAACAGAGATATTTTACAGAATAAATCTCATTAGAAATGTTTCAATTCTTTAAAAGAGGAAATAAATGCTATATATTCCATACAATAAAATGTTTTTTTTGCCATCGTATTTATCATAATAATCAATAATTACTAATGTAGGAAACCAAGAGGGTATGGTTTCTACTTATCGCAGATACTCAGACATGTACACATACTTACGCACGCAAACTAAGATGGATAAACTCGCCGATGAACGGGTGCTTTGTCCAGTCATGTTTGATTTAGCCGAGCCACAGTCCCTGGGTACGAAACCATAATTGAGCCGCAACACGACAAAACCAACAATGTGGTGATGCGGCCAGCCTAGACTCAGATCAGCCTGGGAATCCGCCCAGTCTGATTAGAGTTTTCACTGTCCGCATGGAATAGCTTAGACCTTTAGCTACCATTTAAGCGCATAGCAAACAGTCTGATCAGACTAGGTAGATACCCAGGCTGATCTGAGTCTGCGCTGGGCGCACAATTCACATTGTTCGTTTTCTCGTGTCGCGGCCCAATACAGGCATGTTACCTCGGTGTATAGTGTGTCTTGTATGTACATGTACAGTTTTCCCGGTTTGACAAGGCTTGTGCCACTGCCGAAGTTCAGCAACATTGCTATGACTGACCGCCACCCTCATACCACATACTGTATACGCGATAATTTTCGCGGGATTCCATTTTTCGCGATATTTCGCAGTCACTTCGAAACCACGAATTTTAAAATCGCGCAATAATTTTCTGTTTCTGACTAAGTATCTTCAGTAGAATTTGTTTCCGTTTGGTTCGGTAAATTCTGGTCTTTTCACTTTTCACTTGAGCCAGTTCTTTCATTAATCTGCGGCCAGCCGCAGGTTAATGAAAGAACTGGCTCCAGTGGAAGACAAACAGTTTTACTTTTCGCGCATGTTGCTGATCGCGAAAATTAATGTTTATGTTTTAGACCCTAGTCCGCGAAAATTTAAACCCGCAAAAATTACTGCGTATACGGTATTCCAGCTCAGGACACTTTGGAGCAGATTTCTTGGTTTATAAGATTGAAAATGATAATCGGACTTGTGTCCTGATAGTAGTTGAGCCCACGACTCCATCATGAAAGGCAATCAGAAATCCACGCACTCAGCTGCGCGCACGCATAAATGCGCAAATAAACGCTTGTACAAAAACAAAATTATACAAATTTATGAGCACAACTACGTACACTCATAGCAGTTTTTGGCTAACACGGAAAAGTAAAATTCCTACCTGCTTCCCCAAAACAACACTAAGACAGACTGATAGAAACATGCAAGTGGTTCTAGCATCTGTTATTCGGCGGTATTTTTTGGACAGACTCTTTCATTTCTATTTCAGTTCTGAACCTCACTATTATGATTTGAGAGGGAGCAAAGTCCACCATGAAGCTAGTTTTCCTGCAATCGTAGTTCCAGAGGAATATCCACTAAAGAGGGGAAAACGGCTATGCAAACACATGTATAGCAGATCTCATACTTCCGAGGGGATGGGGCGGGGAATTCTACTATATTGTCATTTTTTTCAATTGGGAGATCCTTCTGTGGAAAAATCATAGTCATTTTTCCGATAGGGAAAACTACTAGCCTAAGGGCGGAAAGCTACTCTCAGGAATAATCAGAGTTTATTCAACATTGTTCCAACATAGTGTACATGTACCCACTGAGAGAGAGAGAAAAGAGAGAGAGAGAGAGAGAGAGAGAGAGAGAGAGAGAGAGGAAGAGGGAGAGACAGGGGTATTTGATATAATTACCATTAATGCCACTGCTATAGCCTCTAAGTCTTTCCTCTGAAACGCAATATACTTGCAGGATAGTTGGGTCTTTTGTAGTCCCTCTTTTATACGTTTTATCGGCGTTAAGTGGAACTGCTTACAAGCGTTCAGGTAGAGCTGGACAGCGGGCTGTGACTTCAGAACAGGAGATATAATAGGGGTAGGTGGTGGCTCATGGAATATTATTTCCCCTGAAATAATTAAGATTTAGATATATGGATCCCAGCTACATTTAAATCGAATCAGCATTCTTTCAATAAACACATCTTTTCTAATAATTGTCTCCTTTACGTTACTGTAAGAAGGGCAATACCACCAAGACTGGCTCCAGACTACAAATGTCTTTTACTGAGTGCCCAAGCTGTACCATAAGGCCAAGGGTCTCCTTTATAAAAAAAATGTAAGGCTCAGGGGAAGGCCTACATATATGAAACAATAACTTTAATATATGGCATAAAAAGACGTAATCTCGCCCTATTCTTATACACCCAACTCCCGATCTTTCGAATATTGATATCTCAAAATATCTTCTAATATCGAAAATTATCTTTCCAATTTTTATTTACATTTCAACTCCTGTTATTTCAAATTATTGATATCTCAAAGTAAATTTTCTGGTAGCAGAAAATTTACTTTGAAATATCAGTAGTTTGAGCTGAAATTTGACTTCGAGATGTCGAGACTTGACTGTATTCCATTTGTAAATTAGAATCAAACCAGAAAAAGAAGTATATGTCGCCCGAGGAAAAAAAGAACAAATAAAAGATTCCTCACTAGGTTTCAGTGTATCAACCGCCGCACAGTTTCCATTTTCTGGCGCGTGGGCAATGGAGACCTTCCCCGAATTATTATTCATAATTTGGGAACCTTACAAATTTACCTATTTTGAACAAGTGGATTGCTGTGTCGAAAATGGATAATAAAATGGCAAACAGTGATGATCATGTTCAGACTGCTCCTGGAAACAGCCTGATCGGGAACTACAATGTTCGTATAACTAGCAACCAGCTAGTTTTCTACTCACCGTCGACAGCCAAAGGGTTCTTTTCCTTGCGAGTAGCAGAAGTAGGCTTAGAAGAAACACCTTCAATCTTTATTTCAGGGACGACAGATGTGACCGGATTCGAATCTTTTTGACGCTGGATCTTTTTCGACTGGTTTCGGCGTGTATCTAACGGCTCTCGGTATTTAGATACCATGAACTCGGGTTTTTCCGCTTTGGGCTTTCGTCGGGCAGACATGCTGAAAAGCAAGTATCTGAATGCAGTTTGATATTCACAGGGAATAAACCATTCCGCCAATTTTCGCTTCCTGCAGAGACTGTCCGTCATATTTGGCTTCCGCCGAGACTGTCCGCGAACTCTTGCTTCCTGCAGGGACTACTGTCCTCAAAAAATGTCTTCCTGCCGAGACTGCCCGCGTGACTCTGCTTCCTGTCGAGAGCCTCGGCAGGAAGCAGAATCACATGTACAGTCTTTGCAGGGAGCCATTTATCATGTACAGAAGTCTCGGCAGGAAGCAAGAGTTCGCGGACAGTCTAGGCGGAAGCCAAATATCACGGAAGTCCCTGCAGGAAGCGAAAATTGGCGGACTGGTTTATACCCTGTGATATTTAGAATTTAGAATTAATGCAGTTTTATGATATTCAGTTTTGTCCCTTCCTTTGACCCTGTTGATTTATTCACGTTAAGCGTATTTCTTAGGTTATTAGATTTTTTGTTTAAAACAATCTCAAAGATCTAGATCCGTCTTTTATCATGCATCTGCTGCATAACTCACCTGATAACAGGGGTATGATAACATGATGTGATATCATGTCACTGTAGAACTGCGCTTGCGCGAATGTTATCAGGTCATGCCTTAAGAAGCGATCTCTGAAGACAAATGGCTACACACTGACGTTGGCCCAATCGGAACACCGCTCGGCCAATTCCGTGAATCAACCTCGGATGTATGACGTGGGACTACTTACGTCACACGACTGTTGTTAGGAACAACGATGTAAACAAAGATGGCCGCACTGTCGCTCTGAGTAAATAATAAAATAAGAAGAAGCAAATGTATTTTCTGTCTCGTCATTAATAATTGACTATTTTGTTTTAACAACAGCAAAGCATTAAATGAATGTCCGTGCAACAGCTGAAAAAGGTCGCAGGTCGAGAATTAATTCATTCGTAGACTTAGAGATCTACGGCTTCGGCGTATACTTTCGGCCGAACAACAAAATGTTGGATTTTGCTGCATATTGCTCCGCCTTACATACGCCCGAGGTCTGATTCAAGGAATTGGCCGAGGAGTTCCGAATGACGTTGGCCGTGATATTCGATTGGTTAATTGACGTCACCGACTTACGTCATAACGCATTCGCGACGTCAGCAAGTTCGAATAAAATTGCGTTTGCTTATCACTTGTTTGCAGCTCTTTACGCCGTAAAATCTTCATGATTCATGATAAATAGAAAACCACGTAGGTGTCTTTTGATATCAAGTTTATCAGGCTCGACCAGAAACACGTCGGACTGGCTTGGCAAGCCTCGCCATTCCTACTCTGTTTCTGGTCTCGCCTGATAAACTTGATATCAAAAGACACTAACATGGTATTCTCTATATAAGACGATGCTAGATCTTTGGGATTGTTTTTGGAAGCGCAAACTCCATTTTATAGCAGAATTACACAGGACTGATTTATATATCTGAGGTTATTTTGGAAGGGTTAGCTCCCGTCTTACAGTCAAATAAATGGGGATTCATTTTTTCTTACTTTGCGGTGATTTTAGGTTTCTTTGAATTTTAAGCTTTCTTCGGATTAATTTAAATTAGTCATTGGAGATTGTGTTATGCGTAACGAACTAATCCACCTTTTCATATGGTTGACCATTCTAAGTCTATTTTCACGGGGGTAATACGAATTTGGCTACCTGTGCTTTCGACCCATTCAGTCAATTACCATACTTGAAAAAGTGGCTGTCGACCGAGACAATAGATAGCAGTATCAGCTCGGTCGACAGCCATTAACAATAGTACCATCTACCGTTATTGGTAATGCTTACGATCGTATTCTCGGTCGATTTTGCTACACCTGACTGCTCACAGACAGAAAGAAGCAACAGGAAGAGGAAATATTGTGTGGGCTTAGCTAATAACGCTTTAACCGAAAGCAGAGGTGGACGTGGTCGGGCGATGGTGCTGGGTAACTTTCAGTGCTGGGGAGTCCTACTTATTTGGATTATAGCAGGGCAAGGGCCTACTGTGCTTGCAGTAGGTGCGGATGGGGTCGTTTGGACATTTTTTTCTCTCTCCCCTGTCATATCTCTTTTCTTTCTCCCCTCTCTTTTGGAGACGGCTCGATATAGACTGAATACTGTCTTAAAGAGCCGTCTACCCCCCCCCCCCCCCCGCAAAAAAATAAAAATAAAAATAAATAAATAAAAATAAATGAAACAATCAAATTAGCGAAAGTGTTACTTGTGACAATTTCATCTTGGCCTGTGCTATTTGCAAAATAAAATATTATAATAGTTAAAAAACAAAAAACAAAAAAAAAAACGAAACAAAAAGAAAAAAAACACAAAACAACCAAACAAACAAACAAACAGATTTTTTACTGAACTACAGAAAGGGAGTGAATAAAAGATTTGAAATAAAAGAAAAAAGAAAAAAAAAGAAAATAAAAAGAAGAAGAAAATTTGGGTTTTCATATCGACTTGCAGAGGAATAACATGTATAGTACTCACTTTGTTTTAAGCTATTCCTTGAAACTGTCACAGTTTATAAATGTCTGCGTCTTTTGAAATAAGAATTAGGATTTCAGTGGCGCATTTAAACAATTATACAATCTATTACAGTGACATAAATTTTATCGTAACAACAGAATTTAATATAAAAATACCGCAGAAATTCTAAAAAGAATATTGGAACACATATAATAATAATAACAGTAAATGTCATGCAATTGAAAAGTTTAGTTTTTAATGTAGTAATGATTTGATAGATGCAGATGGAATGAAAAACAATGTAGACCCTAATCAGACTGCCCCTAAGGAGCAGTCTGATCTGGGTCTGCAATGTTTGCCCAGACCTTTTGGTCCCAACGTTTAGCAATTTGACGATAACACATGCGCTTGCCAGCCTGTGATTTGTGCATGCTGTCTGATGACGTCTTCCAAATTTATTACTAGTGTAAGTATTCCCATTTTCCTTGTATTGTCTAGTTATTATTTGGTGTCACAAAGCATGCCTTGAGTAGCCTGCGCATAATTAATTGCCGTGCTGGCCATGCATGCGCATTTGCAAGCTTAAAGACCAATTTTCTCACGAGGCTTCAAAAAATAATCTTTTTACAATATGACATAATGTCCACACCAACACCGAAGAAAAATAAAGAGGGGATTAGTACCGCATAAGTTTGGTGAAGGTCTGTAAATACCCGTATTGTTCGTAAAATAAAACAGTGGTTAGTATTATCCTACGTTACGTTAACAATTCGTCTGAAGCGTTATGTTGTGACACGGGAAAATGTGATTTTCGTTATGTGCGAAAAGCGACGACTCTGATCAGTCTGTGCATCTGCACAGAAGGCTCAAAGCCTCCAGTATTGAAAATTTTGGTATTTTTTTATTCATAGACTTTTTTGAAAGGTTCTGGTCACACTGCGTGGATACACAGGCTAATCTGTATCTTCGCTATTAGATTATTATAATGTACATATTCTCGTTACGCGTCCCATATCATTTGCGTCTGTACAGTTTAAATTTCTATATTCCTAACTTTTATGTTTTGTTAGTAGAGGTTTGGAGACAGATGCTAATTTAGGCTTTAATTAAAACGAGTCACTATGTTCATTTTGTTTATGTATTCCTTTGCTTCCAAGAATCTGATTACTCAGAATCTATTTTTATACAAAGGCGCCCCTTTTGCTCCGTGTGTTGAGCGCTGACCTGCTGATCTCGCGGTCCTGGGTTCGATTCCCGCTAGAGACGGAAAGCTTTTCAACCGTTATCGGAGTTCAATTACCCACAGTCTTTTATTATCACTCTCAAATCGTTCTGATATCACTGAACTACTGTTGTAAAGGACGTTAAATTGCAAGTCATACGTTCATACATTTATTTACACAAAGAGGTTCAGCCGCCTGTGGGAGCATATTCAGAAACCCATGCTCTGATAATATCTTTGTACCCCTGAATTCGGGTTTGTTGGAAAGTGGGGTGTTAGTGAGAGAATACGAAAATAAATGAGCCACGACATGACAAAACCAACAAAGTGGTATGTGCTCCCAGTGAAGACTCAGATTAGCCTGGGCATCCGGCCAGTCTAATTAGAGTCTTTGCTGTCGGATGTCCAGGCTGATCTGACTGAATGCTCGGCGCACATGCCACCTTGTGTGATTTGTCGTGTTGGGGCTCAAATGTTTGCGACCTGAGCGTAATAGTTAATGGATACTCTTTCAGGGGAACCAAATTTTGCCTTCATTTTCAATGTGGTCAACACATTTTAACCCATTGCATTCTAGGTATTTTTTGTCGTCTGCTGAAATCGTTGTCTGCATCAAAATGACAATATGGGTCTAACTAACTCTTGTTGAAATGAAGTCTAGGCAGCAAACAGTTTGGATCTCAGATCAGGCCCCACGTTTGTGTGCCTGATCTGGATCCAAACTGTTTACCCAGATACCCCTAAAGGGGTATCCCGAATGGAATGGGTTAAAGAAAAAAAATTGCCCCCCCCCCAGCAGCCATTCTTCTCTTGAATAATAGACCCTGTTTTGAAAAGTTGAAAAGGGACAACGCTGTTTAAGGTAGTCACGAGTGTTATTCTCCTTTGTAAAAATGGCAGAAAAACACAGTGTCACTTTGCACCGCCGGTAAATGCGATACGTGAGCTACACTGACTCCTGCTTAACTATTGTAAACATATACGAAGGGTGTTTCAGCTATAGACCGTGACGTATGATAAATGTTTGCACACCTGTGCGAACAGCCAACACTTAACAGACAGCGAGCGAGAGAGAGAGAGAGAGAGAGAGAGAGAGAGAGAGACAGAGAGACAGAGAGAGAGAGAGAGATGTGCATATCTTTATTAAATTATTCAGTATTGGTAGATCCTAAAAGTTTGAAACTAAAAGGTGTTGAGCTGGTCTAGGCCGCCAACGGACAGTCGTATCCGAGCAAAACGTACTGACGTCATCAGCGGGACATAGCAGACGCAGTCATCAGGCCGGAAAGGCCTACGTATTAACTCGCGAGCTCAAGTTTCCACCACCGAGCCGCCTCCACCGCAATGGACCGAGAAAACGGCGGAAAAGGCCATCAGAAAGATGTCTGATATGAGCAAGAACCTGCAACCAGCCAAAAACATCTTAAAGAACGGAAGCAAAACTCCGCTTAGATTCATGTCGTAGTGAAAAGTCAGTCTTAGTTTTACTATTTAGACAATTTTACCAGAAATAGCTTACATGTAATAAGGTTATCTTAAATCATTATTTGAAATAAAAAGTCATTTTCACTTTTTCTGTGAATTTAAAGAGTAACTACACTTCAGGAACTGACTGAATCAGATCCCAAACCCTATCCCCAACATCAAAGGGAGAGATTGACAAAGACATCCCAACAAACAATAAATTACAAGTGATAAGCCGAGTCAGCAGCTCTTTCCCAAATAGATGGCAACTCAGCTATCTTTATTGAACTAAATAATTTAGACCAACAGACGGGTTATAGTCCGTTTGCTCCCAAGTGCAAACGGGGTTTTGCTTTTTTTTCTCGAAAACGATGAAATTTCCATCAAATGTTTCAATGTCCTAATGATTCCTATAACTATACATAACAGAATACGGAAAGTCCAAATTTTTGGATGCTTTTGTAAAATATTTTCCATTGACAGTAATGCAAAAACTGAGCAGTTTCACTAAAGGGCGCCGTATGCTTGTTAGAACAGCCAAAATATTGTTGATAGGCAATAGCGTAAACTCGTTGTTTACTACAGGTGTGGGCGTATATGAATGAAATAGTAAAATGTTTTCACCTGTCCGCACGCGTAACGCATGGATCACTGGTCAGGTGATACTATGTTGTAAATAAATATTGAACTATTATATTATTTTGTGAGTAAAAATTGTATGTTCTAAAATTTGATAATATATGGGTGAAACAAAAGTAGAAAAAGTGGATTTAGAATAAAATTTCAATTAATTATGCAAATTTTGTTCTAGGGATAGCATACATTGGTCACATGCTCTAACACGTAAAACTAAACGGGAATTCCAACAGCCAACTTTTACTCCCTTGTAATTAAGAGGTGAAAATGACATATTTTAGGTCTTGTTTTTGTATAGAAACTTTTTTATGCAAAACCTCACATTTCTGCAAAATTATGATTTTGTTATGTATAGGATGAAAATTAAGAATGAGCGATTCGAAAATCTTTTACCTCTCACCAATTTTGAGAAAGTATTGGGGATGCCGTTTGCATTTGGGAGCAAACGGACTAAGCAAATTATATGAAAAATATTTAACAATTATTTTTACCAATTTTCTATTTTTATGATAGAAGGATTAAACTGAGAACACAATAAATTAAACAGCACCGAACATAAAACAAATGCAACCGCAACAAAAGTACCGCCTTGGGATGGTCAGTAATAACTACTGGGGGGTTTAAACCGGTTTTACTGGGCCCAAACCTTCACCCTCACCCTCCGCTGCGGTGCACACAATTAGTTGATAGTTCGGTTCGTATGGAGGTCCCCTAACTCATCAGAGAGTCATCACGATCAACAATTAAGATCAAGAAAAGACCGTGATGAAGCAAGGATGAGGACTCGACAGCCAAAACGTGTTGAGACACCCGGAGATCCCTGGGGCGTCAGCAACACCATTGGGGTACTGGAGCAAAAGAAGACCACCAGTTGAACCCCGGTGGGCCAAGAAACAGACAAACATCCGGCCCCAACCAACTAATATATAGCTTTATGTAGGGGCTATCATTACCAATGACTCTACTGGCTGCAGACCAGTGGCGACCGCGTACCGGTGGCGACATTATCTGTTTTACACGCGCTGTTTCGTATTTGTTTTGTAAAAAAGCTTGGACAATATCATAAGAGCATAACATTAGAGGGTCAGCCAAAAAAAACATCACTTTCAAAATTTGAGCTGCGACATGAAAAAAACAACAATGTGGTTGTGCGCCCAGCACAGACTCAGATCAGCCTGGGCATCCGCCCAGTCTGATCAGAGTCTTCGCTGTCCGCATGGAGGTAGCTAAGACCCTTAGCTACTCTTTTGGTGCTTAAAAAAGAGTCTGAACAGACCGGGCAGATGCCCAGGCTGATCTGAGTCTGCGCTAAGCGCACAACCACATTGTTGGTTTTCTCGTGTCGCGGCTCAAATTATTTTTAAATTGGGTAAACGGTTTCTGAGAGCCACCCTGCTCTTCTACACCTCTCCCCTTCTTCTTTTGATAAAGAGTTTCCCAAGAACCTTTTGTGTCAAACTATTTTGGAACAAGACCAGTTTTTTTTTTCTCGAGAAGGGTTTTAAAATGTTCGAGGCATTCATATTAGGGAAACCAGACCGCCTCTTAGCGGCCATCATTTGTTTGTGACGAATTCACTCGTTCTGTCAATGTTGACTGAAGGTCTCCCATGGGAATTCCCTTGAAACTATTTTGAAATCGGGGTTGCAGATCTGGGGAGATTTTCAAACTTTTCCCTATAAATGAGCTGCGACACGACAAAGCCAACAATGTGGTTGTGCGCCCAGCACAGACTCAGATCAGCCTGGATATCCGCCCAGTCTGATCAGACTCTTCATTAAGTGCTCAAAGCGTAGCTAAGGATCTAAGCTACCTCCATGCGGACAGCGAAGACTCTGATCAGACTGGGCGGATGCCCAGTCTGATCTGAGTCTGCGCTGGGCGCACAACCACATTGTTGGTTTTCTCGTGTCGCGGCTCAAATATATAAATACTGACCACCATACTTTAACTGCCAAGTAAGAGTGCTCGCCTTGGAAGGTGTGTATATCTATATTAATCTACATACTCGTACATTGTGTACACATTTATTTCTCTTTTTTAATAACACATACGCAAACTACAACCTAAACAATTTATATGTAGGATTTGGACAAAGCAAATTGCTCTATAGGTATATAAATATCTGCATCATCGCTTGGACGCGTCTAATTTTATATTGTTTTTTCCGAGGCGATGATATGGTACATTAAAATGGGCATCGACACGACAAAATCAACAAAATGACATGTGCGTCAAGCAAAGACTCAGGTCAGCCTGGGCATTCACCCAGTCTGACCAGAGTCTTCGCTGCGCGATAAAAAGGAAGCTAACGGTCTAAGCTACTCCCATGCCGTCAACAAAGACTCTCACCAGACTGTGTGGATGTCCAGGCTGATCAGGGTCTTCGCTGTTGGTTCTGTCGTGTCGTGGCTAAAATATTATCTCACGTCTGGGCGTATCAGAACGCCACTAAAACTCGACTGAGTATAAGCCATTTCAGCTATTTTATAGCAGTGAGAAAGATACACCTCATCGCCCACATCAAGATGCCCGACGTAAGTGGCCGTTCCGGAAGGTAACACCAATGAGCTCTTTTCACCAGAGGCCACGGCAGTTGTCTTGCTCACACCATTCAAGGTAATATCACACCACGCTGCGTTATATGCAGAAAAAACTAGCTCGACCGATTGTTGCTGCGAACAAGTACAGTCCTGGATATTGACAAACGAACTTTCCTGTCGTAATATTGTAACTGTTCATTGGGTCGTATATCACCGATGTGAAACCTAGAATGGTTGATGAACTCGTGTTTGCAGTCCTGACTGTAAACCCTACAGTTAAACCTGTATAATAGAGATGTAAATTATTTGAGAATGAATTATAGGTTTGAAAACATTACACTTTTTCATAGACTGAATTTCAGGTAGCATCTCACATATAATTCGAGAGGAGCATGGCATACACTGTATGCCATGCTTCTCCCGAATTATAAGCGAGATGATGCCATCGGTATTGCCGTAGAAACTATCAGTGGAATTGCCAACTCTTGTGCTTAGTACCTTGGCAGAATGACGTCTAGATGACGTCACTTTGAAATCAGTATAAACTCTTAGTTGCTATGAACAGATATATGACGTCGTTGGTTCCGGAGCATGGCAAACAGTGTATACTAGGCTCCACCAATTTTTCAATGGCGTTTCAAATTGGAATTCTTTCAACAGAAATTTCAGATTTTCTCAAACAAATATTTATTCTCAAGTCATATTGTTCCGTGTTGAAAGTCACAGAAAACTGACTCTCAGTCAGAACTCCAGATAAGGTAGGGTTCAGAGGATAATTCTAAGGTAGTTTTTTTCTTATTTTTCCACGGAAACGTATGTTGTGACCCACCATTAGAATCGTTTCCGCATGACCGTTCTAAAGAGGAGTCACAATAAGCACTTTAATGCAGAAGTAGGGAAAATATCTCTTAGTCATTCCCGTAACACCTTCTTTTGCGGTGCTCTAACTCTATACAAGGGTGAGTCAATAAGACCGCAGCCTACTGAGCTACGTTTTTGTTATTTCCTATTTTGTGATAAGGGATGTGTCAAAAGTTGTATCAGTATCGGTTCATCCGTTGATTAGATATCTGGGCCCAGTTGTTCAAAGCATCGTTAGCCTCACGAGCTTGTTAAGAGGTCAACTGGTTAACTGTTTTACGACTTTATAACCAGATATGTACACTGACATTTTTTGTTGAAAACAATATGAGAACTTTTGCAATACAAAAGCTTCTCGCATTTTTTTCAGTAGAAACGTGGGCATATTTTCGATATTAACATTTGACATTTTAACGAAACGTTAAATAACGCCGTCGTTAGTTTTAAATAACCGGGTCTAGATGTTAAACATGACCAGTGATGCAAGGGCTGAATTTCATCTAATTTGGAGAGGCCTACTGGTAACAACATGTATACATTATATGTATTTCAATGGAATTATACTAACAATCTGTGCAGTTTCCTTTATTAATGTGTGCATGTACTTAGCCAAGTTCCTACAAACAAGTATGGATGTGCAGAACTGAATAATGCAGTATAAATATGAGGAGTTAAGACCAAAAAGGGGAATTCAACAATCCTAGTAACATTTTAGGGTTTCAACCAACCGATTTTGATTATATTCGATTAGCTGTCACTTGCACTGAACCGATGATCGATTATAAAATTTTAACCGATTCCCATGACTACCTACTATGCTGTAAAACGTTACCTGGTTTTCGAAAGGAAAGCAGGAACAATTTATAACGAACAAACAGATGCATATGGGTCGTCTGCACCATTATATGCTTTAGTAAAATTCTGAATTGGCCAGTTCGAACGGGATAGAACTACCGTAGAAGATTAAAAGTGGCTTGGACGCCCACTAGATGCTACCGATAAAGAAATGTGCGGAAAAAAGCGTGTGATCTTGCATTATCGTAATAGACGTATTTATGCCCAAAACATAGCAAAGGCACTGGGCATTTCACACCATAGCGTTTCAACAATTCTACATAACCATTTAGGTACGTGCAGACTAACAGCCCGTTTGGCCCGAAGTCCTTTATCAATGAACAAATGCAACCTGAGAATCAGTTACCAGTGGACTGGAGACGCGGTGCAGGTCGATTGTTTCGCTTCTTGTAACTGAAGTTGATCTCTGGGTCCATTAACCTGAGCCAGACAAAAACAATTCGGAATGGGTAGAGGGTAGAAACTAGTTCCCGGAGGCCTGAGAAGTTTACGATGCAATTTTCGGCTGATAATGTGGTGGCCACTATATTCTAAGACGCCAAGGGAATCATTCTGTTGCAAGCGTACCAAAGGGGAGTATAATTACTGGCGAGTATGATGCAAACTTACTAACCAACTGAGAGTCGAAATCCGAGCACTATTTCAGCAGGAATCTGCAAGAGTCCACAATTAATAGGTCTCTATTGATATTGTAGACTGAAATTAGTATGATCCACTAATTCGTTTGATCTGTCAGCTAGTGGCTATTATTTTTTTTGTCCTTTTTTGCCCAAAAGAAATTAACGAAAAACAAATACACAAAAAGACTAAAGGTGATGAATGCACCCCCCCCCGCAATATGCCTAATTAGCTAAGTGATGTTTAGAAATAATTGTTTAAAGTTATATCAAAGTCGGTCCATAAATAAAGGTGCTAGCTATAGAGGGATGGCATTGTTTTTCTCCAAAAATAGCAACTGTGACCTTGACCTTGGCTCTTAAATGCTGGATCGCTATTTGTCCAAGGTATTGTCACACAAAACAATTGTGTGAAGTTATATTAAAATCTGTCAATAAATAAAGTAGCTAGAGTACGAAAGACCGGTGGTGACTTCACAATTCATAGTACTAAATTCACACTTCCTAATTCATACTTTATACTTCGTAGTTCATAATTCACAGTGTTTAATGTTTTGTTTAAAATGTTAGACAACGGGAAGTGACAAATAAATACTCAAAATTCAAAATTCATACTTCACAGTTCATACTTGTTTTTTCATACTTCACACTTCATACTTCACAGTTCAAACTTTGTAGTTCATACTACACAGTTCATTCTTCACTCTTCAAATTCCATGCTCACACTTCGAACTGAAAGTTCATACTTCAAACTTCACAGTTCATTTTTCAAAATTCATAACTCACACCTCACAGTTCGTACTTTATAGTCCATAATTCATAGTTCATAATTCATACTTCACAGTTCAAACTTCATAACTCAGACTTCGAAGTTCATACTTCCCACTTTATAGCAACCAACCAACGAGTTGTTTGCCGCCGAAGGCAGCAAACAACGAGTGTTGGTTGCTTTACGATTAAGGCGTATTTCTGTTCTATTCTATTCTGTCCCGTACCACTAAGGCTTCGAAATTTTTGTGTCACTGAATTTCCGGTCGGTGTTTTTCTTTCTATGGAGAAACGAGACGCTGACATTTTTATTGGACGAAAATAAATTCCTGAACTTCCGCCGCCACTTCCCTGGCAACACGCGTCTGAATTCCAAAACAAAAATCCCACGATGGCCGTCAGATTATTCGGCTAGAAGGCCGTACAGCTCGAAGAAAAAAAAAACAACCCCTACCTTTTAACTGCGGCTTCTCGGCATCTGTTTATATTGGTGACACGCATTATATTTCTAGGTCTGCAGCAGGCAGGTGCACACGTGATGTGGCTAGCAAGCTTTACAACTGTCTAGAAACGCCAGAGGCTGGCGGAGAGACGGAGTCTTTCTGCATAACAGCTTATGACTTCCACTAGGCCTATCGGTTTTCCCTCAGTTATATAAATAATCTAGTAATCGATTGGATGAAGCACCAGTGTGACGTTGCATCTTTTATGTGTGACGTCAAAACCAATACTGGTTGTGTTCGGGGTTTTGCCAATGTCACTATTGACATGCCAATGACGCTCTGAGTTTCAATATTGACACCATTGGCTCTATCATTGAAACCAGCATTGCCGACCATTGGCTGCCAATACTGCATACAACTTAGGGCAAATTAGGGAAAATTACCATGGCGGGAAATTTGCGTCATTCAATAAAGCAATTTATTGAACCCATCATAAACACTCGAGTTGACACAGGAGAATTTTTCCGTACAATAATGAAAGAAAATTAGAAAAACTAAAAATTTCTAAGCACAGAAAAATATTGGCTCTGCAATGGTGCTATAGGCGCCATCGGCTCTACCAATGGTACCATTGGCGCCATTGGCTCTTCCGAAGAACTGCCAGTGGTCTTTGCCAGTGGTGCCAACGGTTGCCAATGGCACCATTGGCTGCCGATACTGTGCAGGGTTTTACGGTTGCCAGTGGTATCATTCTCTCTCTCTCTGTCTGTCTCTCAAAAACCTGTCCCCTGTTCTGTCTCTTGTCTAGGACTACTTTTTTATTCTCATTTCATTATCATTTATTTAATATCTCGTGATACAAATGTGTTGTTCGGATGTCGACCGAAAATGGTAAAATCAATCAATCAATCAATCAATCAATCAATGAATAAATCAATCAATCAACTAATCAATCTCATAACAAAAGGAGCTATCCATGCAGCTGTGCTAAATTTTTTTACTGGAGTCATAATGTAGGTTGGTTGCAATTTAGGTGGCGCCTATTTCATATTACTTCAAAGTTTATAGCAACCAACCAACGCGAAGTGTTGGTTGCTTTACGATTAAGGCGTATTTCTGTTCTATTCTATTCTGTCCCGTACCACTAAGGCTTCGAAATTTTTGTGTCACTGAATTTCCGGTCGGCGTTTTTTTTTCTATGGAGAAACGAGACGCTGGCATTTTTATTGGACGAAAATAAATTCCTGAACTTCCGCCGCCACTCCCCTGGCAACACGCGGCGGAATTCGAAAAAAAATATCCTGTGATGGCCGTCAGAATATTCGGCTAGAAGGCCGTACAGCTCGAAGAAAAAACAACCCTTACCTTTTAACTGCGGCTTCTCGGCATCTGTTTATTGGTGACACGCATTATATTTCTAGGTCGGCAGCAGGCAGGTGCACACGTGATGTAGCTACATGTAGCAAGTTTTACAACTGCCTAGAAACTGTCTAGCAACGACAGAGGCTGACGGAGAGATGCAAACATCTTATGACTTCCACTAGGCCTATCGGTTTTCCCTCAGTTATATAAATAATCTAGTAATCGATTGGATGAAGCACCAGTGTGACGTTGCATCTTTTATGTGTGACGTCAAAACCAATACTGGTTGCGTTCGGGGTTTTGCCACTGTCACTATTGACATGCCAATGACGCTCTGAGTTTCAATATTGGCACCATTGGCTCTACCATTGAAACCAGCATTGCCGACCATTGGCTGCCAATACTGCATACAACTTAGGACGTGGGAAAAATTACCCGTGCGGGAAAAATTTGCGTCATTCAATATGGCAATTTATTGAACCCATCATAAACAGTCGAGTTGACAAAGGAGAATTTTCCCCACAATAATGAAAGAAAATTAGAAAAACTAAGCACAGAAAAATATTGGCTCTGCAATGGTGCTATAGGCGCCATCGGCTCTACCAGTGGTACCATTGGCGCCATTGGCTCTACCAAAGAACTGCCAGTGATGACATTGGCAATTTTGCCAGTGGTGCCAACGGTTGCCAATGGCACCATTGGCTGCCGATACTGTGCAGGGTTTTACGGTTGCCAGTGGTACCATTCTCTCTCTGTCTGTCTGTCTGTCTGTCTGTCTGTCTCTTCAAAACACCTGTCCCCTGTTCTGCCTCTTGCCTAGGCCTACTTTTTTTATTCTCATTTCATTATCATTTATTTAATATATCGCGATACGAATGTGTTATTCAGATGTCGACCGAAAATGGTAAAATCAATCAATCAATAAATCAATCAATCAGTTAATCAATCTCGTAACAAAAACGAGCTATCCATGCATGCCGTGCTAAAATTTTCTTGTTTCAGTTTTTTACTGGAGTCATAATGTAGGTTGGTTCCAATTTAGGTGGCGCCTATTTCATATTAATCCACACTTCACACTTCACACGTCGCAGATCAAACTTCTGAAAAATGATCCTGGTAATAAAAACAGCAAAAACAACCCTGAAACGCTGGGGCAAAAGAAGCCTTACGTGCCCGACAAAAGACAGATCATCAAGCATCAACCAACATTTCTAGGCCGGAGTCGTCATAAAGGCTGAGTCAGACCCATCGGCGTGCAAATAAAGAGGGCAGCAGAGTCGCCAACGTGATTGGGTGGACAACTAAGCATGCAGTCAGTCGCATGATATTTATGTCGTATCCGGTTCCTTTATAACAAGAGATTATTTACGAACTCGATGGTTTTCAGCTGATTTATGTTGAAAGGACCAGTCCCTATAAGGCCATTTTCATGGCTAAAACCGATTTTCTTTAAACTTTGTATACTTTAACTGATATGTATTGACTGTCTTATGGTGCAACACCAGATTGTTTGGTTCACTGGTTTTCGCTGTATGCACGATTTAAGTGGGTGGGGTAATTCCACCCCATTACAAGTATAGTTACAAAAATGTTATTTTTTCTAATCCAAGTTCATGCTTCAAAATGGTGGTTGCAATAGGAAAAGTACACTTCTGGACTTAAAAGATGACGATAATATTGTTCTGAAATTCATACCAGAATAGAGTTTATATTCGCTTGTAAGATGTACCCCAATTTCAGTATTTTTTGTTCTCCGACTTTACGAAAAACCACAACACGTTCACAGTTTTCAAGATTTTTTAAAAATCTTTTGCTATTATTATGTTGATATAATAGTCATTGCAGGCATATGTCAGAATTTATTTTATGATCATTAATATGAGAGTTATCTCCCCACGAACTTTGATTCTGTCCGTTTTTCAATATCAGCATGCATTTGTCATTCCATAGTACTCCAAACTCCATTTGGAAGTTAATAACACCTTTTGATGCAAATATTTGTTGATTTTTGTAGGCATTGGAGTTACTTTTGCATGCGACGATGTCATATTTTATGTAATTTTGAAAAAAGGATACCTCGCATCTGGTAAATTAACAAATTGCCAATGACTTACAAGCAGGGTTTGCTTAGTTTTTGCAACCTCATTAAACTCATGCTAAATGCTTAAATTAAAGTACTTATGGCCCATTCTTGTTTTTACGCTGGTTATTATTCATCTTCTTCAGAATCGCTAGACGTACTCCATGTGTCAACAGCTGCATCTTTTACATAATCAATGTGCATCTTGCTCGGTTTGGCTTCACTGTTTTCTGTTTCGTTGCGATAATATCCTAAATACCAAAGCACTGAAGCCACATGTGCACAACACCCAACGGTGCGAGCACCACTTCTGCACCCACAGTACCATCCAGTGATTGGGTTCAGCCCTTGAGTGTATTCAACCCACAAGTTATATGTTTTATTTGATGTGTGACGAGAACGTATCTGTGCTTTGAGAACACCGTCATCTTCTTTGTGTGCCATTATCTCATATGATCCCTTTTCGTCAAAGTGTTCATCCGTGTAGGATTTGGCCTGTTTAAGTTGGTATATTCCCATTGTCAGGTCCCTGAGTTCATCCTCATTTAACTCTGGGAAATTGTCAAGTTTTGTGTCATCAATCTTTTTCCATATTACCCGTTTTTTATCCCAACCACTTTTCATGACCTTATCCTGCAGCTTATTTGGAGATTTTGCTAGAGCCATCATACGTCTGGCAATGACTTTATCTGAATCTGTGCTTGTCACCAAAGGAGGTCTAAATGCATTACACAAAGAGCATACTATTCTTACATAGTCTCCAACCTATGGTATTTGGCTATTGGGCATTGTGTTGCTGAGGGCCTTCCACTTTTTAATCCTGCCATTGGCTGATTCAACAACCCATCTTACCTTTGTAACGAGCCTAGACTCATTTGCCTCTTCAGTGGTATGTTGTTTCTGGGATTTGTTAAGAAAATGAGGCATTTGAGCATTGATCCCAAAATCTTTCAATATATCAACAGCATCCCTGAAGCCACGGTCTACGACGAGAACGTCGTCTTCTTCAAACCAATCGGTAATGTCTTCGACATTAGAGTTTAACATGTGTTCGGTAATTTTTGCATCTGAGTTTTTCCCATCCGCAAGATATGGACCCAGTACAGTCAAAATATAACCGCCAGTGGCCACAAGCATCATAGGTTTCAGCAAAGGCTTTCCCTTATGTACAGAATAGGATTTTCTCTGAAAAGAGTAGTTTCCACTCTTCTCAATGTAGATATATGTCCCGTCAGCCACTGCAATGGCAACATCAGACTTTGAGTCCCCAAATAGGACATTAGCAAAAGTTGTGGTATGATTACTTATCACTTCATTTCTATTGATATGCGCTAAACCAAGATGTTTTGGCACAAATGAAGTCATTAAGGCTGCTCTAGCAGAGTGAATAGCTCTGCTACAGGATTTCTTCCCAATGCCAAATAATGTTGAAATGACAGCAAGTGAAAGGCCAGTGCGAAGTTTAACAAGCAGAAGAGCGAGTGCTGTACGACTGCTCCTCACTGAAGTAGAGCAGTTGAAAGGTGAGAAAGCACTTCATCAAACTGTAGCTTAGAAATTCCAGTTAACCTTATATAGTCCTCATCACTCATTGCAGTGCTGTCATCAAAATTCAATGTATGAGACCCATGTAGTGCAATATTACGGATTTCGTTCAGAAGTTCTTTAATATCTTCGCTAGTTGCACTGAAACAGTTGGACGAAGCAGTGATTTTCAGATAACTCTCTTCAGATAGAGCATCTCCGTCGAAATGATCAGAGCAGATGCGAGCTCCTCTGTTTACAATTATACCTGTTTTAACAAATATTTTGGCCCGATTCTTCGGTTGAAGACATTTAAATGTAACATTTGAACCAATTTCTCTGTATGCACTACATACTATACACCTTGTAGAAGAAGAGGTGGTTCTTGGTATATCCAGCTTGATTTTCTTTTCAAATGGCTCTTCGCCAGTAGTTCCTGATGACGCTGTGGAGGTACTTGGCATTATATTTGGTTCCATTACTTTTAAGATGGAGTCAGGCAAGGGGTCATCTTTATCCCAATAACATTTGCCACAAATCATGTCTCCATGTTTAACCTTTGACTTCAGGGATGACTTTAGACTAAGTAGATCATGTTCATCTAATCTGCGAAGTTTAACCTTCTTGCTAATGCATTCCCCACACCTTTTACACTTTTGTCGCCTTGATTTTGGCATTTTATATCTGTTACTTCACAGACTTATACTAAGTATAATCAACAATTTATACAAATGTCTTGTCTACTTGACTTGAATGACTATATTCTACTTGAATATTAATGTAAAATGGTCAACAAATAGTATGATAAATAGAAAATGTTCAACAAGTATGATGAATATGTAAATGTTCAAAATGAGAGATGAATGTTCAAAACAATGATGAAGACAATAATAACAATACGAACACTAGCACACATTCGATGGCAGTATAGGAGCGAAATCACTATTTTTTACAACAGAAGAAGACTGAATAGATCAAAGGAATTCAGTATAGCTGAAATTATGCTTTTGAAAGGGTCAGTCTCAAAAATGGGTCAACGATGAAGGACAACTGCAAATATTTAGCTGTGTTTAAGTACTTTGGTACAAACCTTGCATATTGTTTGCAATATAAGAGATGAATGTAATGATGGACAGTACCTTTATAAGAGATGAATGTAATGATGGACAGTCCCTAAATCTCTTAATTAAAAAGATGAATGAATCACTTGTCAGTTCAATGTGCTTGAAATATATGAAGATAAAGGACAGCTGCAAACATTTAGCTGTGTGAAAGTACTTTGGTATGAGACCTTTGATAAAAGAAATTTGTATTTTTTTGCTTTAACAGGCAAAGATCATGAAGCTCATAATTTAGAAAATGAACTTTGAATGAATCACTTATCTGTATTAAGTTGCTTGAAAATCAATCTTTACTGGTTAAAACTAGTTGCAAAACACTGGCATATTTTGTATTTAACACACGTTATTTCGTAATTGCTACACAAGTTGTCACAATATTAAAAAGAACATACTCCCATTTTCAGTACTGTTGATTATACTTTGCATACTTACGAGGGGCATTTCAGAAATAATGTAAATGATCTCAGCTTAGCCTATTGGCTGATATTTAGCAGTGGTGTTATATAATATTGGAAAGCTAAATTCAAGAGCTTTGTAATGGTATGCTTTAAATGAATTTCTAAGTAACCCATGCATGACAGCACGTGCTTATATGTCATAAGGGTGTGGACACTGGAAACTATACATTTTCACCGAAAGTCTCTCGTATTCTGTTACTGTTTGCTTAATGAGAAAATGATATATTTTAATGACGAAACGCGTAATACTGTTCTTTCAATGTATAATAAGAAAATTATACAGAAATCGTTTCTAGATTCTACACAAGTAACATAATAAACGAGATTTTTGTCTGCTCTGTGGTTATAAATGCAAAGTTATTATAAATGCATTATATCAATAAAATTGTTGTTTTTGACTCAATCACATCCAATTCCAACAAATGACAGACATTTTATTACTGAAATGATAAGTTCACTATATTTTGTTACGACTGGCATCATCAAATCACTGATGAAACTGGATGATACGTGTGCAAACCCCACGCCGGAAGTTGCAAAGTAGCAGCAATTAATGTAAAATACAAAACAATAAAATAAAATTATCTTCTAATAAAAAGACACAGGCTCAATATATTTAACTTTGTTTAATGTTAACAAATAGAAGGACATATTGATAGAAAAGTTCATATATAAAAACTTGAAAGACATGTAATTTAATATGACATACTGACATTGAACTATGTGGGTGGGTGGGGCAACTTATCGTAAAAAATCAGGTAGGCCACTGACAAAAGAGCATAAAGCGTCATAAAAGATCATTTATAACAGAAAACAAGCATGACGAATTAAATCTTATTTATTTTCTGCTTCATATCTGTCACCAAACATTCACTATCACTTAATTTGACCTCAAAATCGAAGTTTAAACAACTTACTATACATTTCAATTTAGCACAGGAAGTGACGTCACCAGAAATGCGCATTGTTCCATGATTAGCCTATCTTGCAAGGTAAATCTTGTGTGTTAGCAAGGCTGATACAATGCTTTTCATACTGAACTATTTTCAGTATAATAGGTATTATAGGTATCAATCCAGAGCTGCTTGTATCCGGAGTTAAGAAAATATGAATTTGTCTTTACATAAATATTACGTCTGTTTCTACTCAGTGTCCTTACCCTAACAACAATTGTCAAGGCATATTTTGAAGAAAATGCCAGTGCCTCAAAAATTTTGAGTGAATGCCATTGGGTGATATGTAACTCTAAAAGTTAAGACTTAAATTTAAAAAATCGGTCAACATTCCTGGGAATGGCCGACTCATTTACACTATTTCTGAAATGACCCTCGTATAAGTGTGAAGTAACAAATTTGCCCAAGATCAAGGCAACAAAGTGTAAAATGTGTAGGGAATGCTTTAGCAAGAAGGTTTAACTTTGCAGATTAGACGAACATGATCTGCTTAGGCTAAAGTCTTCCCTGAAGTCAAAGGTTAAACATGAAGCCATGGTTTATGGCAAATGTAATGGGGATAAAAGTGACCCTTGCCTGACTCCATCTTTAAAGAAATGGAA
This sequence comes from Ctena decussata, assembly GCA_963989385.1. NCBI lineage: Eukaryota > Metazoa > Mollusca > Bivalvia > Lucinida > Lucinidae > Ctena > Ctena decussata. The sequence continues at coordinate 23,082,594 of OZ022506.1, forward strand.
CCAAATATAATGCCAAGTACCTCCATCAGAAACTACTGGCGAAGAGATATTTTAAAAGAAAATCAAGCTGTATATATCAAGAACCACATCCTCTTCTAACAGTAGAATTGTATGCTCTTTGTGTAATGCATTTAGATCTCCTTTGGTAAAGAGCACAGATTCAGACAAAGTCTTTGATGGCTCTAGCAAAATCTCCAAATAAGCTGCAGGATAAGGTCATGAAAAGTGGTTGGGATAAAAAACGGGTAATATGGAAAAAGATTGATGACACAAAGCTTGACAATTTCCCAGAGTTGACTGAGGATGAACTCAGGGACCTGACAATGGGAATATACCAACTTAAACAGGCCAACTCCTACATGGATGAACACTTTGACGAAAAGGGATCATATGAGATAATGGCACACAAAGATGACGGTGTTCTCAAAGCACAGATACGTTCTCGTCACACATCAAATAAAACATATAACTTGTGGGTTGAATACACTCAAGGGCTGAACCCAATCACTGGATGGTATTGTGGGTGCAGAAGTGGTGCTCGCACCGTTGGGTGTTGTGCACATGTGGCTTCAGTGCTTTGGTATTTAGGATATTATCGCAACGAAACAGAAAACAGTGAAGCCAAACCGAGCAAGATGCACATTGATTATGTAAAAGATGCTGCTGTTGACACATGGAGTACGTCTAGCGATTCTGAAGAAGATGAATAATAACCAGCGTAAAAACAAGAATGGGCCATAAGGACTTTAATTTAAGCATTTAGCATGAGTTTAATGAGGTTGCAAAAACTAAGCAAACCCTGCTTGTAAGTCATTGGCAATTTGTTAATTTACCAGATGCGAGGTATCCTTTTTTCAAAATTACATAAAATATGACATCGTCGCATGCAAAAGTAACTCCAATGCCTACAAAAATCAACAAATATTTGCATCAAAAGGTGTTATTAACTTCCAAATGGAGTTTGGAGTACTATGGAATGACAAATGCATGCTGATATTGAAAAACGGACAAAATCAAAGTTCGTGGGAAGATAACTCTCATATTAATGATCATAAAATAAATTCTGACATATGCCTGCAATGACTATTATATCAACATAATAATAGCAAAAGATTTTTAAAAAATCTTGAAAACTGTGAACGTGTTGTGGTTTTTCGTAAAGTCGGAGAACAAAAAATACTGAAATTGGGGTACATCTTACAAGCGAATATAAACTCCATTCTGGTATGAATTTCAGAACAATATTATCGTCATCTTTTAAGTCCAGAAGTGTACTTTTTCTATTGCAACCACCATTTTGAAGCATGAACTTGGAATAGAAAAAATAACATTTTTGTAGCTATACTTGTAATGGGGTGGAATTACCCCACCCACTTAAATCGTGCATACAGCAAAAACCAGTGAACCAAACAATCTGGTATTGCACCATAAGACAGTCAATACATATCAGTTAAAGTATACAAAGTTTAAAGAAAATCGGTTTTAGCCATGAAAATGGCCTTATAGGGACTGGTCCTTTGTATTCTTATATTTACACTTTGTTTTTAAACATTTCTCTGTCGTTTTCATGGGAATTTAGTGTAGAATATGCAAAATATGGGTCGAAGAAAAGTTAGTGATGACATGTTCTGCCAGAACGTTTAACTGCCTTCGCCAGGACGTTGCGTCAATCGAACGTTTCATGGACCAGTCAAGATGTTTGTTTATCTAAGACGTTGCTTGACGACAACGTCACATGATCAATTGTCGTTCATCAGTGTATGAAGCTAGTTCCTCTAAAAAGGTCTACCTATGGGGAGTCGGTGACAGGTGTATATATTTTAAAAATAAATGCGAGCTGGTTTGTTGAGAAACCTCGGGAAATTAGGATTGGACCATTAAAACTGAAAGTTGGTCAAACTGTCTGTAGACATTGATGCTTCAAGACATGCCTGTCAAGCAATGTTAACATGGCAAGCCAAAGTTACAACTATGATTCTTTTACTTAATGTATTAAAGTACATTTTCAGAATGTGTTGAAAAATGTCTATGCTGCAAAACTTATTTTGATAAGTATACATACAAGGAAGAAGAAAAAGTAAGACCGAACTTACAAAAGCAAAGTAAAGCTTTTACTATGGTAACCGACTCAAAGGTAATTAATTTTCTGACATTTCGCATCGCTTGAATGCTTGGATGCACTGTATCTTCTTTCAAATAAATTTTGAATTAAACAGATTAGTATACTGCTGATTTCTTCAATACATTCGCTTGTCATGAATACATTGAAATTCAGTATCCTAAATGCACGGTATACTGACAGAAAATAAAGATACAGGTAGAGAGGTAAAAAGCAAAAGAGGACTGGATAGGTATTCTGTGCGAGGAGATTGAAACTTGCCCGAACGAAAACAACAGCAAGAAAGTATATCAGCTGGTGAAGGATCTAACCTTAGAGAAGCAGAATTGGTCCACAACTATCCAGGACAAGTCTGAGAAATGTCGAACAGAAGAACAAGAGATTCTCAGCAGATGGACAGAGTATTAATCAGACCTATACAACCATGAGAGTTATGGTGACAATACCGTTCTGGACTGACTGCACTCAGCACACAGAAGATAACCCACAACCGATCCTTCGGGAGGAAGTTGAAATTGCAGTAGCTGCACTGTAAAAGGAGAAGTCTGCCAGAGTTGATAATATACAAGCAGAATTTGTTCAAGCAGGCGGGGAGACCATGATAGATGTTTTGACAAAGATCTGTAACAAGATCTGGAGAACAGGAGAACGGCCGACCTTATGGACTCAGTGGCTGATTATAACTTTCCCTAAAAAGGGCAATTTACAGCTCTTCAGGAACTACTGAACCATCAGCCTTAACAGTCATTCGAGTAAAGTCATGCTGAAAAGCGTCTAGAACCGACTCAAACTCAAAGCTAAAGAGATTGTCGCTGAAGGAATGGCTGGGTTCAGAGCCGGAAAAAGCACCGCCGAACAGATCTTCAACCTCAGAATCCTATGTGAAAAGTGCCTTCAACATCAGCAGAATCTGTACCATGTCTTCATAGATTAAAACTAGACAATTACTTAAGGTTATGAATGCCCCCGCCATATGCCTCACTAGATGAGTAATGTGTTAAAACATATTTATGTGAAGTCACATCAAAATCTGTCAATAAATAAAAATGCTAAAGCGATGACAAAGTATTTATTTTTTCTAAAAATAGCAACTCTGATCTTGACCTTGGATCTACAACTCTGAAAGGTGAACTTGTCCAAGATATTGTTATACTTAATATTTGTGTGAAGTTATATCAAAATCAGTTAACAAATAAAAGCGCTAGAACCATGACAAAGATTTATATATGTGACCTTGACCTTTGACCTACAATGCTGAAACATGAATTGTCCAAGACATTGTCATGCTAAATATTTGTGTCAATTTCTGTCAAAATCATTCCAGAGGGTTGACAACGTATTTTTCAAAAAAAATAGCAAATGTGACCTTGACCCTAAAATTATGGATCGCGAACTTGTCCAAGATATTGTCACACTAAACATTTGGGTGAAGTTACATCAAAATTGTCAATGAATAAAGGGGCTAGACAGATGACAAAGTATTTTCTAAAAATAGCAACTGTGACATTGACCTTGGATCTTGGAGCTGAAATGATAATCTATTCAAGATACTGTTATACTTAACATTTATATGAAGTTATATCAAAATCGATTCATAAATAAAAGCGCTAGAGCGGTGCCCAAGTTTTTCTGAAAATAGCAACTGTGTCCTTGACCTCGATCCTACCAACCTGAAAGACAAACATGTTCGAGGTATTGTCATACCCAATATAGCTGTGATTTAATACCAAAATCCGTTGATAAACGAGGCTACTAGAGCGATGACAAAAGGTGAGCTTGTATATGAGCCATGGAAATATGGTCAAAATATGTATGTCCTTTAAGGGGACATAATTCTGCAATGAAGACCTGACTAAAGTTTTGTTTCCATTATGCACATGTTCAATGCATGTGTAAACCCTGTTGCAAGTTCAAAACCCCAACACCAAATACTATTGGAGGAGTTGCAGAGACAAGAACAGTACTACAAAGAGTGAAATACAGTCAAAATATGTATGTCATTCAAGGGGATATTATTCCGCCTTAATGACCTGGATCAAAGTTCTGTTTCCTTTATGCACATGTTTAATGTATGTCTAAACTGTGTTGCAAGTTTCAACTCCCTGCATCAAATACTGTAGAAGGAGTTGTGGAGGAGTAAACAGTACTACATATGTGAAATATGGTCAAAATATGTATGTTATTCAAGGGGACATAATTCTGCAATAAAGACCTAAATCGAAGTTCTGTTCCCATTATGCACATGTTCAATGCATGTCTGAACTGTGTTAAAAGTTTCAACTCCCTGCATTAAACTTTTTAGGCGGAGTTGCGGTGCCAAGAACAGTACTACAAGTGTGAATATTGTCAAAATATGTATGTTATTCAAGGGGACATAATTCTGCAATAATAAATCAAAGTTCTGTTTCCTTTATGCATATGTTCAATGCATGTCTGAACTGTGTTGCAAGTTTCAACTCACTGCATCAAATACTTTTTAGAGGAGTTGCGGAGACAAGAACAGTACTACAAGTGTGAATATGGTCAAAATATGTATGTTATTCAAGGGAACATAATTCTGCAATAAAGACCTAAATCAAAGTTCTGTTTCGTTTAAGCACATGTTCAATGCATGTCTGCACTGTGTTGCAAGTTTCAACTCCATGAATTAAATACTGTAGGAGGAGTTGCGGAGACAAGAACAGTACTACAAAGTGTGACGGACGGACGGACGTACGTACGTATGGACGGACAAGGGCAAAACTATATGCCCCTCCCCACTTCGTGGCGGGGGCATAAAAAAACAATTGACAAGGTATGGAATGCAGCCTTATGGGCCACCATGTGGAAGTACAATGTCAATGCAAATCTACTTCGCACCATTGAGCACACCGAAGACAACGCTAAAAGTGCAGTTCAGATTAATGGCAGCACAGCATGATGGTTCAGAATAACACTTGGAGCTACGCAAGGGTGCCTTCATGTCGTCGCCAAACCGCAGACTTGTAATAGTTCTGCCCGCCTATGCTTACCATGTTTTCGTGCTCTTGTGACGATCTTGCTGAGAAAGAGCAGGAACTTGAAGCCCTAGCTGAAAGTCTCGACAAAGCATGCACAAGATATAAAATGTAGATTAGTGTTGAGTAGCCCAAGCTAATGACAAACAGCGCCAATTGCACCCAGAGGGAGATCAAGGTTAAAGGACAGAGGCTTGGAACAGTTACAAGGTTCCAGCGTCTTAGAGCAATTGTCTCAGATGAAGGGTTAAAACTGGAGGTTCTCTCAAGGATTTCACAAGCCACTGCAGCTCTGACGAAGCTGAAGCCAATATGAGGATATTATAACAGTTCTCTTGGATTAAAGGTGAAACTGGTGCACTCCCTTGTCATTTTCCTTTTTCTGTTTGCCTGTGAGTCATGGACACTAACAGCAGAGTTAGAGAATAGAACGCAGGCCTTTGAGATGAGATGCTATCGAAGGTTACTGAACATCTCGTACAAAGATCATGCCAATAATGAGGAAGTTCGCAGGAAGATCCAAGCAGCCTATGGAGAATATGACGAATTTCTTACCTTGGACAAGAAACGAAAACTGGGGTACTTTGGCCACGTCTCAAGGTCTTCTGGTTCAGCAACGACAATTCTGAGGGTCACAGTGAAAGGAAACAGAAGTGGGAAGACAACGTTCAGGAGTAGACAGGGGTGCACTTTGCTACCTCAACTAGGGTAGCTGAAGACAGGACTAGGTGGAAAGGGATTGTTCTATGGATACGTTATAGTAAAAGGCTGCATTTTCAAATCCAACCGTATCAGAGATTCTTACAGAACCAGTCATTACTCAAGGCATACACAAACACTTGTCCATTTCAACTAGATATCATTTTGAAATTGCAAAGCAGTTTAAAAAAATCCATTGCAGCTTTGAAGCAAGTTATCTGGTCGTATTTCATACAGTAAAGCGCTTATGTCGTACAAAATGTGGTATGGATACGTTTATATTGTAAAGTCATCTCCATGGCCGTCGGAACAGGGGCGGCAGGGGAGGCGACCGCCGCCCCAATTTTTACGACGAGAATATGGTTCTGCTTATCTTAAGAATGAAAGAAGGGGAAAAAATAAAATACAGGGCACTTTCACACCTCACACATCGCAAATTTGCCAAGTCAAAACAAGTGTCATGCTACATGTAGTTCACGCTTTAAAAATTGCCTACAGGCATAAAGGGTTAACTATGAAAGATGTAAACGGGTGTTAAAGATGACAAACTTATGCATCCGATAATCACATTGAGATTGTTAAGATAAACCATAGCAAATTGTTAAAATTATGAGTAGGGCCAGTCGGATGTCAACACCAAATGCAATTAAATCATGTGAAAATATATCTTACAACATGTGCGAATATGAGTCATGCAGATCAAACTGCGCATCTGTCCAGCCTGACCAGACTCTTCCTTTTTAGCTAATACCATGTATAATCCTGGAGTGAAGTGAAGGCTCTAATCAGTCTGATCATATGCTCAGATTGATTTTAAAGTCTCCATAGTCCTATCAGTGGTAAAAATCACCCAAGTACACATCCTTATAAAATTGGTACAGCCTTCAGAATTGATGATAATATGTCGGTTGTTGTGCTTTTTGTGTGATATAACGGGCAAAAAAAGGAGGAATAAGGTATTTAGAATAAAAAGACCAGTCTCTAAGTAAAAACACGGTTTTCGTTTCTGGTTCCCCGTTGGGCAATTAACTCACACAGCAGCGAGACAAGTTATGAGATCCTTGCCTTACATTGTATTTTTATCAACTATCAAAAGACTGTACACTGTATTTTTATCTCCTGTACCTTGTATTGTTACCTCTTGTACCTTGTATTTTTACCGTGTAATGATACGTGTGAAATCGAAAGTAGGTCATTTTAGTTGCCAACTAAAATGACCTAGATATTTTTTCAAATCGTTTTTACGAGAGACTCGAGGACGCATTCATTTTTCAAAGCCGGCCAATCACGATCACATACAATGAAGAAACTGTAGTGAGAAGCTTGCAGCGATTCTTCACGATAAAATATTTTATGATGATAGAGCAATGGGGCCTTTAATATTATCAATACTTAAATGATAAGATACCTTTTCACATGACGCTACCCTATTGATTACTGATTCGTACAGCATGAAACAATGAGTCTGTTCAAACATATACCCAGTTTCTGCATTTACTTTCGAGATAGCAAACTAATAGATTTTAAATGCATCCAGTATTCCCTATATATCCGTGGATCGTGGGTTCGAACCCCAGTCACGTAGGATTAATTTTCACTGACTTCTGACAGCACTGATACCGGACTGGCCTAGTGTTGCGTTTTATATTGCATGGGTTGTAGTAAGTGAGTCAGTGGCCACAAGAGCTACGGTGGGCACTCTGGCAAGCTGATCACTAACATTCTGCACAGACATGTGTTTGGCACAGCTTAAGTGGTCAAAGACGTGTAGTCAAACGGACAACTAGGCAAAATAAGCCTGAAAACACCAAGTTTAAAGAATTTGGATACAAACTTTATGCTGTTAACCTTCACAAGTTTACCCGAAGAGAGTGGCTGTACTACCATTAGACAAGTAAGATCAATTTGTATCATCATGGGTTTACTTTTTTACTCCTCCTCCTCCCTCCCCCTCCCCCCTCCACCCCCTCCCCCCTAAAGTGCCATCGCTAACCGAAAGCAATGTCGCAATGACATGATGCTACATCAAAATTCATACGTCGTTTTTTTACTTTGGAGGGTTTGGGGAAGATGGGGTAGGGGGAGGGTAGAGGCGGAGGGTGTGGTAGGGATGACGTGATGCTACATCAAAATTCATACGTCTTTTTTTACTTTTGAGGGTTTGGGGGAGATGGGGGTTGGAGGGTAGAGGTGGTGGTGAGGGGATGTGGCCAGAAGGGCAAAAAGTGTTTAAAAAGACGCCTGCCCAATGTCAAAATCGTTCCGACGCCCCTGATCTGTGGTGCCCGACGACCTTTCAAGGTTATGGGATGGACTAACTAGACTAATAGGCAGCAACATTATGCTGGGAATGAAGAAGTTCTGTTTTCGAGGTTATAAAACTTGAGAATAACCTCAACATCAAAACAAAGCACACTGATTGGCTGCTTCCGAGCTTTCTTTATCAGCCTGCGATTACTGTTAAAAGGGATGATGAGAAACCCAATAAATATCCGTCCACTGTCCATCTCGACCATACCTCGTTTCTTGAACTTTTTAATGGATAAAGATACAAGTTTTCGACTTCACGTAAGGCATTAATATATGTGTTGAACATAACTGAGTATCTAGCAAAATTACCGGAGTATTTTACTTTATTATGTTTTGTTTCATTTATGTATGTTATTTTCATTAACTAAAACTGAAACCTTTGGTATTAATATAGCATATATTACATTTTAAATGCTAAAATGCTTAGAATAAATTCTAACCGATACTCTGGTAAGGAATCTTTGTTGTATTATATATATATTTAACTTGTAAATTGTGTCTGGAATGCGGCTAACAAAATATACCAGTTTGGGTATTAGGTCCTGTACCTCTTAGTGGTGAATTATATTTCGAAATAAAAGATAAATACAGACAGTAACATATAGTTCATATCTAATTCCTTTTTATATTGCAAACACGTGAAGGGAGACTTATCAGAAATACATGCACCCAGTGTTAATCGCAAATTGCTAATTCTTTGCGCATTTTATGAGAAAAACTATTCGAATATGTGCAAATTGTTCGCACTAACCCATACAGTCCACAGCTTGTCGAATCCATGCATGTGCAGTTTGTTCTGCTCTTATAGTTAGGCATCGTAGATTAAAAAAAAGAAAAACGAAGGGGAAGGAAAAGCACATGCTGTTATCATACTTATCATGTATACAGGTGTGTCCACAGGTGTTTGAAGTAACAGCTTATATGGCCAAAATAATGTCTCGAGCGAATGTTTGCAAAATGCTTTTTGCCGTTTACACTGTTTTAGAACATTTCTATTCCTAAATTTCAAACTCCTGTTGCTAGTCTGAACCAACACATCTCGCAAACACCGAGACAGAGCTTTTCTGATGACAAAGGTATTACGTTTTATGCAATCAGTTCGATTTCATCTCCACACTGATGATCCAATCGTGATGTTCGTACTTGCTGACTTTCATCTATAGATTCCACTTCATCATTGATATAATTAGTACCCGATTCCTGCACATTCATTTGTTTTAATTTAGGCATTGCGTACTCGATTTTCTGCCAAAACCACCGATCTCCATATCTGACATACGTACAAGTTTTAAGATATAGGTTCAGTTCTTCATCAACTAAATCATTGTTTATATCATGAAGTAGTATCAAAATGATTCTATTCTTCTTTTCTTGTAAAAGCTGGTGATGAGCTGCTTGGAATTCATATTGGCACCATTCACTCTTTAGAAAATTGTCCGACAGAATTATTATTACGCGTTTACTTCTTTTAACAGCAAGTACTATTGTCTCCGCAATAGGCGCACCGACTGGGAAGTCCCGATAATGCACGCAAAGTTTAAATCCTTCTCTGTTTTGTCTTGGCTCTTCTAAATATGGTACCAACTCTCTGACAATAAACATTTCATCCTTGTCACTGTAAGAAACGAAGGCATCATATGACCTGTTTGCTTCCTCATCATTTTCCGTATGATGCAATTTCCATCCGAACTTGACAAAACACCACAGTTTTATAATTTCGCGGTTCCGAAATCCTATTCCGAACATCACCAAACCAAATGCAAAAATAAGCATGACGATACCGAGAGCAGCAATGGCTGAATTTCTTAAACTGTCGGAATTTGTCTTTGTTTGACTGTCATTCATGCAAAAGTCTTGAAGATGCAGGTCTAATAGTGGATGCATTATTGTTTCATTTATACTTGCCATGTTCCGTATTACACATACAATATTACTTAAGTCTACAATATGTCTTGCATTGCCCAATGTAAAGTTAGTTATTGTTTCTAAGTATTGGCAGTCACAAGACCATGGGTTTTCTGACAGCTTGACTGACATAAATTTAGACATACTGGCAAATCCATGCCTAGACAGGGTCTTAAGTTCATTTCCTGATATGTCCAAGTACAATAATTTCTTCAGTGGATCGAACGATCTTTCTTGAATCAACTTTATTTTATTAAAAGATAAATTAAGGACTTCCAAACTGCTTAAATCATTAAACGTAGTTGGAGCAATTCTATGAAGAAAATTATTTTCGAGGCTCAATACAGAGAGATTGTGCAGACCTGTAAACGTTCCTTCTTCGATTTCATATATATGACTGTGATTCATATAAAGCTCTTTCAAATGTGATAATGTCTTAAAAGTACCAGAAAAAATATTTCTGAATGTGTTTCCTGATAAATCTAACACTGTGCAAGTAGTAGAGATATTTAGTGGAATTGAATGCAGCTTGGCTCCTAAACAGTCAACGATATCAACATCTTGTTTGTTGTTTTGGTAACAAGTGCAATTTTTAGGACAGTAAGTCCGACACGGGCATATAGGAATACTACAGCATTCGCAGCCAGGAAAACACTTCTCTGTATATGTACACAGGAACCTAGATGCTGAGAGGTCTTTCATTGGACCAGGTTTATGTCGATATACATTTGCACAGTACAGTGAACCGATGTCCCTAATTATATATGATTCAAAATAAGCTCCGTTCTGTACGTTGAAATCTTCTTCCATCCAAGCCAAAGTACAATCACATGAAAATGGATTTCCAAACAAATAATAGTTTACTGGCTTAAGATTTGTTTTTGAAACATGAAGGGCTTGACGTGACAAAGTTGATATACGATTCATTCTTAAATCAATATTCCTAATATTATTCGGTTGATCGAATACAAAATTTTGTACAAAATGAATATGGTTCCAGCCAAGAAATAGTTCCTCCATGCTGTACGGGAATAACCATTTCCGTTCTCCAGGTGCTAGTGTAGTTAGTTTGTTGTAACTCAAGTCAAGAACTTTCAGAAAATAATTATTTGAGATGAATTCTATATCTGATATGCTGTTATTACGCAAGTTGATGTTTTGCAGTTTGGATGGCCAGTGCGTCTGCTTACCCACAGACGATATGTTATTGGACGCCAGGTTCAATAATTGTAAGTTTATATTTGTCTTAAATGCATTGTTTGGCAGAACTGTTAGTCTGTTTGACATAAGATTAATTCCAATCAAACTGTAAAGTCCATAGAAGGTAAAGGAATTAAATGTTACTACATTATTACATCGCAAATCAACGCCTTTCAAACATATAGGAAACTTCGGCAGAATTTCTATATGATTATAAGACAGATTCAATATCTCTAGCGAACGAAGTTGTGATAATGCCTTGGAATGTATTGTCTTTATCTGGTTCTGTTTCAAGTCCAAACATTTCAGAGATGACAGTCCTTTAAAAGCATCTTTATCAATTTCTTCAATGATATTGTTGGACATTTTCAACGAAACAACTTCACTCTGAAAGGCAAATGTTCCATTTAAAATTTGCGTAAATGAATTTCCAGATAATTCCATACGGTCAAGTTTCTTCAGGGTGTGCATAGTTTCTGTATCAAATGAATTAATATTATTATCTCTTAAGTAGAGCTGTTGAAGAGTTGTCAAACATTTCAATTCTGACCACACATCATTTTTCAAGCCCATTGCATCTATGTTAAGGAGTAACAAATGACTTAGTTTCGAAAATATTCCTTCCGGTAATACTTCGATTTTATTATATCCAAGGCTTAGAGTTTGCATTTTGGAGTTATCATTCAGAAAATCGAAAGGAAGACCGGCCAGGCGATTTTGTCTTATATCTAAGGTCTCCATATCCGTTAATGTTTCAAAAACTGTTTCATTAATAATGTTAATGTTGTTCTTAGAACACACTAAAACTTTAATTTTACTACTTACTGATTTAAACTTTGTCGGTAGATATTTTATATAATTTTCCGATATATCAATTATCTCGATATTACCAGGCTTGTTGCATATCAAGCCAGTGTCCTCGAATCGTTTAATGTCGTTCCTGCTAACATTTACCAGCCACAAGTTTGCAAGGTTGCATAAACTGGGCACAGACGATAAACTAGTTTCTGTGAATGACACCACTTCCAGTTTAGATAGTTCCGGTATTTGTAAACTTCCTTTATCAAAATTCGTTATCTTGCCGCCTTGTATTTTCAGATGAGACAGAGATGTCATACCACTAAAGGCACGCGCAGAAATGTGGACTAATTGGCAGTCTATAATTGTTAAGCCAGCAAAGGCATGTAAATACTCAAATATGCCATCTGGTAGTCTGCTTGGTTTGTCTGAATTGCATTTTACTCCTATGTAACTTAAAACTGTCGTGTGGTTGAGTTGTTTGAAGTATCTATCCTCATCTAATACATCCGTGGTGCAAGAGACATCCATGCGTTTCGGATTGGCAAACAGGCGACAGCCGCACTCTTTTGGGCAAGGATATGAACTTAAAGTTGATATTTCCTTGTCAGAAACAAAGGTCATTGGAATGTTTACACCCACTGTGTGCAAAGACTGGATGGATTCTCCGGCAAAGAGAAGTGTTTGCAGAAGAGCGAAGAAACCAAATATTCTCAGCATCCTAAAATGAACAAAAGACAAAATAATTTGATATAACAAGACTTTTCAAGTCACTTACTACATAGTATTAGTAACAAACAAAAGTAAAAAAAGGAAAGAGTGGAGACAACAAAACAAAATAAGTATGGTGATCGAGAATACATTTACCGTTAAAGAAAGCACGACACTGTTTTATGGGTGATATCTTTTCTTTGATAGATTAAGATACAAACTCGTAAGATCCTGACCTGAAAAAGTAGCAACTGATAAGACATGTACCACAGTCATTTCCCAAAGAAAAGAGTATTTCATCTTTTCTTTGATGGATTAAGATACAGACTAGTTAGATCCTGAAAAAGCATTACTAATAATACATGTACCACCGGCGTTCCCCAAAATCGAGCATTCTCATTACCAAGATAATCAAGAAAACGAGAGACACTATATTTGATCACGGGCCAAAAGAAAGGCGGCAGAAGACGTTATCGTCAGACCTTCGAAAGTGGCGCAAAACAAGGCATCTAAAATGATGGAAACAGTCAAGATAATAGATATTCCGCTCAAAATGGTTATTTTCCATTTTGTTCATATGTCCACTTTCTTGCCCCTCAAACGTCCAATAGTGTTTCGCTCAAGTGTCCCGTCGATGCGCTAAAAATATTTCTTGCCCCTTATAAATAAGACATAGGCAAACAATGCTACTTGCATATGATAAACGATATTTCTCCTTGAACTAAAGTAAAATTGATAAATGTAAACTAAACCAGACACCCCTTTCTTGATTAAGGGTCGCATTCAATTATCCAGTTGATAATGATAGAGAGTCCACTGAGCATAAATGGGTTGGGAACATACTTCTATAATTTCGAATCTTCACTATGTTTTATCACAACTCGAGCTTTAATACGAGTACTTTATTCACAGTATCCGAACGCACTGTGGCAGCTCTTCCGGTTTTCATAGTTTTGAATCGAGAGTACAGACATTCGCTTATAACCAGTAGTCGGAAATCATTATGTTTTGGAGTATTTGAGTATTTACCGTGGTTTTACATTTCTAACTGTTATTATTCTTTGGATAGTTCTTTGTAAACATCTTATTTTATTCCATTTTCTCCCTTTATCGTCTTCTTAAGGTGTACCTCTCTATTGTACTTTTCCATACTCCTGTATGTTAAATAAATGAGATATGTATGTATATATGCCCATGGGACATATGGCTTATTGCGTTAATAACACAGTAGCCGAACTGACTGTACCATCTCTTCCGGTTTTCATAGCCTTGAATCGAGGGTACAAAACTCGCTTGTAACCAGTAGTCGGAAATCATTAAGTTTTGAGACTTTATCCGGATTCTGCTGCCTCATTTATAGTTATTCAGCTTTGAAAATGTAAAGAGGTAAGTTTAATATAATTTGCTATTCGGTCTCTTACTTTATTGCCCTGTACAATGTCGTGTATGGGTGGGTAGTAATGAGTACAGTATTCAAATCGCAATTGGCATGATTCTAAAACCATTTTGAGCCTTTTTTACATGTTTTATAAGAAATATTTAAAATAAACGGAAGGCGTTATCAATCTAAAGTTTGTTAGCTTTGATAATAGGATGATAGCTAGGTTTTACACGACACAAACTCGTGTTAAATTAAGCTGTTCAGAAAAAAAATTCTGTGACGACCATGAGGTTTTCATTGTACAAGGTAATAAAGGTTCAAACCCGGCCAGCGACATATAAAATATTTACAACGAATTATGTCTCCATTGTGGTTGAAAAGACAAGTGTCGCCTCCATTGATGAGAGAAATATCATAATTCGGGAGAAAAACAGAAGTAAAAAATTTGGTGTTCCGAATACTAATGCGAGTACTAAGTTTGACGAGAAATCGGGCCTTAGACTGAACAAAGTTCACATGTTGACTACATTTCACGATGTCATGACTAGACTGTTCCAAACTGTTTAGTTTGACTGTTAATGAAAAAAAGTCAATCTGACCTTGATCTGTCCCTGTAACCGGGCTGCCTGTGGTGAATCGCTTAATAAAACCTATAATCTCTTTTACACCGTATTTACCCTATATAATCTGACAGGAGTGCCTATGCAAACAGTATAGACCCATACCAGAAACCGAAGACCTTAGCTGTTTACCGTGGACGTTACACAACAACAACAAATTGTTACGTTGCTGTACATTCCAAATGCTTCTGTTTGCAATAAAAACGAACTATTTCTTCTTGAATATATAAATAACATCATGGTTCCGAATCAAAAGCCCGTTTGAAGAATGACAAGCTTTACACCATCCGCGGTAAAGTGACATTGTGCAGTTGTGCCCATAGTCAAGGTAGAATAACTTTTCAACAGGTGAAAAGGTAGATAAAAGTATAACTATATAGTAAACTTCTCATAAGTACACCAAGTCGATCATTTTCAGGTGTAAATACTCGTGAATCATTAGAAGATGGTTTATATGATAGGCAATCGATAGTAATTCGTTTTGCTGTGTTCGTACCTGATCAGAATTCCACCATGGCACTAAATATCAATTTCATATTGTACAGCATGAAATTTACATGACAGGTAACAAAAAGATTTACTTAAGTTAATATGGCTGGCCTGAATTAAGGATAATTGACAGTCTGTGAAGAAGCTTTCACAGCCTAGGCTGGGAGAGCAGGCGAAGCAAGATAGGAAAAATCTCAGACAGTCCTAGAAAGGAATATTCTTCTCTGATTGAAGAGAATATATGAGCCGCGACACGAGAAAACCAACAATGTGGTTGTGTGCCCAGCGAAGACTCAGATCAGCCTGGGCATTCGCCCAGTCTGATCAGAGTCTTCGCTGTCCGCATGGAGGTAGCTTAGACCTTTAGCTACCCTGTGAGCACTTAACGAAGACTCTCGGCAAACTGGGCAGATGGCTAGGCTAATTTGAGTCTGCGCTTTGCGCACAACCACATTGTTGGTTTTCTCGTGTCGCGGCTCATATTGATCCATACAGTTTACACTGACGGTATATGCTGTCTAAATTGGTGGCACAAAACAGTCATCCTAATGATTTATAGTTGGAAAAAATAATTAAACAGAGGATCTTACATGAGTGCTCATGCATTATTGAATTATTAGGCGAGTTAGGGAAAAGGATAAGATGCGAGGCTCTGCATCTTATCCTTTTCACCAACGAGCTAAATAAATTCAATAATACACGAGCACGAATGCAAGATTCTTTTTATCATATGACACTAAAATGGCATTTTATTAGCAAATTTTGCACTAAAACGTCACGATTACGCCATTAGACAACGCGACGTTGTATGGACGTCAACGCATAACGTTACGACGTAATTTGCATATTTAATCCACTAGTAATTGTTTTTAATGCATGATTTTATTACACTGAGTCTCTCAGATGCGAAGTCATATGATAATAGGGCTTTAATCGCAATGCCTAAATACATGTTTAATAATGACGGCTATCAGATTTTTTTGCAACAGATTTCCGTTTCTTCTTTTCGTTTATAAATCTTTTAACCACCATGTCACACTGTAATAAATCTAATCGGTGGAGAACAACACAAAGATGATGTTGTGGGGATAATTTGCATTTCAACCTTTTGTTCAGATTATTGTTTTTGTTTTACATACAAATCACGACCTTAAAAGTAAGATTGTCAGACATATACATATATATTGAGAAGAACTCATATACGACATGTACTGCATTAACCGCTACCTATATCAATGCTACTCGAACAATCTTTTTTCGGGGGTTGTCTCGGTGGCGCAGTGGTAGAGTTGACGGATAGTGCAGTGCTAGGCGGAGTTGTCGAGGTCGTGAGTTCGAATCCCGCACGGGGCCTGAAAATATTTATCAGCATTTACCGGCATAGATGATTTATTATTTCTCTCTCTCGATCTCTCTCTCTCTCTCTCTCTCTCTCTCTCTATATATATATATATATATATATATATATATATATATATATATATATATATATATATATATATATATATAACTCATCCCTATTCCTATAATGCTATTCATATTGTACGCAGACTGCATGACTGAAATTATTCTCATTTAACAAAGAGACGGGAAAACAAAATATCAGAGATCATACCTGCTTTGACTTCCAAACAATATACTAAAATAAACAAAACATCCAAGTTTTGAAAATCGCACTGGGCTATTAGGTATATATATCTTCAATATTCAGCCGCGTCATTAAAAAAAGACGGATTCAAGTACCTGCAAACTATGCTCGCCCTGTTCTAATCCAAGTCTTTGAGATCAAACTTTATAATAAAAAGGCATTAAAAGAAATCTCGGATTATCCCTGTCCAGAATAATGCGTGCTTTCTGGTTAGATCATGTTCAATAGGAAATGGTGCATGACCAGACCAGCACAGTCTGAGCGTGCAAAGTTTGTCTAAGACCTGTTTTCGCATCACAGTCTTGTATAACGTAAGTCGTATCAATCGAGATAATGCTGAATCTGTTTTAAGGTCATTGCAATTTGCGCATACTTAGACCAGCACGTGCACATCTGCAGTTTTATGAAGGTTGCAAAGTTTTTCAAACACCATTGGGCCTGACAGATACAAACAAAGGTACTTCGTGCGTCTAAACCAGTGTGATCAGGCTGGTATGAATATGCGCAATCAGTGTATAGAGCTACCCGGCTACAGGTTTTTATGACGCGATCAATAACATATTAGCAAGCTAACCTTAAAAAGATTCAAATTAGGTTTCATCCGTAATACTTTGGGTTGAATTTATAAAGATATACTTCACATAAAAATTCAATCTTATCTTATTTACGATCGAAAAATATAGTTATTGCATTTAAGGTGGTGATAATCACTGATTTGTGGCAAAGACAAAAATCTGCATAAAACACTCAAAATACCACTGATCTTTCCAAAACTTAGCATATGCCTTCTTATTGTTGTTTCTGACAATTCAGACTCCCAAAATGCAGCATTTGTTAATGTTAAAAAGTGTTTTTTATAAGGAAAGATCAAAGGGTAATTTTGTGTCCAATAATCTGAAAAAATAATATTGTTATTGAAAATATACTTAGCGCTGAGAGTTCCCTGTTGCATAATGGAAAGCGAGCTAGCAATTATTTTTTTCAAACTCTTTCACACATTATCAGGCTGAGCAGATGAAAAAAGATGCGGTCTGTGTCCAGATTTTTTTGTCAAAACACACAGGTGAGACAGTGAAACTATTTCAACAAGGTTGAACAATTTCATCTACACACCAGTGATCATGTAAGTAATGTATTATTTATACTGTAGGTGTTACATAGGTATGCTTGCCTACCCTATATTTGATAAATGCATCCAGTGTACATTACCTTGTACATGGTTTGATACGGTTTGTAAAACATTAAAGGCTGAAAAATACAGACTTCTCCGTCAGTACAGACAGATTAACACTGATGACAACCTATTACTATATAAAAACGCCAGAACCAGATTTAAAAATCATTGTAAAAATCAACAAAATCTGTATAATACTAAAGTTTTAGAAGACATAGTATCCGAAACTACATACTCAAAATCATTTTGGAGAAAACTGAAAAATCTAACCTCTAATCGAGTACAGAGTGCAAATAATATTACTAAAGCACAGTGGCAAGAACATTTTGAAAAGTTGTTTCGAGCTAGAGAGACAAATGAAAATATCGATGGCGATTCTATAAATGATTCCGATATTGAGTATGATGTGACAGAAAGTGAGCTAGAAGAGTGCATATTCAATTCAGAAATTACGGACGAAGAAATTGTTTCGGTAATTAAAGCATTAAAACGTGGAAAAAGTCCAGGTTTAGATGAGCTTATACCTGACTTTTTCATAAATAGCGTTGACTTAGTTTTACCAGTTATCCTAAAGCTTTTTAATAGAATCTTTGACACTGGTGAATTTCCAGAATCTTGGGGATACTCGATAATTGTAACATTATTTAAGAAAGGCAATATAAATAACCCAGACAACTATAGAGGTATCTCTCTATTGGATATTTTCGGTAAAATTTGCACCAGTATTTTGACGAGGAGGATTACCTTTTACACCAATATCTATAGTAAAATATCCGAATCCCAAGCAGGTTTTCGCGAAGGCTACAATTCAACAGACAATGCTTTTATCCTGTGCTCGTTGATACAAAAATATTTAACTAAGAAACGCGGTAAACTGTATGTTGCATTCATTGACCTAACAAAAGCGTTTGACTTAATAAATAGAGGCAAGTTGTGGGAAGTTATTAGTAGAACAGGCATAAAAGGGAAATTATATAAGAACATTCTCGGTATGTACCGAACGGTTAAAGCTTGCGTAAGAACAAACGAAGGTTTAACAGACTTTTTCAGTTGCCCAGAAGGATTAAAACAAGGTTGCTTAGCCTCTCCAATACTGTTCTCTATTTTTATCAATGAACTTGCGATAAAAGTAGAAAACAGTGGCTTCAGAGGTGTACAACGTTTTCCTGACCTTACAAAAATCTTATTGCTAATGTTTGCCGATGACTTAGCATTAATTTCAGATACCATTGTTGGGCTTCAACGTTTGCTGGACTTACTTTATACGTTCTGTGTTGATAAGAACTTAATTGTTAATACACTAAAAACTAAAGTTATGGTTTTTAAAAATGGTGGTAGTTTATCTAAGAATGAAATTTGGAGATATGCCGGTGAAGTCCTTGAAGTAGTATCGGGTTTTTCATATGTTGGTGTACATTTTACCCGACAACTTTCTCTGAGACAAATGGCATGTGAACAAGCTGTTAAAGGCAAACGCGTTTTAGTTCCTGTCCTAAACCAACTTCATAAATATGGCCAAATGCCAAAAAATATATTCTTTAAAATTTTTGATGCTAAGATAACACCAATACTTATGTATGGGTCAGAAATCTGGGACATAGATAGACAAGAATCGATAGAAAGGGTGCACAATTATGCGTGTAAACGATACATGTGTGTAAGATTAAATGCGACTAATGACGCTGTGCTAGGCGACTGTGGTAGATATCCCATGTACATTAACTCTGTGAAGCGTTGCCTGAAATATTGGCTGAGATTATTAAAAATGCAAGAACATCGATATGTTAAGAAATGTTATAACATGTTAAAATACTATGACGAAGTTGGAGTAACAAACTGGGCCAGTGGCATACGTAAACTTCTTTGTGAAAATGGATTTAGTTACATATGGGAACGACAGATTGTTGAAAATGAGATTCTATTTATTTCTATGTTTGTACAGAGGTTAAAAGACCAATATTTGCAGAACTGGAATGAGCGAATAAATCTAAGTTCAAAATTAGTTACATACAAAGGCTTTAAAAGTATATACGACCACGAGCAATATCTAAATTGTTTAAATGTTAGAAAATTTAGGCGGGCTCTGGCAGCTTTTAGAGTATCAGCACACGATTTAGAAATTGAGCGTGGGAGATATACTAATGTAAATAGAGCAGATAGACTATGTAAAATGTGTAAGAACAATATAGAAGACGAGTTTCATTTTATCTTTATTTGTAAAGCATTTAAGGACTTAAGAGAAATGTATATCCCAGTATTTTTCACTGGGAGGTCGGATATTTATGCCTTAAACAATCTCATGAGTAATAGTGACGAAGATATTTTGCATAATCTTTCAATGTTCATTTATTATGCATCAGAAAGACGTAAAGAGCATCTTAAATCACTATCAGATAGTATGGTTTAATATTTGACCATTTGATCGACAGACTATTTGCACCAGTACGTAGTTTTCTATTATACTTGTACCATATGTTGTTATGGGCCGGTTGCCTTGAAGCTAATAAACCATTTGATTTGATTTGATTTGGTTGACCATTTGAGAAAAAGCTACCGTTTTCATCTGGTCTACATTACAATTTGAGAAAGAGTTGGAATAAATAATTGCTAGTACGCTCTTTATTATGCAATAACGCACCTTCAGTACTACGTAAATTTTCAATAACGCTGTTAATTTTTTTTATTATTGCGCAGAAAACTACCCTTTGATCTTTCCTTATAAAAAGACTTTTTTAAGCAGCATGTACATCTATTTTGTATTCTAAACTGTAAAGAACAACAAAAATAAGAAGTCTGCTAACTTTCAGGGAGATCCCTTACTTTTTAATGGTTTTATGCAGATTTTTACATTTACCATAAATCACCACCTTAAGCCTTAAATATGGTATGTTAAGCGTTGCATTATTCGATATGTTTTATATTATTATTCCATCTTATCTATTTATATTCATAAATGTTATATTGCTATTTTATAACTATTGTATATTTCTATATTTGTATTCAATATCCGTTCATTTCTATTGTATATGTCCCATTTATATTCTATAATTTGTCATTTGTGTTTATGTATTTTCCATTACTATTTCATCTTTTTTTATTTATATTGTATAGTTTGTATTTGTTTTCAATCTCTGTTCATTTCTATTGTATATGTTCGTATTTGTATTGTGTACTCGATCATTTGATTTATACATTTTATATTACTACTTTACCTTGTTTTATTTCTATTCCATATTAGTATGTTTCTATTCTATATTCGATCGTTTGCATTCATTGAGACGAATATTTATATTCAATACGATCTTACGTTTGTATTCTATAATTTGTTTATTTACTTTGTTACATGGTATTTCATTGGCTAAGAAAAATTGGGGTGCACACTAATCGCTGGGAAGACCGGGAAGAAAAAGCTGGGAAGATGGAGGGTAGTTATCTATCGGATTCAATATCTATCTTTCTGTATAAGATATCTAAACAAATTAGGCATCATTTTAAGGGAGACTCTAATCTAAATATTGAATATAAAATCAATAGTTTTTGTTGAGCTTTTGGTGACTTTTTTGGTACTTTAAAAATTCCGGGAAGACAGCCGGGAACGTAGGGGTTGTTGTCTTTCCGTTTCAATATCTATCTTTCTGTATAAGATATCTAAACAAAGTAGGCATCATTTTAAAGAGGAGACTCTAATCTAAATATTGAATATAAAATAAATAGTTTTTGTTGAGTTTTTGATGACTTTTTGTTACTTTAAATATTCCAAGAAGAGCCGGGAAGGCATTCGGGAAGATAGGGGTTGTTGTCTTTCCGTTTCAATATCTATCTTTTTGTTCGGTATAAGATATCTAAACAAAATAGACATCATTTTAAAGGAGAGGCTCTAATCCAAATATCGAGTATAAAATAATTAGTTTTTATTGAGGGTTTATGGCTTTTTTGGTACTTTAAAAATTTCGGGAAGGCAGCCGGGAAGATAGGGGTTGTTGTCTTTCCGTTTCAATATCTATCTTTTTTTCTGTATAAGATATCTAAGCAAAATAGACATCATTTTAAAGGAGAGGCTATAATCTAAATATCGAGTATAAAATAATTAGTTTTTATTGAGGGTTTATGACTTTTTTGGTACTTTAAGAATTCCGGGAAGGCAGCCGGGAAGATAGGGGTTGTTATCTTTCCGTTTCAATAACTATCTTACTGTATCAGCTATCTTAACAAATTAGGCAGCATCTTAAAGTAGAGACTTATCTAAATGATGAATATAAAAATAAATAAATATGTTTGAATTTTGATGATATTTTGGTGCTTTAAAATTTCCAGGGAGAGTCAGAAACACAGCCGGAAAGATAAGGTTACTAGAAAGACCGGAAAAACACCTAATTTCCCTAAACTCGCCATAAAAATGTACATTTGTCTTAGATACAGTTAAGAATTTTGGTGGGAGCATGAATGCCCTGACAGAAATTTGAATAAAGAATACTTTTTCTGCGTTTTTGACTGTTATGATCGAAACAGTTCAGCTCTAGCATTGAATTGTTGATTAACAATTTACTTCTTGTCGGTCAGTTGTAAGTAGATACCGGCATCACTCGCGCTCTTCGCTCATGATATGATTTACTTAACAGCTGACCTCCATAATACGTTTTGCAGCGTTTTTAACTGTTTCAGCTCCAGCATTGAATTGTTGATTTGTTGTAAGTACTAGATAAATCTCGTGCTCTGTGCTCGTAATATGATCTACTCTACTGATGACCTCCAAACAGTGAATTATATTACTCAACAATAGAGCCGCGACACGAGAAAACCAACAACGTGGTTGTGCGCCCAGCGCAGACTCAGATCAGCCTGGGCATTCACCAAGTCTGATCAGACTCTTTGCTAAGCGCTTAAAGGGTAGCTGAGGGACTATATATCGTTTATTTCGTGATAAAGGCCACCGGCCCACAACACAGAAAAATATAACATATATACAAAACATACAGTTTGGTACATGCATGACGTCAATTACTAAGTCCTATTTGCAAGCAGATTCGACCTCCTTAAGTTAGCATGATATATAAACAAAGCAATAGCCCTAATAATCGATTCTTTTTTCGAAGACATAAGAATGGAAAGTTTGTGAAAATTTGGCGATTTAAAATATTTAGATGGTAAATAGTCCCATCGCAAATCTTCATATTGTTTGCAAATTAACATAAAATGGTATTCGTCCTCAAGACAATCCGGACAGAATCGACATTTTCTGTTTTCCCTTTCTATGCCCTTATGCCTCCCCTTTTCTATTTCTAAAACATGGCAAGAAACCCTTAGACTTGACAAAGCATTACGAAATTTACCGATTTTCAAGATGTCTAAATAACTTTCGAAACAATGATGAATTTTAATATGTGCATAAAAAGACAATTTCCTACTTTCATTTATTTGTGTTTTCCATACTTGCAAAAACTGATCCTTAATTCTCTGTTCAAAACTGCGCAAAAATTCTTCTTCATTTTGAACACCTTGGTCCTCCCAGACATACAGAAACCATTTATTGATGAAATACTTCTAATTTCTGAAGCCCAGTTTTTGTATCCTAATGCATCAAAATGGAATAACATATCATAACATTTTCTAACATACCTATCATTTGACATTTTTAAAATTTTTAGCCAATACTTTAAGACTCTTTTCCAACATACTATATACAGCGGGTTACGTCCACAGTCACCTAACACTGCATAATTGCTGGCTCTTTGAGAAACATTCATAAATCTTTTACATGCATAATATTGTACTCGTTCGATGTTTTCAAATTGCCTAGTGCCCCATACTTCACAACCATAAAGCAACATTGAACAAATTTTCATATCAAAGATTTTGAAAAAAGCCGACGAAGACAATTGTCCAAAACTATTTAACGTTTGCAACAACGACACTAGTATTCTTTTGGCTTTCTTTGAAATATCTTCAGTCATCCTATACATAGATAGTTTCGGGGTAAATAATAAACCAACATACTGAAACCCATTTACTATCTCTAATTTAATTCCCTTGTAAAAGAACCTTTCGTTTGCACGTAGTCTACCACCCAGTCTAAATATCATCACTTTTGTTTTAACAACATTTACGATCATGTGATATGCTTCACAGAAATTCTCTAAAATATTTAACTGACTTTGAAGTCCTTTTATGGTGTCAGAAATAAGAGCTATATCGTCTGCAAATAATAATAAGAATATCTCCTTAATATCTGGAAATAACTGTATCCCACGTATATTACTGTTTTCTATTAACTTTGTTAACTCATTCACGAAAATTGAAAAAATTACAGGACTCAGCATACATCCTTGCTTAAGACCAACAGGACATTCAAAATATTTAGTATATTCCCCGTTTACTCTTACACACGTCTTCACACTTTCATACATACTATGTACAACTCTAAAAATGTTACCTTTTATGCCATTTGTTTTTAGAACCTGCCATAATTTATTTCTGTTGACACTATCGAAAGCTTTTTTGAAGTCTACGAAGCATACGTAGAGTCTGCTTCGTTTCCTCGTTATATGATTTTGAATAAGTGCGTTTAGAATGAATGCATTATCTATTGTTGAGTATCCTTCCCTGAAGCCAGCCTGTGCGTCAGATATCTTGCCATAAATATTGATATAAAATGTTATTCTTCTATTTATTACCGAAGTATAAATTTTACCAAATACATCTAATAACGAAATACCTCTGTAATTATCCGGCATGTTTAAATCTCCTTTTTTATGTAAAGGGATCAGTATGGAGTGACTCCAACATGTAGGGAATAGTCCATTCGTAAACAAGCGGTTGAAAAGTTTATGTATAACAGGAAGTAAAATATCTATACACTCAATGAAGAATTCTGGAAGGATACCGTCAGGCCCTGCTGATTTGCCTTTTTTTAAGTGTTTTATGGCATGTATAATTTCGTCATCAGTAATACCTTCATTAAATATCAAATGTTCAATTTCATCTTCAGGTTCGTCTATTTCGATATTTTCTAATAATTCCGAATTATCTAGACTATCGCTCGAAAACAGTGTTTCAAAATGATTTAGCCATTCTTGTTTTGTTATATTTGAAAATTTTAATTGATTACTCTTGCTTGTAAGCGATTTCAATTTGGACCAGAATGACTTCGAGTCATCTATGCTTGCCAAAAGGGAATCTAATTTAGTTTCCTTATAATGTTTCTTCTTCTCCTCAATCGTATTTTTCAAAAAATTTCGCGCCTGAATATAGTTCTTCAAATTATCGGGAGATCGATTACGTCGAAAGCGTCGCAATAGTAGTAGTTTATTCGACTTTAACGTTTTACATTCGTTATCAAAACATGGTTGCGATGTTGATCTTACTTTGCGTACTTTCGAAATAGCTGCATTTTTCAAAGTACTTACTATACAAAATATCACTTCATTTATATCTGCTGTTGTGTCATCTATTTTAGCAAACATTTCATCTAAAAATACATTTGTAAATGCGTTCTTAACATTTTCCACATAACTATCTACATCTTTCGGTAATCTACTAAAATATGTTTCACACTTTAGCCCATCATCTGCTGTAATCCTCCCATCAGCCACACCCACTTGTCTGCGTACACAAAAATGTACAGTAATTGGCAAATGTGTCGACTCTGTCCTTGTTTCAATAGCAAATTCTGTTACGCACTCAAATAGCTCATGTGATATAAGCAAATAATCGATTAAACTACATCCATTGGGACCAATATATGTAAAACTACCCTTATTTCTATCCTTGCCCAAACGCCCATTTATAATATATGTTCCATAGGTTTTACAAAAATCCACTAAACGTCTACCAGAACTAGTGATCACATGATCACAAGAAATTCTTGGGATCATACAACTATCAAAAATCGAATCAAATTCTTCTAAACCTGGCACATTATTCTTAAAGTCATAATAATCTTGTAGAGTTCCCGTTCTACAATTAAAATCACCCATAAGCAACATATACACATCAGAAAGAGAGGCCAATGCAGTCAACAGATAGTCCTCAAGCAAAATCATGTCAGTTTGCTGATATCGCTCATAAAATGGAGACCCAAGTGGCGGCAGGTAAGTATAAACCATCAAAATGTCTTTTTCTACATCCAAAAGTGCTTTGCTACATCTGATAAAAATGGCACAATTACATGCAATATCAATTTCACAAAAGTATTGCTTATATTCTTGTTTTATAAACACAATGATGCCACCCATCGCTCTTCCGTACCGAGCTGTTTTCTGTGCGGCACAAAATATACAGATATAATCCGAAAATAAGTTTTTTATAGTGTCGGAGTTCATCACCTCCCATGTTTCTATGATACAGAACATATCAAACGTTTTTAAGTATTCAATAAAGTCTACGTCTGAAATCTTATTTTTCAAACCATCGATATTCCAAGACAGAATTTTGAATACCTGCTTATCTCTGTCTGGGCTTCGGCCTCCATCCTATTGTTCATAAGTCCCAAACCCTGCGGGCGTAACGTCCGCCATACTTCTGCCTTCATTCTCGTCCAGCTCCACCCCTTCCATATTTTGCTCATTTTGCCCATCGTTTATCCTCCGTTGCGCCCTACGGAACACCCGCGATCCCCCAGTCGCTTTAGCGTCCTTTATTATGAGCTCCCCACGATAGTAGTATCCGTATTTGCCACGAGCTGAAAGATCTTTTAGCGTCTTACGTTGTCGTCTAGTAAGGTCATCGCCGACCCTAATACCGGCTTCTCGCAATACCGTCCGGCCCTTAAGTACTTTCATCTTTTTGTCCCAATGCAGAAACTTGATGAGTAATGTTCGCGGTTTCTGCTCGTCGCCGTCACTATTTTCGTCAACCACTTCCGCTTCAGATTTATACCCTACCCTATGCGTACGCACTATGTCCTCCTCACTCCATTCAACGTCAGGACATGCTAGTTTTAACACCGAATCAATAACGTACTGTTTGATAGTATTGTAATTTTCATTCATTCTTTCCTTTAAGCCGAATACTCTGATTGTATCCCGCCTGCTATACCGTTCAAGTCGATCTACATCCTGATCCAGCTTTTGAATAAGACTATCTTTATCTATCAGTCGCTCATGCAGCTCGTCAATATCTAGCCTAAGAACTTCATTTTCACCAATTACTGATTGCATGTCAGTTTCAAAACCCTTCATTCGCTTTTCGAAGCCCGTTTCTTTTCCTTTACTTTCGATAAATCAGTTTCTATTTGCTCCTGGCTTAACTGCATTTTTCTAATGTCCGCCTTGATAGAAAGGATATCATTCTCAACGGTTTTCAGCCCCTCTAGAACATCATTTTTACTTGATTGTATAGCACCCAATATTTCCTCTTTGTCCGTAAGAGGCCCGGGGTGTAACTCAACGTCCGACGAAAGAAGTAGCTGCCGCTCGAAATACGACCCGTATTGGTTGAGCACCGTGTAATTAAACGGCACTGACACAGAGTTCGATACAAGATTGCTGATGCTATACTGATACCCAGAACTGTCAATATAAGATGCTGCCATATTCTGATATGAGTTCAATGATGCCATTACCATCTCACACGCTATACACTCCAAGCCTATCACTATCATGCACAGGATCATCCGGTAATGTATGTCTGAACATTTTGTATACGGACTGTACGGTGCGTTGCTCACTTTATGTTTGTTGGATTGTGACCCACCACTCGCAGCACAGAGATTAAAGAGCCCAATTCTGGATCTGTATACTGCTATATCTATCCCCATATTTACTTTTCCCTTGATGCAACTTTTCCCTTGATGCAACTATCAATGTAAGTTGAGCAGAAAGAAATTCATTTCTTTTCTTTTCACTAAAGCTTAACAGGCCTTTGGCAATTTTTAACAATACACCAATCACTGCTCCTTTATGTCCTCGAGAATTCAATAACTCCAGCGGACTTTACGATTACTCACAATGATCACTGTTAATTTTTTCGTATACGGAAAACAATGAAATCCTCTTCTTTTTCTCCAAAGATTTTCTAATATTTTCTGCACCATATGCGAGGACACTCAATAAATTTTCATATATCCAGAACTAAGTTACCTTCATGCGGAAAGCGAAGACTCTGATCAGACTGGGCGGATGCCCAGGCTGATCTGAGTCTGCGCTGGACGCAGGACCACATTGTTGGTTTTGTCACGTCGCGGCTCAAAAGCGATTTTTAATTTACTGTTTGTTCCATGAGAAGGGGCATTCATTGGAGAGAGGGCATTTATTAGCAGAAATACAGTATATTGAAAATACCTTGGGACAGAAATGTATGATTACTGACTGATTAGTTTGTTGCTTAACGTCCACGGTAAACAGCTATTGTCATATTGGGACTGTCAATTAATCTAACCACACTATTCCTGGACAGGCTTAGACCTCCTAAGCATAACTAAGTGCACATACTTTCGCCAGTAACTGACAACTACCCTTCTTGAATCAGCGGAAGGAGAAACGAAAGTATGTGGCCAGACCGGGTATCGAACCCAGGACCTCTGACTTATGAGTCAGGTGTCCTACCGATTGCACTTCGCGGCCCGGCTTGTTTGATTAAGAAGTCTGATCATGATTACACTGCTTATTACTCTTTACTTCATTTCCCTGGACCGAAAGTCTCAAATAGGTTAATTAATTTTAAAAATCTTATCTGCCACATTCTAATTTAAGGTCAATAGCCTGGTTATTTTTTTTTCTGCCATGGTCTAATAATAATATACGTTCTCAGCACCATTTCTTAATAAAACGTATCCTTCTGATATTGTTTAAGTCGAGAAATATGAAAGAAAACGTCTGATTTTGGTAATAGATCTCGGTTTTTGTCTCGCCTGCGAAGCAGAAGCGAGACATAGGTATTGCTTTTCCGGTGTCGTTGTCGGCGGCGTAAACTTTCGTCGGATTTTTGCGTTTCGGTCAGTTTCACAAAGCACTGACAGGCGAAACACCGCATTCCACGGAATTCTTGTGATCAATGTATACACTATTTTAACCGTGTCGCATTCATATCTCTGCAACAGCAACATTGCGATATTTAAAAACGTTAGCTTTTGATACAAGGGTACCATAATTTCGGCGCTAGAAACTTTAAACAAAACGCTCATCAGTATTATACTTAGCGTTAGATCTTTTGAGCGCAGGCAACTTATTAGAGGGGAAATGAGAAACATTTTGTAATGTAAGAAAAGAAAAGGCGAGAGACAAAAATAATAGATGGCCCAGCTTAACTGAGAACGAAAGATTTGAAGGACAGAGAGAAAGAGAGAGAAAGAGAGAGTGCGCGTGTGTGTGTGTGTGGTATTTCAAATTCCACTTATTTAAACTCGTATTGTTCGCAATTATATTCCTAAACCCATATAAGCCTAGTATCCGTTTATGTATTTCTTTCTTTAGGCGATGAACGCATCGTTAACATGAATCGAATGTACTTTAAAGTTATTATCGATACAATGCACTTAAGTGATTATTGATTTAACAACCCGTGAATGAGTAAAATCAGACCGATACTGATGTTCCTTTTCGTGAAAGTATCGTCTAAAATTAACATAAATAAATAAATAAATTTTTACATCATGATTTTATGATGGGGGTCTTCTTTTAAGTTTATGGGAAATATTGGTCTGTCTAATTTTCAGTGTCTCTTGCAGTAATTGTTTATTTTAATTGAAGTTTAAAGAAGTAATTTCAGCATCTAAAATCTCTTTTACTTGCTAGGTACAGTTCTTATGTATGTTATTATTATTTTTGGTTTGGTTTGGGTTGCTGAGTGGCCACCTTTTGGGAACAAGCTGCTCACTCGGTTGGCCATATGTTCTCTGTATCCTGATTATTTGTAATCTTAGTTGTTTCCAACTATGGTTTGAGGGCTGGATTTGGAGTTTGATTGTTTCAGTTTCTGGTCTTTGCATACTTTTTACTAAGAATCATTACCTTACCATGTCGTGTATGTTCAGAAATGGTTGCTAAAATAAATATTTAAAGGGAAGTCGTTATTGCATGCCATAACTTATAATACTTTTGACAGACACAGGCCGGTGTACAACTAGTCTGTTCGGCACTTCTGAACACACGATGAACCAACAAGACTCTGATCAGACTGGGTGGATGCCCAGGCTGATCTGAGTCCTAGCTGTGTGTACGTTTGTCATGAGACGGCTCTTATGTTTTCTGGCATTTAAAGTAAATTCCTTCATAGTTTCTCAGTGTCAGAACAGAAGAATAACTAGACATAATATATCATTATTATAGGAACTCATTACAAAAGCCTTGGTTCTCCCTACATATAGATAGCTAAGACGGGAACAAATCAAAAGACTTACTTTGAATGCACTGACATCCCGTTTTTCCTGCCTTTCCGGGCAGCGCTTCCTTATCTTCTCGGAATTTTAGAGCCACATAAAGTCATTTTTTTTTTCAGAAAACGCTTGTCGTATAATCGGCATTTAGCTTAGAGACTGTTTTTTATGAGTGCGAAAAATATATCATTAATTGTTGCAAAAAGGGAGATATTAGGTCCCGTAGACTACCTTCCCTCTCTTCCCGGCTGCCTTCCTGGCTCATCCCGCGAATTTTAAAGCACCAAAATATCATCAAAATTTCAACATAATTTTTTTATTTTCATCTTTAATATTTAGATAAGAGTCTTTTGTTTAAAATAATGCCTAATATGCCTAGATAGCTTATAGAAGAGAGATATTGAATCCAATAGACAACTACTCCTATCTTCCCGACTGCCTTCCCGGCTCTTCCCGGAATTCTTAAACTATCAAAAAGTCATCAAAATCTCAACAAAAACTATTTCATACCCAATATTTAGATTAGATCCTCTTCTTTAAAATGATGCCTATTTTGATTAGATATCTTATACAGAAAGATATATATTGAAACAGAAAGACAACTACCCCCATCTTCCCGGCAGCCTTCCCGGCTCTTCTCGGAATTTTTAAAGTACCAAAAAGTCATCAGAAACTCAACAAAAACTATTTATTTTATATTCAATATTTACATTAGAGTCTCTTCTTTAAAATGATGCCTAATGTGTTTAGATATCTTACACAGAAAGAGAGATATTAAATCCGATAGATAACTACCCTTCATCTTCCCGGCTTTTTCTTCCCGGTTTTCCCGGCGATTACAGTGCACCAAAAATTGGGTATGTCTAGCTACCGAAACCTTTATCAGTCCAGCCTTTAAAGGCTCAGCACCCACATACAAGACGGTAAGAGGAATAATAAAGACTTAAGCCTGTTTCACATCAGCCTTACGGCAGCCGTACGACCCTCTGCGATCACATTTCTGGCAAAAATCGCTGGGTTTCGTGCGGCAGCCGCAAAATCATCGTACGAATTTTAGACGTCGCAAGGTCGTCGCAACGTCGCAAACTAAATTCTCAAAATGCACATTATTTCTGCGATTTTTTGGTAATCTGTGGATGCCGCAAGGCTGCCGCACGATAGCCTTGAGACAGTCTTGAGACAACCGCACGATTGACTCACGATTTTGCAGGAGTTCGCAAGTTTGCAGGCGGGGCTGCTGTCAATTATTTATTGCGTTTGTCTTGCGACGATCGCAAGGCAGCCGCACGAGCATCTTACGACAGTCGTGCGTCCTGACAGAATGCTATCGCAAGAATATTGCGAATCGTAAGGCAATCGCGCAAGTCGCACAGCAGCCGCACGACAGCCGCTAGGCAGTCGCACGACAGTTCTACGATTGTTGCGTGACTTGCATCTCCTATAAAAGTAGATCGGTACCCATAGTCTAGACTCCAGAGAAGAAGCATGCCCAAAGGGAAACAGATCCAGGGTTTGACCCATCAACGCTTCGCTCGTCCTCTTCTACCTTGCCGTGCTCGGATTAGCAGCGCCAGGATGGGGCGTGACGCTCTTCTTCATCATGGAGTCTTCTTCTTAGAAGGGCAATACGCTGCTGTGGGACAGCCATCAAGATCCTATGTGGTATCAACAAGCGATGGTGAAACTATGAGGGTTGCGGTGGTGCTTTTGCATTTTATTCATCATTCAAGGCGAATTCGAAGATGAATGTACGGTCATCGTAAGACATTCGTGATTCGTGAGATAGCCTTGCGAATTCTTGTGCGTCGTACGGTGCCCGCAAGATTTTTTACAAATTCTTAAGACCGTCTCACGGCAGTTTTGTGACAGTCTTACGGCTGCTGCACGGCCATCTTGCGGCCGCCGTACGAAATATTGTTTATTTTTTCCTAGTTTTAAGCTGCAAAATCGTGGGACCCGTGAGACAGACGTACGAACATCGTACGGCTGCCTGACGATCTTTGAGACCACGGTGGACCCGCCCAGATACACTGCGAATTTGTCTGCGATCTGTCTACGGCACCCATGGCCTCCAAAATCATACGAACAAAAATCGCATGGTTGATGTGAAACAGGCTTTACACGTGACACCCAGAGATTTCTATTCTATTCTATCCCATAACCTTACAAGGTCGTTGGGGCACCACAGATGATTTCGGAATAATCTTTTTCCATCTTGTCCTGTTTTCAGCTGTCCTAGTTCAGCTGGCAAAGTAGACATTATTTACTCCATTATGAATGCCTTCTTGCACAGGCTGGTCTCAGTTTTCTTTGTTCACGCGTCTTTATCATGACAGCTACAATCAAGCAGATACCTTATGAAATGTGCGAACATCGATGATTAACATCAGCCTGCTCCTCGCGGAGTCTAAGTACATACAATTTCACATCGACAACCTCTGGATCCTGAGGAATATGTATAGGGGAACGCGTCTGAGCAAAAATGCACTGATTTTAGTCTTTACTGTTCCCCTGAGCTATCAAGCGTATTTTCTCCTGACAGGGCTACAATATCCAGCTATTTGCAAATCTGCCTTAAGCCGAGACGCGTGCACTGCCATGTTTTCCGCCATTTTTATAAAGGGAAACAACTTTATGACACCCTGTTTTCTTTTCTGCAAAATGTAGCCCTTCTAAACTGGAATCAATGCCCACAGGAAAGAATTTGCTTCTAGGGGAGCAAATTCGTTCTTTGAAAGGACCCCCCTCCCCCCACGGACACACACACACACACACACACACACACACACACACACACACACACACACACACACACACTATTTCCCATGTAGAAGAGAGGCAACAATAAGACTGACAGACTTCCCCTTTGTGAAACCGCGCAGTGAGGTCAGAGCCTTTGCTGTACGCACATTCTTTGTATGGACCCTGAGGTGTCTGCAAGCATAAAATGAATGCACAGATTGTCTCATGTGCAGACCCTAATCGTAGTGCTCGTTTAGGAATAGGCAGATCTTGCTTAATCAAACTGCCCACCTTATTACTGATACTTTATAGTGTCCAAAAATGTTTTATTAGTTTCAGAGCACCTTAAAGACAGGACTTCTCTGCCGGGGGGTCTGGTTCCCAGCACATAACAATGTTACCTGTATAGGTAAAGGTGTGAAAATTTAGTCAACCAATCAGTGGACCAGAAATAAGAGTAGTTATGATTTTATTGGCTGATTGGAGGTATTGACACTGAGATCAAGAGACAGAATGACACTGTGGAAGTTAATCCTCCTTATATAGTCCCATCCCTGTCTTTAATGCACAAAATATGTTACAGACAGACAGACAGATAGATAGATAGATAGATAGATAGATAGATAGATAGATAGATAGATAGATACTTTTTATGTACTTAGACAATGGCTAACGTGGTTAGTCTCAAAATCAGTTTTATCTGCGTTACAAGTAGTTTTTTTTACCAAAGCGGGCATAGTTAAAACGTGGAATGAAATGGGTTGGAACGGAGTGGAATAGAATGAATGAGATAATCTACATTCCATTGTCAACAGCATCCACAGACTTTATCACAAAGGGGAAAAACTCCCCTTTTTTACCGAAACCGGATGAATTTCCAATACCCTGTAGAGTTAGTACGCTTGGTTACCTGTCTTACGGATTGACTGCCAAATCCGATATCAGTTTCGAGGACACCCTCAGGTAATATTGTCACAGTGTCTTGCGATAAGCTAATATTCCGGCGGTATTATAACCGTGGTTATTACACAGGTATTTTCATTATGGCGGTTTTGAAGAGTGATTATAAAATCGACTCTTTGTATTAGTTGTTTGCTTCCCGATTCTATTTATCCGTGTGTGCCAAGTTAGCTCTGTAGTTTTGAACCGTCTCACAAACAGTTCAATTTATCGGTACCTTAATATTTCTAAGTATTGGGAAAAATAGGTTTAAGCAAACAGTGCAGCCTGAGATTAGACTGATCGTCGAAGAGCAGTCGGATCAAGGTCTATTCTGTTTGCATTTAACCATACTATTCAATGTTTTGGAAAATTACAATAATTATGTTAGGTGTCCCAATATTTAAAATTCTAAGGCGTATTTATGCATCTAACAGGTAATACAGTAAACACATGAAAAAAGAAGAGTCTAATACTTTTGAGCTTTATTACAAGAATCAATGCATATAACATTCAATGCAATAAAACGAAGCAATGAGTAACACACATATAGCAATCCTGAATGTTTGCGCATTTTCAATATATTTAGCCGCAGACATGGGACAAATTAATCGTTAATGCTAATGCATTAATAATGCATATTTTTTCAGTATTACAAAAATGGTTATTCAATGTAATAATTAAGTCACCAGTTTTTGCACTACCTCAATGCTAAATCAAAGCATTAATCTAATGCTAATTCAATTCCTTGTTTTTGTCAAAATTCATTGCATAACTTGCATTACTTTGAATTACTGTCTAGCTGAAATAAAACAAATAAAAAAAAACTGTAGAATGTAAATCTACATCAAGATGATAATCCTATAAAATATCAGCAATCACAGTTTTTTTTTTTTTTTCATTTACTTTCGTTTAGTTTGCTTGTAAAGACTGTTAAACATTTGAAGATGGCGTGTGCGCCAAACAAGGTTCAGACCAACTTGCGCATCCGCACAGTCTAAACTAGGCGGGTACCCAATGGATTACCATAAATATTTCTGGTACAACTCATTTTTTACTTTATGGATTCCATATCCCATAGATGGCTAATACAACCAGTGAAGGCTGTGATTAAACTGCGCGTATGCTCAGTGTGAACTTTGCCATAACCTAACGCAACCAACGTAGCCTATGACCAAACTGCGCGTATGCACAGTCTGAACTGAGCCTTCGCTGGTCTTAATCAGCGAAATGAGCCTTCGCTGGTCGTACATGCCGCTTAACTGTCAATCTCAGGTAATAGCTCATAAAATTACAAGAGAAATACATAGATGATGGGCCACCGATAAACAAGCCAGCTCATCGTGGGATTTACAACCAGCAACAGCTCAAGAGATCATAGCAGTAATAATAATGATAATAACAAAATTATATACAGTGAGCCAAGGAACATTTACATTGTCTACAGTATTTAGACAGTGGATTCAATAGATGGTTCATATGCCCACATTATTGGTTATGTCGTGTCGCGGCTCAAATATGCATGACAAGCCAAAATGTGTTTTATGACATATGCATAAAAAAAACAGCATGCACATAACGCATATGCGCACGCTGATTGAGAGCAAAGCAGAGCTTCCCGTCTGAAGAAGCGTGGCTACCAGCCTGTGAGACTCGGATCAGCAGTACTGCGGTGAAATCATCTAAATATGAAATGACGCTAATGTCCATGGGTAATCAGACCCAATAAATTTAATTCTTATTAGATCTAATAAATTTAATTCTAATTCGTCGTTCTGAGATTGAGATTGAGTAAGCATTGCGCGCGCAGCATGGCGCTTGGTTGTGTTTTTCCTTTGTTTGAGAAAAGACTTTTAAAACTGATTAAAAGGACACTTTCTAATAACATAATTTCCTCAGACTTTTGATTTAAAGTTTTAATATAATGCCTAGAAAAGCTAGAAAGGCTAAAAATAGTGATCAGTCGGATTTAAATCGGACAACAACCGAATCAAAACAAGGTATTGCGCAAGCAAATTGCCCACCCACTGGTGTGTATACTAACTTGACGAATTTGTCGAATATGAACACTCAGCCAAGTAGACTGATTCAGCAATCAAATGAACTATTGTACGGAAATCCTGTGCATATGAGTCTACCCTTTCAAACATCACCAACCCCTCCAGCGGGTGCCGATGTACAACAACAGAATCAACAGCATCTGAATCTGAATCTGATGCCACAACAAACAACATATCTACAACAGATACC
Organism: Ctena decussata; assembly: GCA_963989385.1. Taxonomy (NCBI): domain Eukaryota; kingdom Metazoa; phylum Mollusca; class Bivalvia; order Lucinida; family Lucinidae; genus Ctena; species Ctena decussata. Next base: position 23,118,885 of record OZ022506.1, read on the forward strand.
GGCTCAAAATATACAACATATACCGGTTCAGAATATCTCATCTGGTTATTCGATCCTAACAGAACCAAAACTTGTTCAGTCTCCTCCGCAGCCACAACAGAGCTTTCAGCAAAATTTTCACACAAGTGACACGTGTAGAACAAATACGTTAAATACAGCGGATTGCACCGATTCTCAGTTGTCAACTATTCTCCAAAGCCTTGATACAAGACTTGGAAAAATAGAAAATCAGTTGGGATTTCAAAACCAGCAACTAGGTCACCAAAATAACAGAATTCAAAACATTGAACAGCACGTGGAACAAATAACGGTATTAAAACAGTCAATAGCGTCAGTGCAATCAAAACTTTACACAGTTGAAAATGAGGTGACAAAATTAAAAACAAACCACACCGAATATGACAAAAGTATTTAAACCTACAGTGACCTGTGCGACAATGTGCTTAAAACACAGTCAAAGACAAATGAACGACTTGATGCCCTGAATGCTAAAGTTGAGTGCTTGCTAAAGTCAGAGTTAGAAACTATGAAAATAGAACACAATGACCTAAAAGAGGACTTTTTGGATTCCAAGTGCAGACAAATGTGTGAAAACTTGATATTTACTGGTATAAACGAAGTTTATCTTAGGCCGGGCGAATTCGAAAATTGCGAAAATACACTGCGTGAATTAATGTCCCAGCAAATGAGTATACATCAAGATATAAAGTTTGACCGAGTTCATCGTCTGGGTCGTTACAAACGTTACCAATCAAGGCCAAGACCAATCATTGCAAAATTCCATGACTTTTCTTCAAAAGAAATGGTAAAACGAACAGCACCCGAAATACTCAAAAATTCACCTTATGGTATAAGAGAACAATATCCGGAAGAGTACGAACGGAGGCGAAAAGTGCTGTATCCAAAAATGAAACATGCCAAACAAAATAAAGACAACAAAGTTCGAATGGTGAAAGATACACTTTATATCAATAACGAAAAGTATGTTTGCGGTCGAAACGACCAACCCGTCAGAGTCGAATATCAAACTACTAATAGAAGAAGTCATAATTATAACCAACGTGATATACCGGTAGACAGGCAGACGAACGCCCCCGCACGGATTTCCACCCTCGAACAGGCGTTATTGATCAACAACAACAACAACAAAACAACCAGAATTCTCAACTACAACAGAATGACCGACAAAAGCAGCTAGAACCGAATACAAGAACCACAAAGTATCGCGAAAGTGACAATGCTATATTATCACATAACTTGAAACAAAATTCGCGTTTGTCAGAAAGTGTTTTCGAAAGCCGAAATATATACACATCTTTGCCTGACAGCGATAGTGACAGACAATGTGCAGGCAAAATGAAAGCCTCTTCCCCACTACAAGGTGAAATTCTCAATAAAAAACAAAGGGAGTACTCTAGTGATGATAGCTTCATGGAACTAACCCCGTCCCCAGTGGTAGCAAAATCTCCAGCCTGCTTAAATTCCAACACCACAGAACAAACAAATAAATCCGACCAACAAATAATAAACACTCAGTCACATGTATCTGCCCAAAATATACCTGTGGAAATTCCGCATACTCAGATTATTGGGGCAGAAAATCCCGTGAATAACGAAGAGTCAGCAATACACGGCGATTAGGGGCGTCAGACGGGACGGATTAATAACTGTACACCTACTGTAAACAGGCAATCTGAGCAGAATATATCGTTTGTAAATGTCTGTGGTTTAAAGTCAAAATTAATTTTTCCGGAGTTTACAGAGTTTTTAAATGCATATGACATAGTTGGTGTTGCGGAAACAAAAACTTGTGAAAACGATATAATAAATTTTCAAGGTTATACTTATTTTTCTAAACACAGAAAACAGTTTATACGAAGATCAGGTGGTCTAGGAATTTTCGTAAATGATCATATATTACCATATATCGATGTTATAGATATTGACTCTGATTTTCTAATGTTATTGCGTATTTCTAAGACACTGACTTTGAAAGATGACGATGTAATAATAGCATTTGTTTATCTCCCACCAGAGGGATCTGATTACAGTAATAATGATAGTTTATCTGAAATTGAATTGGACCTACTTTCGTTTGTTGAAAGCTGTAGATACTTTTATATTTTTGTTGACTTAAATGCACGTACAGGCACTGTGTCCGAATTTTCAGAGTTTAATCTCGACCAAACGACAATCGACCAATATGGGATCGATAATGACGTCATGGGTTATTTAAATAATGTACAAGAATTAAAAAGTCATGGAATTAGCTGCCAAAGAATTTCGGAAGATAAATCAAGAAATAATTTCGGAAATAAATTACTCAATATCTGCCAGAATAATAATCTTTATATATGTAATGGTCGCCCTAATAGAGATAGAGCGAGTGCCTTTACCTGCATCAAAGGAAGTGTGATTGACTACTTAATTACTAGTATAAATGGTCTGCTCATTGTAGATAATTTTACCGTTCATGAATATTCGCCATTATTATCTGATGTTCACTGTGCTTTATCTTTTACTATTTCTGTATTACAGCCACGAAGCAGAATTAATGTTAACGATACGATAAAATATAAAAAATGGGAATCTGCAAAAAAGCAAAATTTTATTGAAAACATAGATAGGCAAATATCCGAGATTGATGCTATGTTAGATAGCTTCAACAACAATATACATGTAGTAAATAAACAGCAAATAAATAACTTCGTCGATAAAATTAAAAGTATTTTTATAAAAAGCGCGAAAACGTCATTTACTAAATATCCCGTTATATCAAAGAAAGTAAAAAAATTCAAGGCCCTGGTTTGGACTGCAGTGTAAAAAAGCTAGAAAAAGATATCAAATAGCAAAGAAAAATAATTCTTTCCAAAATACCTTATCATCTAGGCGAATAATGATAAATGCAAGTAAAAGATATAAATCAACGGTCAAGAAATATCATGCTAAATATATTGAAGGTTTTCAGAAAAAAATACGTAAACTAAGGACAGAAAACCCGAAAGATTATTGGAAACTAATCAATGGCATTGGCAAGAAACCGGACAACATACCCATATCTATGAATGATATGTTCGACTATTTTAAAATAATGAATAATAGTGACAATACATTATATGATAATTCTGACGCGCGTATACCCCATATAATGCTAAACGAAGAACAATTCAATAATAATGACGAAATTAATATCGCAAGTTCGGCCTTAAATAATCCTATAAATCAAGATGAAATTAGCATAGCAATTAAAGCGCTGAAGCTAAATAAATCTAGTGGCATAGACGAAATATTAAATGCATACATTATTTCTACAAAACATTTAATGCTCCCAGTCTATGAGAAATTTTTAAAAATTATTCTTAACACTGGCATTGTGCCAAGTGACTGGATTAAGGGAAATATTATTCCGATATACAAAAATAAAGGGACCAAAACCGATCCTGCTAATTACCGCCCAATTACACTAGTAAGCTGCATCGGTAAAGTTTTCACGTCAATTATTAATAAAAGATTAAGTATATACTTAGAAGAAAATAAACTTTTAAATGAAACCCAAAGTGGATTCAGAAAGCAATATTCGACTTTAGATAATATCATGGCTTTATATGGTTTAACAGAATATTTCAAAAGTAAAAAATGTAAATTATATTGTTGTTTTATAGACTTCACCAAAGCGTTCGACAATGTTTGGAGAAGAGGGCTTTGGCGAAAAGTACTTACACATGGAATTAAAGGCAAAATATTGAACGTTATTAAAAATATGTATATGGAGATAAAATCATGTATAACTTTAAATGGTTGCACCTCAGGATACTTTGATTGTGAAAAAGGGGTCAGGCAAGGAGAAAACTTATCTCCTCTTTTGTTTGCCATTTATATGAACGACCTTGAAAATTTCCTAAGTATTAACGGAGGTTCTGGTGTTAACATAAACATAGACGATGCTACTATGATGATTTTTGTAAAATTATTAGTTATATTATATGCAGATGACACCGTTATCTTAAGTGATAATTTAAATGACTTTCAGCATATGTTGAACACTTTTGATGACTATTGTAAATCATGGAAATTAAAAATAAATGCATCTAAAACAAAGATAATGATATTCGGTGATCGCTCAAGAACGCGACATGTTTCTTTTTTCGCGAATGTTTGTAAAATAGAGTTAATGTAGATTTAGGAATCATCAACAATAATTTGTTTATCTAAGGTTTTAACAGTTTTAATGGCTCAGAAAATAACATGTCCTATGTCAGCCCATTATAAAATGAACGTGTCACTTATCGACTTATTGATACGGTGGCCAGGTGAATCTACACTCCATTTCTGCCCATGTTTGCTCGTTGAGCCTGGAATGGTGCTCTTACACGAAAGCATTAGCTGCCTCGGAGGGAGTAAATTGCTTCTTGTAAGAGGACAATCCCTAGTCAATGGATTACAGTGGAGGAGAGTCTCTCCGCAAGTCCATTCCATTCCATTCCACTCCAAATCATTCCATGTTTTAAACTATGTCGGGACTATCAATCTGTACGATGATATTTATTGAATTCGACTGGCCTGTGCGGCCTAGTAGGCAGCGTTGCTGTCGTGCAAAGAGTCTCAGTGAGGCCGACATTCCAAGTTTTCGTTCTTGTGTGTATTGTGTGTTTTCAAGTGCAAGTTTTAGAGATCTTTTTCTGAGCTGGATTATCCTTATGAGTGCAAACCGAGAGAAAAATTTGACATGTAATCGTTGTGTGCTACCCGAGCAAGCGTCGAATCAACGCAAATGCATTGTCGGCAGTAATACGTCGTTTCAACGTTTTGTGACTGCTTCCAACAAGGTCATGTTAGGGAACTGAAAGTATCATAAAAGCCAAAAAACGTGAGCTAAACGTCGCTTACATGTCGATGCATCTTTATCCGCCTTAATAAAGTTGTTCAGAGCTTACAAAATAAAATCCTGCTATGTTGAGGGGTCATAATATTGTTGGGCGAATGTTAGCGTGGGAGGGAGGGTGTGGTGGAGTCATGATCATAAGACGATATGTTTCTTTTACATCTGATATTTGACATTCTAATACGTTGTGACTGACTACACGAGAGAGAGAGAGAGAGAGAGAGAGAGAGAGAGAGAGAGAGAGAGAGCTGTCTTTGAATACAGCTGTCCATCACGACCACTGATATACTTAGTTTTCGTTTTTGTCTTGTGGTATGATGTCAGAGGTGAGCCTATCAAGGCTGGAAACTTGGCCGATTTTTCTTAGCCAATGAAATTACTTGTAAAAAAGTAAATTAACATATCCCAGGATGCAAATATACAATACAAACAGTCTGACCGTATAGAATAGAAATGGAACAGAGATAGAATACCAATATATACATGTACCAGTATACAATAGAAATAAATAAAGATGAAATAGTAATATGAAATCAATAAGTACAAATGGTTGAATATAGAATAAAAATATAACAATATACAATAGAAATGAAAAGATAAAAAAGAAATATGTTTTTTTAAATACAATAGACCCAATATAGAATATAAATATACCAATATACAAATATACTAATAAAAGAAATAAAGAAATATAAATTTATAAATATAAATGATCGAATATACAATACAAATATACCAATATATAACAGAAATCAAAAACGATAAAATAGTAAAATAAAATTTATAAATACAAATGATTGAATATAAAATACAAATATACCAATATACAATTAAAATAAAACAATATAAAATAATAATATAAAAGCAATAAATACAAATGGCCAAATACAGAATAGAAATGGAACATATACAATAGAAATGAACAGAGATTGAATACAAAGATGAAATATTCAATAGAAATAAACAAGATAAAATAGTAATGAAAAATTAATGAATACAAATGATAGAATACAGAATATAAGAGGAACATATAAAACAGAAATGAAAGGATATCAAATACAAATATAAAACTACACAGTAGTAATAAACAATGACAGAATAGTAATATAACTTTTTAAAATACGAATAGATAAGATACAATAATAATGTAAAAATATCGAATAATGCAACGTTTAACATGCCATACTTAAATTTATACAAAATAGCATTTGAATAAACTACATGTGTATGTGAACCCGAGTTAGGATCTGCACGGTCTGGGAAATAAAGAAATCTCTGTCGAAATGTCATAATCAACAAAGTGGCATGTGCGCCATTCAAAGACTCAGATCAGACTGGGCATACGCCCAGTCTGTTCAGAGTCTTCGCTGTGCGCTTAAAGCGTACCTAAGGGTCTAAGTTACCTCCGTGCCAACAGTGAAGACTCTAATCAGACTGGGCGGATCCGAGTTTTCGCTGAGCGCAAGTACCACTTTGTTGATTTTATCGTGTCACGTCTCAGGCATATGGAATAATAAAATAACAGACACCAGGGGCGTAACTAGGGGCAATTTCATAATACGCACAACCATGTTTTATTCTATACTTCTTGAAGGGAAAGCTAGTATTTCAGCCACTTTGGTAATTGGTATTGAAATCTTGTCTAATTTATAAATTTTCAGTATGCAAATATGCAGGTGCGTTTTGAAATGTTGTCAATTTTGACAAAATTTCAATACGCACTTGCGTATTTGCCGTATAGGTAGCTACGCCCTTGGACACCATACATCTCTGGACATAAAAGGCTTATATGATGAATGAATACACATCCATATTTTGGTTTAAACAATATTTTATTCTCAAGAAAATACAAATATATATATATAAAATAGAATATACAATAGCACAGGATCTGACAGTAAGCAAAATGCTTATATATAAGCCATCTCCTGATGCAATCTGAAAAATTCAATATGCGTGAATGGCTATCGGCACAAAGAATATCAAACTATATTACAAACTAGTAAACAACATCAGAGAGAGAGAGAGAGAGAGAGATTTCTCAAAGAAAACAAATTTTTAGACTTCCTAATTGCTTTTCAGAACGACCACTGAGGGGTCTACTCAGAAAGGAAAGGCTTGCTACAATAAAGAGCAAATTCTTTTCTTTAGGAGTTGATTCCAATTGACATGAGATGCAAAATGAAAATGACGGAATTGTTTTCCCTGAAAGTATATCCATTCACCTTAAGCTAAAATAGATACTCGTAAAACGGACAAAATCCGGAGCAAATTTCATCCAAGATGCCAACAGACAGGCGATATAGTTAACTCTTGTCATCTCAAACACTTATGCCTTGAAAAACCATCTTTTATCATATGACGTCGCATCTGAGAGTGTAATAAAGCCATGCATTAAAAACGATAATCCACTAGTGGATTAAATATGCAAATTACGTCGCTTTTTCTAATGGGGAAATCATGTCGTTTCAGTGCAAAATTTGCTAATAAAATGCGCTTTTAGTGTCATATGATAAATAGAATCTTGCATTCGTGCTCACGATTATTGAATTTATTAAACTCGTTGGGAAAAACGATAAGATGCTCGGCAAAGCCTCGCATCTTATCGTTTTCCCCAACTCGTTTAATAAATTCAATAATACACGAGCACTCATGTAAGATCCTCTATTATCGATCAATATGGTTTAGACACTTTTCCTATTTTTTCCCCATTATACGAGGATTGATCCAGAAGTAATGTCACTGCAGCTATAAAATCGTGTAGAATAAAGAGACAGCAACAAAATTTCGTACCCATGTACCTTACTCTATTTGCAGTATAGTCTGAAAATGTCATAAAATTATAGTGCACAGTAATCGAGATATCAAGATAGACAGAAGGCATGGTGACGACACGCGCCGCACGTCAATGACGTTCTTGACGTTCCAGACGAAGTTTAGATATTGTGTCATGTCTTAAGTAGCATATCCATTGTTCTAGCATAGCACTAATATCTGTTCACCCATGTCTATCTCGTCTTTCAATATTATTTGAACAGCCCCGCAGCTCATGTTCAAGAATTTACAAAATCTTCGAATGGCAGAACATCGATCTTCATATATGGGGTCCAGGCAAGATTGACGTCATTGTCTGACATTGCATATAAAGGTCTCCAGGTATTCGGACGATCCTTTAGCGACTCGTCTGCACCCTTACAGCACTGATAGCACCTTTACACAAGCCTCATATTCATAGTTATATAACCCCATGTCTAATTAAACAGCCAAGTCTCTCTAATGGTGATATTTCTAACTTGTGAAAAAAGCGCAAATGTATCTGCAAACGCATTTGTCGGAAATCAGCATTTTTACACTTGGCAGTTACAAGCATTAGCGCTACCTGGCGGACTTCAAACTGCAATGACGATATTAAAGTTTCGACAGTGTGTGGCAGGGATATATTTTGTCATCGTATCAAATTTTCATCTGATTTGGCGAATTAGTTTGATTTTGATTTGTGTTTGCCTTTGAAAATTGTGTTCTTCTTATTAACGTTATTCTAACGTGCGGCGCGATGGCGACGGTGTCATACTTTGAACGTCTCTATAACTAAAACGAGAAAAGATTCCAACTTTATGTTTATTATGTTAATCAGAACTGAACTACAGTGTATCTTGATATAAGTTTTATAATAATGCTATGATGAATAATCGCGCTATGGACACAGTGACATTACTTCTGGATCAACCCTTGTATTTCATCTTCTTTATCTCATGATAACTGAGCCGCGACACGACAAAACTAACAATGTGGTTGTGCGCCCGGCGCAGACTTAGATCAGCCTGGACATCCGCCCAGTGCGATCAGACTTTTTGCTACGCTCTTTTAAAAAGGGTAGCTAAGGGTCTAACCTACCTACATGCGGACAGCGAAGGCTCTGATCAGACTGGGCGAATGCCCAGGCTGATCCGAGTCTGCGATGGGCGCACAACCACATTGTTGGTTTTGTCGTGTTGCGGCTCATATCTCAAAGTAAATTATCTGGGATTTACTTTGAGATATCAGTAGTGTGAGACAAACTTCGAGATATAGAGAGTAAATTGTTTATAAACATGAAGGACAAGATGAAATAGCACAACTGCAATTTCATTTAAACTTAGTCTAGAAAGTGAGACTTACATGTAAAGATTCATTTCGACTTTGGTTGACAAATTGAAAAATCAAACACAGCAACCCAACAGAGGAAATGGGAAATTACAGTTATTCTGCAACAAATCACTGATTTGTGGCGACGCGTGAGGCAATTTATGTTGTCTTTGTCAAATTTTATGGCATCATATTTCGTTTCCTTTATGTCTGACAGTGTCGCGTTTATGAGTTGGAAAAAACAACAACATAAAATGAAAGGACTAGACAAGTGTTACGGGGAACATTTCTGGTGGGGTTATTCTGTGAATTATGAGCCAGAATCGAAATAGTTCAACTCTTACGGTGATTTGTTGAGTAGTGTATCACTGTTTGAGTTGTAACAGTTGTAAGTTGATATATCACTCGCGCCCCGCGCTCGTCACACGATGTTCTGGCTGACAAGCTTTCACTAAATGCTCTTTATGAAAAATCACAAGACCGTATAGATTGATATGAGCCGCAAGACGAGAAAACCAACAATGTGGTTGTGCACCCAGCGCAGACTCAGACCACCCTGGGCATCCGCTCAGTCTGATCAGACTCTTTCCTAAGCACTTATAAGGTAGCTAAGGGTCTAAGCTACCCCCATGCGGACAGCGAAGACTCTGATCAGACTGGGCGGATGTCCAGGCTGATCTGAGTCTGCATTGGGCGCACAACCACTGTGTTGGTTTTCTCGTGTCGCGGCTCAACTATGTGTTTGTTTCAAACCTATATTGCCCACATAGCACACTGGGTTAAAGACAAATATTCCTGTTCATTGACTGCCATAATCCCATTATGCAAAGCCCAGTATCACTGTCATTTCATCAAAGGAAATATCCCATCTCACATAGGTAATGACATAACAGGGTCATAAAACCAATGATATGGGGTGTGTTCTATATATACTGAACAAAAGTGAAAACGCTACCAGTGATTTGTCTTCAAATTTTCTGTTTTATGGAATCAGAAAAGTTCATAGAAATTTGCATCTGCGCATGCGTATAGTTTGTGTATTACAAAATGTGCCAAAGGATAATTTTGTTATGAATAGAATGTGATTCGGGATTTTAAAGATATTCTCTTGCTGGATATCCTATTCGACTAAATTGTACATATCCAGGCAAAAAAGTATCATTGTTTTCGTTACAAACTGTAATCTATAATGTAGTGTTTTCACTTTTGCTCAGTACAGTAGAGAATATTTGTCTTTAAGTGCTGGCCTGCTGATCTTGTAGTTCCGGGTTCGATTGCGGCTGGAAATGGAATAAATATTGTAAAGGAACACAACCTGCCCGTGCTCCTAACTGAAATACTTTCGCAAGTCACAATGAACATATGTGAATTCGAGTCGTACTCAATGCTTGGTGGAAATGAATAAAGAGCAAGTCATTATTTCACTTTCTAACGTCTGATTTTTTTCCCTCAGCAATTGAACGTTTGGTCACGTATCAGAATAACGATATATGGGTAAACAATAAGCTGATGGGCAAAACTGTAGTTACAGTTATACTTTTTACAGCAAAAATAATAGTGTTTGTGCAGCTTATATAATCCATCTTCAAACTTCAAACATAACTGATACGAGCTGCAGAATACACTATTACAGGCGTCTAAATTGAAATTGTTAGAATCTGCAGTTGTGCCTATACTTGCAGTTTACGTTTTAGAAACGAACAAAAGTAGACTTGACAGTTATGTGACTATGTAGCAATTATAGTATAAATATATGCATTCAAAACAATAACCCTGAATGGTATTTCTTTGATACAAATCTACAGTTGCAGTTATATAGCTCTGTTCTAGTTAAATGATATCTCGATTGAAACTGTTTAACTCAAGCACTCAAAATAATATTGATTACATAGAACTCACTCTATCCTGTTTGAATAATTCTTAAAATCTCAGTTACCAGAGCTTAAAACCCAAATAAATAGTTGTTAAACAAATATAAAAATTTCCCCTAAATTGCATATATTGTGACAATGTATGAAGTGTCCGCCTATATAAGTGTGAATCACCACATAATGGTGGCTGGTTTGTGCCATTTCGTCTTTTCGTCTTTTCGCCGCGAAAAGACCCCGAAATAACGCCAGGAGAAAAGACGAAAAGACGCCAGGAGAAAAGACGCCACGTGAAAAGACGACAAAATAAGAGTTTCAAATGGCGTCTTTTCGCATGGCGTCTTATCGTCTTTTCGAGCTGAAATTTTGTCTTATCGCATGGCGAGTTTCGTCTTTTCGCATGGCGTTATTTCGTCTTTTCATCTTTTCGCAAGGCGTCTTTTCGTCCTTTCTTCTTTTCGCATGGTGTCTTTTCGTCTTTTCGTGTGGCGTCTTTTCGCGGCGAAAAGACGAAATGGCACAACCACCATACAAATTCAGGTCTAAATGCATCGGGATGCAAGTTAGCTTAGACTCCATTCTACCAGCAGCCTCAATTCTTCATTTATCCAAACGATCTAGGCCATTGTTTTTCTCTGTCTTCGCCTGTATAGGTGATGAAACGCATTGAGTGAGAGCAAACTATAAAAAGACTTTTATAATTCAAGGATGCTAAGAAAATCAGGCATTAATCTATGCATAATACTAGTTGTTTAGTGATGTCCGCATTAGAAGGTATTCACTCTCTTAAATATTAAGTGGGAAAAACAAAACATTCATTTCACAAAGTGGTAACACTGATGTATTATGGACACTGGGAGTTCTAGCTACGGAGTAGTAAGCCCAAAACACATATATTCTTGTGCACCTGTAGTACGAAAAGAAAGCACAAAAATGAACATTTATTATTCAACATTATAGCCGCGACGCGAGAAAACCAACAAAATGGTTGTGCGTTCCAGAACACTCAGATCAGCCTGGGCATCCGCCCAGTCTGATCAGAGTCTTCGCTGTCCGCATGAAGTCAGCTTAGTCCCTTAGCTACCCTTTAAGCACTTAGCGAAGACTCTGATCAGACTGACCGGAGGCCCAGGCTGATCTGAGTCTGCGCTGGGCGCACAACCACATTATTGGATTTTTTTTCGTGCCGCGATTCATACAAGATCTCACTGCAGCTCCACATCTATCATAGGCGCACTGCGCACGCCAGAAAATGTCATCGACCTCTAACAGATTCTAAGCAAAGTTTCTAATTTTTCAACACATTATTGCAGCTTCCTTGGGAAGCAAATGATGAAATATTTGGCATTAATACGAAGACTTAGCATTATAAAAGAGTTTTAAAGGTGATTTTGAAAACGAATATCATTCCTCCTGATTAACTTATACCAATTTTATTAAGAGGTCTTGGTGAAATGTTTGATATCTGAAAACAATTCCCTTTTTTTTTTGGGGGGGGGGGGGGGCGGGTTGCAATATACACTGAACGAAACTTATAACCGTCCACTTTACATTTTGGCGACTGGTTCTGCAAATTAACTTGGTGGTGAAAAGTGGTAACTTGCATGCAAAAGTAAGTCCCTTGCCAAAAGTTTTCGAATAATTTCATTTCAATAGGACGCCTACTTCTTACATAGGGGCAGTCTGAACAAAGGTACCATCGTTTCGAAAAGTCACATTTTTTTCTACAGTATAAATGATTTTAATTATCGTAATTCTTGGACACAGATCTTATCCTAAAGAAGTAACCAAATACAATTATCCAAGATTCAAAAGTAATGAAAGTTTTGATGCGATCGGACATGCCGTTAGGTTTACGCAATAATGCGAAGAAATGCACTGTCGCTAGTTAAATCCCAGAAGTTCAGCTGTAAGCAAATTACCAAGATATAAAAGTTCGCGCTGCTCTGTAGGCGTAATTATTGGCCGTGCGGCATTGAAATTTTTGGCGATGTAACATCGTTACTGGATATCTTCGATAACATTTCGAACAATGAATTTCAGTACAGAAATATCTTTTAATTGAAATTTTAAATTTTGTCCAGAAACCGGAAGGGTGCGAAATGGGTGGCAATTTCCGGTTGCAATATGGACTCACCTTGCGCTATAAGGTATGGTCTTATAGGCCAAAGTCTAAAAAGGTACATACATTGATTTTAACTTGACTTTTTCGACGATTTTCGAAATCTCTTTTCATTTCTCGGAAAATGCATTGTTTAAAATTGCGTAAAAACTACGTCTTATAAGAAACCTCGACTTGTTTGGAGTTTATTGGTTTGGTAGACCACACTGTCCACATTCGCACTAAAACCTGCATGAAAATTGTGTCTCTCATAAAATTGCATTTTTGGATATTTCTTCCCAAAACTGTGCCAAAACATCACAGATATTTTAAAACATCGCTAAACTGAAGTTCATAACCATGCACATGATTTCTGATTATATGAATTTTGACACTATCGAGTTTAGACAGAAAAAATGCAATTTGAAAAGTGGACGGTTATAATATTCGTTCAGTGTACAATGGCACAGGATCTGACAGCAAGCAGAATGCTTATATATAAGCCATCTCCTGAAGCAATCTGAAAAATTCAATATGCGTGAATGTCTATAGGCACAAAGAATATCAAACTATATTACAAACTAGTAAACAACATCAGAGAGAGAGAGAGAGAGATTTCTCAAGGAAAACAAATTTTTAGACTTCCTAATTGCTTTTTAGAACGACCACTGAGAGGTCTACTCAGAAAGGAAAGGCTTGCTACAAAAAAGAGCAAATTCTTTTCTTTAGGAGTTGTTTCCAATTGACATGAGATGCAAAATGAAATTGATGGAATTGTTTTCCTTGATAGTATATCCATTCAACTTAAGCAAAAACAGATACTCGTAAAACGGTCAAAATCCGGAGCAAAATTCATTCAAGATACCAACAGACAGGCGATATAGTTAACTCTTGTTATCTCAAACACTTATGCCCTGAAATACCATCTTTTATCGATCCATATGGCTTAGACACTTTTCCTATTTGAGCCGCGACGCGAGAAAGCCAACAATGTGGTTGTGCACCCAGCGCAGACTCCGATCAGCCTGGGCATCCGCCCAGTCTGATCAGAGTCTTCGCCGTCCGCATGAAGGTAGCTTAGACACTTAGCTACCCTTTAAGCGCTTCGCAAAGAGTCTGATCAGATTGGGCTGATGCCCAGGCTCATCTGAGTCTGTGAAGGGCGCACAACCACATTGTTGGTTTTCTCGTGTCGCGGCTCATTTTTGTCCTTTATATTTCATCTCCTTTATCTCAAACTACTGATATCTCAAAGTAAATTTTCTGGGACCAGAAAATTTACTTTGAGATATCAGTAGTGTGAGACAAACTTCGAGATATATAGAGAGTTAATTGTTTATAAACACGAAGGACAAGATGAAACAGCACATTTGCAATTTCATTTACACTTAGTCTACACAGTGAGACTTATATGTAAAGATTCATTTCGACTGTGGTTGACAAATTGAAAAACCAGCAACCCTACAGAGGAAATGGGAAATTATAGTTGATTCTGCAACAAATCACTGTTTCGTTTCCTTTATGTCTGACAGTGTCGCGTTTATGAGTAGGAAGAAAAACATGAAATGAAAAGAATAGACAAGTGTTACGGGGAACATTTCTGGTGGGGTTATTCTGTGAATTATGAGGCAGAATCGAAACAGTTCAACTCTTACGGTGATTTGTTGAGTAGTGCATCACTGTTTGAGTTGTATCAGTTGTAAGTTGATATATCACTCGCGCTCCGCGCTCGTTACACGATCTTCTGGCTGACAAGCTTTCACTAAAAATGCTCTTTATGAAAAATCACAAGACCGTATAGATTGATATGAGCCGCAACACGAGAAAACCAACAATGTGTATGTGCATCCAGCGCAGACTCAGACCACCCTGGGCATCCGCTCAGTCTGATCAGACTCTATCCTAAGCACTTATAAGGTAGCTAAGGGTCTAAGCTACCTCCATGCGGACAGCGAAGACTCTGATCAGACTGGGGATGGCCAGGCTGATCTGAGTCTGCGTTGAGCGCACAACCACTTTGTTGGTTTTCTCGTGTCGCGGCTCAACTATGTGCTTGTTTCAAACCTATATTGCCCACATAGCACACTGGGTTAAAGACAAATATTCCTGTTTATTGGTTGCCATAATCCCATTATGCAACAATCCAGTATCACTGTCATTTCACCAAAGGAAATATCCCATCTCAGATAGGTAATGACATAACAGGGTCATAAAACCAATGACAAAAGTGAAAACGCTACCAGTGATTTGTCTTCAAATTTTCTGTTTTATTGAACCAGAAAAGTTCATGAAATTTGCATCTGCGCATGCGTATAGTTTGTGTATTACAAAATGTGCCAAAATTGAATACGGTAAGATAATTTTGTTATGAATAGAATGTGATTCGGGATTTTAAAGATATTCTCTTGCTGGATATCCTATTCGACTAAATTGTACATATTCAGGCAAAAAAGTATCATTGTTTTCGTTACAAACTGTAATCTATGATGTAGTGTTTTCACTTTTGCTCAGTACAGTAGAGAATATTTGTCTTTAAGTGCTGGCCTGCTGATCTTGTAGTTCCGGGTTCGAATGCGGCTGGAAATGGAATAAATATTGTAAAGGAACATCACCTGCTCGTGCTCCTAACTGAAATACTTTCGCAAGTCACAATGAACATATTTGAATTCGAGTCGTACTCAATGCTTGGTGGAACTGAATAAAGAGCATGTCATTATTTCACTTTCTAACGTCTGAATTTTCTTTCCCTTAGCAATTGAACGTTTGGTTACGTATCAGAATAACGATATATGGGTAAACAATAAGCTGATAGGCAAAACTGCAGTTACAAATATACTTTTTACAGCAAAAATAATAGTGTTTGTGCAGCTGATATAATCTATCTTCAAACTTCAAACATAATTGATACGAGCTGCAGAATACACTATTCCAGGCATCTAAATTCAAATTGTTAGAATCTGCAGTTGCACCTATACTTGCAGTTTACGTTTAAGAAACGAACAAAAGTAGAACTGACAGTTATGTGACTATGTAGCAATTATAGTATAAATATATGCATTCAAAAACAATAACCCTGAATGGTATTTCTTTGATACAAATCTACAGTTGCAGTTATATAGCTCTATCTAGTTAAATGATACCTCGATTGAAACTGTTTAAGGTGGTGATAATCACTGATTTGGGACAAAGACAAAAATCTGCATAAAAT
This sequence comes from Ctena decussata, assembly GCA_963989385.1. Classification (NCBI taxonomy): domain Eukaryota; kingdom Metazoa; phylum Mollusca; class Bivalvia; order Lucinida; family Lucinidae; genus Ctena; species Ctena decussata. The sequence goes on from OZ022506.1 coordinate 23,135,069, forward strand.
ACTCAAAATAACACTGATCTTTCCAAAACTTAGCAGATGCCTATTTTATGTTGTTTCCCATAATTTAGAATCCCAAAATGCAGCATTTGTTAATGTTAAAAAAGAGTTTTTATAAGGAAAGATCAAAGGGTAATCTTCTGGAATAAATCTGAAAAAAATAATATCGTTATTGAAAATATACTTAGTGCTTAGAGTACCTTGTTGCATAATGGAGAGCGTCCTAGCAATTATTTTTTCAAACTCTTTCACACATTATCAGGCTGAGCAGATGAAAAAAGATGCAGTCTGTGTCCAAATTTTTTTGTCAAAATACACAGGTGAGACAGGTACACAGAATACACAGGTGAGACAGGTAAGACTATTTTAACAAGGTTGAACAATTACATCTACACACCACTGATCATGTCCGTAATGTATTATTTATACTGTAGGTGTTAGCATAGGTATGACTGCCTACCCTATATTTAATAAATGCGTCCATTGTACATTTACTTTGTACATGGTTGAACATTTGAGAAAAAGCTACCGTTTTCATCTGGTCTACATTACAATTTGAGGAAAAGTTGGAATAAATAATTGCTAGGACGCTCTTCATTATGCAATAATGCACCTTCAGCACTACGTTTTTTTTAATAATGATATTATTTTTTCAGATTTATTCGCAGAAAATTACCCTTTGATCTTTCCTTATAAAAACACTTTTTTAAGCAGCATGTACATCTATTTTGTATTCTAAACTGTAAAGAACAACAAAAATAAGAAGTCTGCTAACTTTCAAGGATAAACATTACTTTTTTATGGTTTTTACATTTCCTTAACTCAAGCACTCAAAATAATATTGATTACACCTATTCCTATTTATAGAGCTCACTCTATCCTGTCTGAATAATCCTTACAATTTCAGTTACCAGAGCTTAAAACCCAAATAAATAGTTGTTTAACAAATATAAAAAATTCCCCTAAATTGCATATATTGTGACAATGTATGAGGTGTCCGCCTATATAAGTTTGAATCACCACATTATGGTGGCTGGTTTGTGCCATTTCGTCTTTTCGTCTTTTCGCCGCGAAAAAACGCCACGCGAAAAGACGAAATAACGCCATGCGAAAAGACGAAATAACGCCTCGCGAAAAGACCCCGAAATAACGCCAGGAGAAAAGACGAAAAGACACCAGGAGAAAAGACGCCACGTGAAAAGACGACAAAATAAGAGTTCAAATGGCGTCTTTTCGCATGGCGTCTTATCGTCTTTTCGCGCTGAAATTTTGTCTTTTCGCGTGGCTAGTTCCGTCTTTTCGCATGGCGTTATTTCGTCTTTTCATCTTTTCGCATGGCGCTTTTTCGTCCTTTCTTCTTTTCGCATGGTGTCTTTTCGTCTTTTCGCGTGGCGTCTTTTCGCGGCAGAAGACAAAATGGCACAGCCACCATACAACTTCAGGTCTAAATGCTCGGGATGCAAGTTAGCTTAGACTCCTTTCTAAACCAGCAGCCTTCAATTCTGTATTTATCCAAACGATATAGGCCATTGGTTTTCTCTGTCTTCGCCTATATAGGTGATGAAACGCATTGAGTGAGAGCAAACTATTAAAAGACTTTTATAATTCAAGGATGCTCTGAAAATCAGGCATTAATCTATGCATAATACTATTTGTTTAGTGATGTCCGCATTGGAAGGTATTCACTCTCTTAAATATTAAGTGGGAAAAACAAAACATTCATTTCACAAAGTGGTAACACTGATGTATTATGGACACTGGGAGTCCTAGCTACGGAGTAGTAAGCCCAAAACACATATATTCTTATGCACCTGTAGTACGAAAAAAAAAACACAAAAAAAGAACATTTATTATTCAACACTATAGCCGCGACGCGAGAAAACCAACAAAATGGTTGTGCGTTCCAGCACAGACTCAGATCAGCCTGGGCATCCGCCCAGTCTGATCAGAGTCTTCGCTGTCCGCATGGAGGCAGCTTAGTCCCTTAGCTACCCTTTAAGCACTTAGCGAAGACTCCGATCAGACTGGGCGGAGGCCCAGGCTGATCTGAGTCTGCGCTGGGCGCACAACCACATCATTGTTTTTTTTCGTGCCGCGATTCATACAAGATCTCACTGCAGCTCCACATCTATCATAGGCGCACTGCGCGCGCCAGAAAATGTCAACGACCTCTAACAGAGTCTAAGCAAAGTTTCTTATTTTTCAACACATTATTGCAGCTTCCTCGGGAAGCAAATGATGAAATATTTGGCATTAATACGAAGACTTGGCATTATAAAATAGTTTTAAAGGTGATTTTGAAAACGAATATCATTCCTCCTGATTAACTTATACCAATTTTATTAAGAGGTCTTGGTGAAATTTTTGATCTCTGAAAACAATTCCTTTTTTTTTTGTTTTTTTTTGTTTTTTGCAATATACACTGAACGAAACTTATAACCGTCCACTTTACATTTTGGCGACTGGTTCTGCAAATAAACTTGGTAGTCAAAAGTGGTCACTTGCATGCAAAAGTAAGTCCCTTGCCAAAAGTTTTCGATTTATTTCATTTCAATAGGACGCCTACTTCTTACATAGGCGCAGTCTGAACAAAGGTACCATCGTTTCACATCATTGAAGAAATAACAGCCAATAGCCAGACGCCGTTACAATATTTTCTTCAGCCGTAAACGTTATCCCATTACACACACCCTTTCATTATCATCCCAATCGTCATGATATGTCTGAAGTACTGTTAAAAACGCCGTAGAGTCCCAAGTCATCCATCCATCCAGTCAGCCATGCTTCGTTGCTTACAATCGCCTATTACTGTACCAGGGCATATAGGTTCACAATCAATCTTTTACATTTGAAAAATAAATAAGAAATTAAATGAACAAAAAATAATAAGAAAGAAAACAAAAAGAATAAATAAAATGTTTAATTTGCACACAACGTATATCCAGATAAGACGGCTTAGGAGGAGCCGTCACATTTGGATCTGCAATGTGTGTCTCCAGTCTGTGAACACTGAATATGATACAGCGTGGATGTTTTTTCATCATTTTTGAGACTGAATTTCATAAATTTTGTGATCTAATATTTTCGCGTTAAGATTTATGGTCCAAGTTTTATCTTCCCTGAGGCTTTCATAAAAGTGCGACTGTACAATGACTTAAGGTGAAAAGGTACACTTTTAGGAGAACTAACTGCGAGTTTTATTTTAGCCTATCTTATTATGTGGATGTTTTTTCATCATTTTTGAGACTGAATTTCATAAATTTTGTGATCTAATATTTTCGCGTTAAGATTTATGGTCCAAGTTTTATCTTCCCTGAGGCTTTCATAAAAGTGCGACTGTACAATGACTTAAGGTGAAAAGGTACACTTTTAGGAGAACTAACTGCGAGTTTTATTTTAGCCTATCTTATTAATAGGGTTCACTCTGAAACGAAAGAATTTGTTCCTTTAGGGGCAAATTGTTTCCTTTCAAAGTAGACCCCTCTGGAAGGATTTGTACCCCAGGGGAGAAAACAAGATAAGTTGTTCCCCTTTGTAAACATGGTGGAGAAAAATTCACGTAGGTGACCCCTTTCACTTTAAGTAAGGTACTGTATTCGGAAAATCCTATGAAATTATACTGAAGCTTTGACGGATCTGAGCACAACATTCCGTACTTTGCGTTGATATAAGCGGCAATTTGTGTTCTTGCGGTCTGTCAAATCTGCACTCCCAATTTTGATCAAATCTGTTCTATACAAGTATATGGATGCCATGTACAGCTTTCGTATTTGCGTATGATGTGCCAGGAATGCGAAGTTTGTATGAAAGCAGTTTGCGAAGCCGCAGATCAGTTACTTTATAGGACCAGTAGACTATCAAATGTCCACTTAAAGTTATGAAGTTATGCACAATTTATCCGCGTAACAATGAATGAAGAAAATGCAGTTCCGCGGTTGGTTATTTCGGGTACGGTGTCCTGATCTAGACAATGTATATTTCAATGCGTTAAAACATATTTACATGTACCAGAATTGCCGAATTGCTCCAGAAGTCGCTATTTATTTTTCAAATACAGTAAAATGCTTCAACTTCCTTTGTTTACGATTTTCGACGCGGAAACTGGGCGAAATATTTGTTACTGGCATTCAGGTACAACTACTTTTCAAATATCAAAATGATACATCCATTGAATAAAAGTATACATCGATCTAAATCATCGTTGAAGAGTTGAAAACAAGCATTTTTTTCATATTTCAACCTGATAATTTGAAAATTCGAAAACGAGTTGGAACAATGCTAAATGGGACATTACTCTCAATGCAATGGGATACCTTCAAACCTGAATTCTTTTTCGTCTAGGAGATTTTGTACCGCAAATTACCCTTTGATATGTTGATACATAAACTATTTTCCATCAGCATTTCACTCATTTTTATTCTTAACTGCAGAGAACAACAAAAGGAAACAATCTGCAAGGTGTTGGGAAAATGTGTTATATGTTCTTGGTATTAGGCTGATTTTTGTATTTGCCGAAAAGACGACCTTAAGTGCATTCTTTTATACGATAATTAATTCAGAGGCTATGATTTTACTGATATTCTCACATACATATAGATAAAGCAAACTGAAGGACTAAGCCATGAGCACGTTAAGTTTTTAGTAACTGATATAATTTTTAATCCTAAACAATATTCTCAAACTCGCTGACTTGCTCCTTGTGCTTCTTGTGAAAAAAAAGAAAACTCCTCGGACAGCACATGCAGTTGTACGATAAGACCTTGACCTTGCACATTTCCGAAGATTCATAGCATGGACATTGTTTATTCTGCGTTTACTATTCCTCCTCAGCTGCTAACCTTTATTTGACTGGTTTCACTCTGCACGGTTCGTATATGGCGAAAAACCTCTCCACTTCCCATGAAGTGGTTAATATATATTAGTTACACATCTGTTATGCCATAAGTTCTATTTCATCACCATCTCGTGGGGCCGCTTGTGCATGCTGTTCTGTATCCACGAATTCCATTTCATCGTCGATATAATTATCACCTAAATCGTGTGCGATAACTCGTTTTGATTTTGGCATTGCATACTCTATTTTAGGCCATAGCCACCGATCGCCATATTGAACATATGTGCAAGTTTTAAGGTATAGTTTTAATTCCTCGTCAAGTAAATCGTTGTTTATATCATGAAGCAGTATCATAATGATTCTATTCTTCTTTTCTTGTAAAAGCTGATGATGAGCCGTTTGGAATTCATACTGGCACCATTCACTGTTTAGAAAATTGTCCGACAGAACAATTATTACACGTTTACTTCTCTTCACGGCAGATATTATCGTCTCTGCAATCGGTGCACCTACTGGGAAATCTCTATGATGTAGACACAATTTAAATCCTTCTCTGGTTTGGTTAGGTTCTTCAAGAAATGGCACTAGCTCTCGTATAATAAACTTTTCATCATGGCCACTGTAGGAAACAAAAGCATCATAGGGTCTATACACTTCATCTTCTTTTTCTGCTTGTTGAAATTTCCACCCAAACTTGACAAAACACCATACTTTTAAAAACTCACGATTCCAAAATCCTATTCCAAGTATCACCATGCTCATTGTAAATAGAACTAAGACAGTGCTGAGTGCTGCGATTGCTGATTTTCCCAATGTATTGGAAATTGTTTTAGTGTTGGTTTCATTAACACAAAAATCTGGAAGATGTAGGTCTGACAGGGAGTGTGTTTCAGTTGCATTAGAACTTGAGTTTTTCATCATTTCACAAACAACATTATGCAAGTCTGTAATATGTTTTGCATGAGCCAATGTAAAGTTATTCATCATTTCTAAGTATTGACAGTCACAAGACCACGGATTTTTTGACAGCCTGAGCGAAGATACTTTAGACAAACTTGCAAATTCATGTCTCGAAATGGTCTTCAGTTCGTTTCCTGAGAGATCTAAATACTGCAAGTTGGTCAATGAATCAAATGACGTTTCTTCTATCCAAATTATTTCATTGAATGAAAGCGTAAGATATTTCAAACTATGTAAATCCATAAACGTTGCTGAAACAAGGTTACGAAGAAAATTATATCCAAGGTTTAATATAGAAACGTTATAGAGACCTGTAAACGCCATTTCTTTAATTTTATGTATCTCACTGAAATTCAAATAAAGCTCTTTCAAACGTGATAGTTTCTCAAAAGTACCAGAAGCAATAGTTTTGAACTTGTTTCCTGACAAATCTAATGATGTACAAGTTTCAGAAATATTCTTTGGAACTGACAGCAACTGAGCTCCTAAACAGTCTATAATATCGACATCTTGTTTGTTATCTTGGTAACAGGTGCAGCTTTTAGGACAGTAATATCTACAAACGCACTCCGCCTTATTGCAACAGTCGCAGACATCGGGACAGTGCACTTTGTAGGTGCATAAAAACTTAGATAATTGGAGATCTTTCATCAATACTTGTTCATGCCGGTACACTTTTTCACAATACAGTGAACTGAAGTCTCTTATTATATATGATTCATAATAAATGCCTTTGTGAATATGAGAAACATTTTTCAGCCAAGCCAAGTTGCAGTCGCAAAAAAATGGATTTCCCGTTAAATAATAATTCACTGGCATAAGATGTGTTTGTGAAACTTGCAAGGCCTCACTTGTCAAAGATGATATACGATTCATCCTTAGGTCAATGTCTCTAATATTTGGAAGCTGGAATATAAAATTTTGAATAAAATGAATTTTGTTTCCAGCAAGAATGAGTTCTTCTATGCTGTCTGGAAATAAAACTTCCCACCTTCTTGCCTCCAATATATCTAGTCTATTATAACTCAAATCAAGAATTTTGAGATCGGGAGACAGCTTGTTTGTGAAGGGTCGAATGCTTGATATGCTATTATTACGTAAGACAAGACATTGCAATTTGGATTGCGAAGGGAAGATCTGGTTGTCAAATAACGATATATTATTGGACGCCAGATTCAGTATTTGAAGGTTTATGTTTGTCTTAAAGGCATTCTCTGGCAGAACTGTCAGTCTATTCGAGTCAAGACTAATGCCTATCAAAAAGTAATTCCCATAGAAGGAACCGGAATCCAAGTAGATGATGTGATTGTGCCGCAAATCAACGATATGCAAAAACGTAGGAAGTTTAGGCACTGTTTTTATATAATTATAAGACAGATTCAATAGCTCTAGTGCAAGAAGTTGTGATAATGCATCGGAATGAATTGTCTTTATGTTGTTGTACTTTAGATCTAAAGTTTCCAGAGATGAAAGACCGTCGAAAGAAGCCGTTTCAATTCTTTCAATGTAATTTCTTGATATATTTAATAAAAAAAGATCGCCTTGAAATGCAAACGTTCCATTTGGAATTTGTTGTAGTACATTTCCAGATACGTCTAAGCGCTTGAGTTTGCTCAAGGTGCACATTGTTTCATTATCAAATGACTTAAGATTATTATTGATCATGTAAAGGACTTCAAGAGTAGTTAAGTATTTTAGTTCTGGCCATACGTCATTGTTCAAATCCATTTCATTGAGGTTAAGTAAGAAAATATTCCTCAGCTTTGTAAAAAGTCCTTTTGGTAAAACTTCAACTTTGTTGTAAGCGAGCTCCAGTGTTCGCATTTTGGAATTATTGCCTAGAAAATCGATTGGCAATTTGGTCAGCTGATTTTCTTTTATATTTAATATCTCTATATCTGTTAGATTTTCAAAAACTGTCGCATTAATCTTGCTAATCCTGTTGCCATTGCAAACCAAGCATGTAAGGTTATTAGTTATTGCTTTAAATTTCGCCGGTAGATCATTTAAAAAGTTACAAGAGATATCTATTATCTCAATATTACCAGGATTAGTGCACATGATGCCAGTGTCCTTGAATCTTTTGATACTGTTTCCACTGAAATTCACGTGCCACAAATTCTCAAGAAGGCATAAACTAGGAACAGCTGATAAATTAGTATTTGTGAAAGACAATACTTCCAGCGTAGACAGCTCTGGTAACTTAAAAGTATTCTCATTAAACTCATTGATATTGCCTCCTTGTATTATTAACTGGTAAAGAGATCTCATACCACTAAACGCACGTTCAGAAACGTAGGCTATATCGCAGTTTTGAATTTTAACAGATACAAAAGCGTGCAAAAATTCGAATATGCCATCAGGTAGTCTGCTTTGTCGAAGATTATCTGGAATGCACTCTATCAGTATGTAACTTCGAAAATTCGTTTCATTTAGTTTACTGAAGTATTCAGCTTTATCAAGTACGTTTACTCTACAATATACACCAATGCGTTCCGGATTTACGAACATACTGCAAAAACACTCTTTTGGGCATGGATAGGAGTTTAAGATAGCCTTTTCTTGATCAGACAAAGTGTCATTCTGAGACGGCATTGACTTGATACTTAAACTCAGTATGTCCGTAGTTTGACAGGGATTTCGAGTGAAGATAACCACGTTTAGAAGAGTGAGAACAGCAGCTGCACGCACCATCCTGAAATAACCGAAAAAAATATACATGCATATAGATTGCTTTCGATATACAGATAAAATGGTCAAATAAACAATAAGTTACAATTAAGTTTCTTGAAGAAACATTGAGCCCCGTCATATATGACAATTTTTCTTAGAAAGTTTAATTTCTCTTCTAAGAAAAATGAGCAAGTAAAATGACAAATGATGAATGTTTACACGGTAAGAAGTTTAAATGATCAAACTAGTATTTTGCCTGAAATATACACCTGGAAAAAAGCTAATAGTTAAGCACCTCCTAGTAAAAATTCATTTTTCAATCGAGCATCGTAGAAAGAAAAAACAGATGTTGAAATTGAATGCAATTAAAACATCGGTACATCTAACATGTACTGACTGAATTTGGAGCCATCATTTGGCAAAATAATGGCATTTTTTCTGGAATAGCAAGGCGGTCCTATTTTGCGTATGGGGTTGAACTTGACACTCTTATTCACGGACTCATTGAGTTACATAACTACTGTTATAAGCGTAGTTACTTGATTGCAGCCCCAAAGCAAAGTTAAACAAGTCACTTTTTTCGTTCAAAACATAGCCCGTGCTTTCATTTGTTTTTACTGATTTACTTCAAACTGATGCCCTTTATGTAAGTAAAGTAAGTAAATTCTTTATTTAAAGAGGTTTACTCATTTGGGTTGCCCCAATCTTCCATGAGGCCCTCAAAATAAATACAATCACAGTATACATAAAACACATAGTAACTAGGCAAAAAAAAAAATATTGGAAAATCAATAAAATAAAATTTTTACATGACCCATGACTATCAATAAATTAGCAATATGGACTTGATATAAGGCAAGTTTGGTGATGAAGGCATACTGTCCAAGAGTAAGATAAAGTACTGAAATGATTTCTAATAAAACTATGCTTGTGTCATCCATTTAACAAGTTTATCCAAAAATATCTAACTGTTGAAGTAGTCGTAATTTTATTAGGAATAGTATTCCAAATAATGGGTCCTGTATACGAAATACTTTCCTTGAATTTAGTTAAATTTGGTTTAGGAATAATGAAGATCTGATTACAGTTTGAAAGGGATCTAAGAGACATGTTAAGTGGATTCAATAGTCTTCTTTCGAATAGCTCAAACACTTATTCTGGAACCAAATTATTTACCATCTTAAACATCATTTTCGCTTTGTTTAAGAAAACACTTTCTTCAAATGACAACATTTGCAATGTTGATATAGCGCTATCACAATCTACACATTATTCTCGTAATATAAGCCGACAAATTTAAAGAGAATGTACACTTCAGGAACTGACTTAATCAGATCCCAAACCCTATCCCCAACACCAACGGGAAAGATTGACACAGACATCCCAACAAACAATAAATGACAAGTGCTAAGCCGAGTCAGCAGCTCTTTCCCAAATAGGTGGCAACTCAGCTATCTTTACTGAACTAAATAATTTAGACCAACAGAAGGGGTACAACAGACTAAGCAAATTATACGAAAAACATGTAACAACCTTTTTTTACCAATTTTCTATGTTTATCATAGAAGGGTCAAAATGAGAACACAAGAGATTAAACAGCACCGAACATAAAACAAATGCAACCGCAACGAAAGTACCGCCTTGGGACGGTCAGTAATAACTACTGGGGGGGGGGGGGGGGGGGGGGGTAAACCGATTTTACTGGGCCCATATCTTCACTCCCACCCTCCGCCGCGGTGCACACATGTACCACACAACAGACTAAACAAATTATACCGAAAACATTTAACAACTATTTTTACCTATTTTCTATTTTTTTTTTTTTTATAAAAGGGGTTAAAATGAAAACACAATAAGTTAAACAGCACCAACATAAAACAAATGCAACCGCAACGAAAGTACCGCCTTGGGACGGTCAGTAATTACTACTGGGGGGGGGGGGGGGTTAAGCCGGTTTTACTGGGCCCAAACTCCACCCTCATCCTCCGCCGCGGTGCACACAATTAGTTGGTAGTTCGGTTCGTATGTAGGTCCTCTAACTCAGCAGAGAGTCATCATGGGCAACAATTAAAATCAAGAAATGAGGACTCGACAGCCAAAACGTGTTGAGACACCTGGAGATCCCTGGGGCGTCAGCAAAGCCACTGGAACACTGGAGCAAAAGAAGACCACTAGTTGAACCCTGTGGGCCAAGAAAGAGACAAACATTCGGCCCCAACCAACTAATAAATAGCTTTATGTAGGGGCTATCATAGAGTCTGAACCCCAACCCACCGACGTTGTCAACCGTGATTGGGTTAACCACTAAGCATGCAGACTGTCGCATTACATCTATGTTACATGTATAGCCAATGCGTTTAAATCGCATGATAATTTTCTTAAATTGATCAGGAAATTCTGTTTTCCCTAAAATTTTGCGTAATTTATATACTAAGTCACCATAAAATTCAGGTCCCGTTGGGCCTTGTTGCAAAAGTGACCTTAACCCTGTATTATATTTAGAAACCAATTCAAAGTGTCTACGATAAAATTTAGAAAAAGCTTTCCGAAGTATATGATACCGATACCCCTGCTGTAAAAGCTTTGCAGTCAAACTTTTATTACGAGCATTGGAATCAGCCGAATGACTAGACACCCTAGCGAAGCGAATTAGTTGAGAAATGTAAACGCCATAAGAAGTGGTGCGGGGAACATCACCATCCAAAAACGGAAAATTAACAATGTTGAAATCAAAATCATAGCGTTTGTAATAAATTTTAGATGAAACAAATCCGTTTTAAAATTGATAAATGTAAATCCAAAAAAGGAGCCTCGGTATTAGAAGTATTTGCTTTATTTAACTGCACTTCAGCATGATAAATTTGACTAACCTTCCTGCAAAATAAGGATTCTCAATATTTAAAAGGTCGTCCAAGTATCTAGACGTTGAGTTGAATGCTTCAATGACATGAGCTTGAGTATCATCAGAAAGACCATCATAAAGTCTCTTTCATAGCAAAATAAAAACAAATCTGCTACAAGAGGAGCGCAGTTATTACCCATCGGAATTCCTACAATTTGTCTGTGTAACTTAGTACCAAATCTGATGAAAATATTATCTAGAAGATATACTAAAGCATCACAAACATTTTGGCAAGACACCATTTTAAACCTTTGTTGGTCATCGGAAGTAAAAAAAGCATGTTTATCATTACAAGCAAGATAAAGAGCACCCTCTCTCTGAAAAGTAGTTTCAATTAAATTTATTAGTTTCTTTTTTATAAGATTATGGGGCAAAGTTGTATAGAGTGTAGAAAAATCGTATGTAGTAAAAAAAGCATGTTTATCATTACAAGCAAGATAAAGAGCACCCTCTCTCTGAAAAGTAGTTTCAATTAAATTTATGAGTTTCTTTTTTATTAGATTATGGGGCAAAGTTGTATAGAGTGTAGAAAAATCGTATGTAGACAACCTAGACGCGCGACATCCTCTAGACTTCAGTTGATCAAGAACCTCAGTAGAATTTTTACCAAAACATACTTACTATGAAACTGATGGATACCCAACTTCAGGTGACGGAATGGTGAATTAGGTTTAGGCGGCAAAAGATTTGTGTTTTGGGAATAGAATTTCATACGTTTATCCATTACTTTAAAAATGTTCACCTTCCATTCCTTTAAGGCATCAGACTCAACATGCTCCCGCTTGTACCATCGATAATAAAAAAAATCACTGAAAGAACAGGTTATATATTCCAGGCTACATAAGCACATTTGTGAAGCCTGGTAATTTTAGACACATTGTGATTGGATGAATTTCCCCAGAAGATATTGCAATGATTAATATGTGGCTGGATATAAGCCTCATAATACAGTAGCCTATTGTCGCGACTAAGAAAATTGCATATTTTGGACAAAAGCCAAAGATTAGTGGAAACTTTTTTACAAACAGCCTGGTACTGGTTATTCCATTGCAAATTTTCATCAATGAATACGCCAAGGATTTCATCACCCATAGTTATATTTAAATCAATATGAAGCATTAAGTTGTTTTCTTCTATATGCAAACGCTTCTGTCGCATTGTTATAAGCATTACTTTTGTTTTCTCTGTTTTAAGTACCATTCCATTCTGCTGAAACCATGTATGAAGTTCGAAAAGCGAGTTTTGCAAATTTGACTTAAGCTCATGTATATCGTTAGGTATGGCGTAAATGGTTGTATCGTCAGCATAAAGATCAGTAAATCTCGTCTGATGAATATAAAGGCGAACCATTGATAAATATTAAAAATAGTACAGGGCCTAATATTGATCCCTGAGGAGCTCCACATTTTATGAAGCCATATTTAGATTTTTATTGGTTACAGATACTGCTTGCGATCTCTTACATAGGATTTCATTAACGAAACAAAGTTATCGCCGAATTTACACGTAAAACATTTAATTTTATCCAGTAGTAAATAATGGTCTACAAGGTCAAATGCCTTTCTGAAATCGACTATGACTGCATCTACATATTTCCCTTCATTAATTGATTTCAGCTGTTTTCAGTCATTAATGTCAATGCATTTTCTGTGGAATGACCGGGCCTAAAACCACTCTGCGTTGGATGCATAATGCTGAAAAAATTCAAATAAGACATTAAATGCTCCTGTATGAATTTTTCGAGAAATTCGACAACGTTGGTAATATAGAAATGGAGCGATAATTATTCAATACGTTTTTCGCATCTCCTTTGTGGAGTGGTGTTACTTTAGGTTGCTTCCAACAAGGTAGGAAATTCACAAGTTTCGATGCATTTTTGAACACTGAATGCAATGCTTGTCGAAATGACAGCAGAAGAAAGTTTTGAAAGTCTTGGCCCAATGCCATCTAAACCTGTTGCTTTGGATGTATCAAGAGATAAAAAAAAACTATAAAAAAAATTAGGTCTATGTTTGGTAAATCGAAAATTATTTTTTCCGGCACTTTCGAATTAATATAATATTTAAGTTTGGTAAAGTTATATATCTGCATAGGTTCTTTAAGATTGGATGCAATATTTATGAAGTAGTCATTGAAATATTCTGCTACCGATGCATTATCAGACACAGTTTTTCGGTTTATATGAATTCCCAAAATCTCACTGTTATTATTTTTATTTTACTAGAGGCACCAAATTCCTTGAATATTTTCCAAATAGATTTAGGATCATCTTTACCAATTTTGATTTTGTGTTCATCTGTTGATTTCTTAGCTGATTTAATCAACCCTGATATCTTGTTGCGCAATCTTTTATATTCCTCTATATTTCCCTGTATTTTATGATTATCCCTTTCTTTCACAGTATCTAATATGTCAGAAGTGATCCAATCTGGTTGAATTATATTTTTGACTCGATGAGTTTTCAAAGGTGCGTGTTTGTTAATAACTTCTGTAAATAATGAATCCCGTTTGTCAAGAATGGCATCAACATTTTCCAGAGCCTCCAAACCATCCCATTTAACTGACAATAAATCTCTTAAAAACTCATTTTCGTTAAATTTTTTGAACGACGTATACGTAATGGAACTGTGAGCATGAGTGTTAAAACTTTGGTTTATTTTTCTGTCGCAACATACTGCGTTATGATCACTTATACCCAACTTTGGAACACGAACAGACAAAATCTTATTTTCATTATTCGTGTAGATATGATCTAAAGGTATCCTTGTACTAGCTGTAAACCTAGTTGGCTGCATGACTATGTGGCTTCATCCAAATGATTCTGATAAAAGTGTCCATTCTCTTCTTGCATTCAAATTCAATAAATCCTTGTTAAAATCTCCTAATAAAAAATTCTTTGTCTTCCGCTTAAACGTGTTCGAAACAGAGTTCAAAACGATCATTCCATTCGATTTTTTTTCTGAAGGATTTGTATAAAGAATACCTACCAAGAACGATTTACCTTTCTTGGCATTATTTCCGACCAAAGACACGCTATGTCATTTGTCTCAAGATCTTCTCTTCTTTTCGACATAATTTGGTCTCTTACATAGACAAGTATGCCTCCACCAGCATTCGACTGATTATCCTTACGAAATGGCAACTGAAAACCATTTATTTGAAAAACACTTGTGGGTTTATGATTCTTAAGTTTGGTCTCACACATCACAAAAATATGTATGTTCTTGTTTGTCTCCGCTGTTAACAACAGTTAAATCTCTGAAAATTTAGTCATGCCTCTCGAACATAATCCCTGAACGTTAATCCGTGAACATTTAGAAACCCTATATTTATACCGTTATTTCAAAGATTTAAATTAAGATATGATCAATCTTTACTTCCAGAATGTGTATCAGTATTAAAAGGCGACGTCTTTTGGCTTAAATGACTTAAACTATATTCGTTTTCATCTGAAAAAATAATAATCTAAACCTTCATCCCCAAAGACACTCTCACTTTTGCTGTCATTTGGATTTAAAGACACGCAGGCACAATACAAAGAATTACAGTCACTACAAACAGAATTTAATATTGAAAAATTATTTACAGACCCATTACAAACATCTCTGACACCACTATGATCAGAAGAACTAGGACCACTCACTTTATCGAAGGCTATTGTGCCACATTCCAATTGCGCATGCGGATGCCAGCATTCGGCTAAAATATGCCCTGGCATTAAATAACCGTCACAGCGGCAATTATCACTCCGCCGTTGCCCGTTGTATCGTAAACCTCTGTTGTTTTGACCTCTATAGATATTTATAGATTGTCTTTCGTAACTGCCATGTGTATTAGAACCAGCTCGAAAACGTCTTTTCTTTTGAAATGTAGATGCTTGGAATACACATATACTGAAATTTTTAACTATTTCCACATGTCTGTTCCATGCATCTAGCAGCCGTTTAATTTCAGAATGTGAGAGGTGAATCCCGTCCGTAGAGTAGTAATGGTTAGAAGGCATCCTATTACGACCGGAGACCATATAAACCCTCTATGCGTTTACCTTGTTCCAATGCCAAGTCATCAACGATTCGCATTATAGATGTGTTGAAAGCTGAAACGTCCACGTCTCCTCGTGGTACTATCTGACTCAGATAAATGATGCAGTCGCTGTTTGCACTTTTTATGAACCCAATGAATTGGTCGTACTTGTTCTCGAAATCATGAGAGACCATTCTATTGGAGCAGTCGTTTCCTCCTATGCATAATGATAATCTGCCCAAATAAATTCATATCATACACACATATTTCATCCCATATATAATTTATGGTTGCCCCGCTCCGCGCTCTGATCTTCACATTATTCTTTAGACCTTTGTAGTTTATGCCGTTAAGAATAGAATCACCCACGAGTAAGGCTTTTTTCTAGCTAGTAGAGGAATTACACGCTCGCTGTTTTTGCTTTGGCAGATTTCGGTTAGTCACTCGTACTGGAACAGGTTGTGGGGTCGTCATAACAGTAGCAAGTTGTGGGGTCGTCGTAATGTGTCATTCACGCAGAAGCATGCTGCGAAGTCGTCTCAACAAGAACATGTGAATATTAAAATCTTAAAAAAACGTCATGACAGGAACCTGTTGCGGGGTCGTCATAACAGTCGATGTGCGTCTATTTCCAGTATTCACATTTTCTGTGTTGTCAGCGACAAATACTGTTTTGGCCTGGTCTGGGATGATGATCTTCGAATGCTAGTTTGTGACTGGTCTCCATAACCTTCGTCTATGGAGAATGAATCCGATTGTTTTGACTGGCGCCCATGTGGTGCTGTTTCATTCTTGGCGTTGATCTTATAACGGCTTCGGCATACGTCGAATTGCGCCCCAAATGGTCTATCATGCTAATAATAGAATATTTCAACTCATTTACCTTAAACTCTAAGTGCTGTATGATGTCTCGTTTGATTGCTTTTATGCTGATATCTAGCTGTTCTATTCTGTTCAAAATCGAAAAGAAAGATCCATTTGTTACATTATTATCCGTAATAATGCTATTCTGACGCTGTACAATGGGAGTGGATGTAAACTTTGGCAACGGAGTATTACTTTGGATTGGGTCTTGCAATCCTTGATTCAATACTGGCGTTAGTTGAGTTATAATATGCTCATCCGAGGTAGGATTCAAGTCTTCCCCTGCAGAACTGGCTACATTTACGCTGCTTTTGCATGAATCTTTAACGTTTTTAGCAGTTTACAGAAAGTTGGAATGTGTTGTTGGCTGTGCTGGACCGTTAGGAGACTCTCTTTCAGGCTCGACATCATTTTGTGCGGCGCTCTCTCACTCGTCGGTACAGCTTGTTGCAACGTTCAATTGCGCGTCATTTAATTGCGCGACATTTAATTGCGCGCCATCACAATTTGGCGCGATGTTAACGTTGACGTCATTTCGATTTCTTGTTATTTTGTCTCAAATCTACTTTCCTTGTTGCATAGACCCACCCGACAATTCTCCCAACACTGAATCACTATATCTGGGTTCTTCTACCAGACTATCCAAATTCTCCACGTTTTGAAGAGTGAGTGTGCAATTTTAGGAAAACGCTTCTCTCTCCATTTCATAAAACCAATCCCGCTCAGCTCAACAGTTTTGAAATGACTGTCCAATTTGATGTCGCATTTAGCACCACAAATGTGCGTTGAACATCTTGAAATAAAACTTGTCTCTTCAATATCAACACTGTTCATGTAATCAGCATATATTTTGTTCTTGAATGTTTAGAAAAACACAATGGAAACAAATGAAATGTTTAACTTTGACTCTGATACATGCGTTCGGTAAAATATACCTTCAAACTGATCATTGAAATTCAATGTCTCGCATGCAATTCCGGACTCAGAACTCCATGATGAGAAATTGGTAGTTGATGAGCTTGTATCCAGCATGTAGATATCGCTCTGAACCGACTCTAAAATGATTTTTTTCCGTGTCGTCACAGTCGCCACCGCTTATAGGAAAGTCATCCATTGTTATAAGCTATGTGAAAATTAACTTAATCTAGATCAATGCTCGATTTATTTTGCGACACATGCAGTTTATATCTGAGCCCTGTATACACTCGACTATCCAGCACAGACCCAAGAAAATTTGAAAAACTATTCACTTCCTAGGCAAAAGGACTGTACTACCGCGCACACAATTTAAATGTTACCTTATTTGTATATTTCCTTCAAAGAATTACACTAAATGCAATGAATCTGGAAAAGTTCCTTTAGCACTCTTGAAAGTTCCATATTTCCGTTTTTCATATACGTTAAATCTTCTTAGCGGCTATTTTTTCTATTAACTTCCGAGAGCGGTTAAAAAAGCAACCATTGTTTATCGCTGACGTCATGCTCCAACTCGGATAATTCGAATATCAAGAAGCAGTATATCAAGGCCAAATAATTAGGAAAAGAACTGGTTTGGAATACTATTTGTGAAGAGTTGTGAAAAGTTTAGATGAAACTTCTGCAACAATAATTGGGGGTGCTTAACTTTTTTCACGGGATACAGTACGCCAGTTCAAGTTACCATTGTAATAACTTGTATATTATATACCTTCAGGTATCCGTATACTCAATAATTCTGTTTTTTATTTGTTAAAGCAAAAAGAGAGGTATTGGTTATGGTGAAATCGTTCAGCTGTAGAGTATATACAGTTATAGCACACACTAACAATGTCTACCGTAAAGATCCTAAATTTTCGGGCAGATAGGTCTGTACAAACAGTGGAAACCGAGATCAGACTCATCCTTAGGAACTCTTCATAGTTGTCATCCCATCTGCGCATTTTTGTAGGCATTACTATATGGTAGAACCGGAATAACAGGAAAATGAATAATAAGGCAAGGACCGTTTGTGCTTGCATTAGGTACGAAATTTGAGCTGCCTGTTTTGGGATATTTCTTAACTTAAACATTGTTTTTGCTATGAAACGAAACGGTAAAATGTTTGTGTGTGTGTGTGTGTATGTGTGTGTGTGTGTGTGTTTTGTTTTATTCTGTAACATGCATTGTAAGTTTTACTAAAATAATATGCATAAGCTTGCCCCATAGGTTAATATATTTTTCATTACGTTTTTCATGAAATTCAAGTTTCTTGCATCTTTAAAATAATGCAAAAATATACTTATTATCAATATAACTTCATTTTTACCAGATTATTTCAGATATCCTATATTATAGATTATATGATTTGTAAAAATGAAAGTGCATTCATGTGCTATAGATATCAATTTAAATATAGACTGTGTAAAAAAGTATGAATAAATACAAAACAATTGTTTTTAGGAAAACATAACGGAGGAAACAATGATTTATTATCCAAATGTTTTATAGCTATTTGGGTTATTTAGCTGGTATAATAATTTGAATGCCCCGCCAATATTTCTATTCAGTATCCGACTACCTTAAGGAAAAGCTAACCATTCATACTTGCCAGCGACCCTGTAAAGTTATAGCATACCCCATTATCGACTACTTAGCTAGTGTCATGATCACCGAGCACAGGTCAAAATATTTAAGGCATAATTACAAAGGGGGGGGGGAAGGTGGGGGGTTCCAAATCTGCCCAGGCATGGATTTTCTTATTACTTTGTATGTTTACTATCTTCAACCTTACAACTACAAATATCTGTTTATCTATCTCACTAAAAACTTTAAGGTCTCAAGAGAGCACCCTGAAGTACTCCCGTTTTTTTGTGATACCAGCCTTATAATTTATCAATTATCAATCCTCAGCTTTATTCGATTTCATCAAATGTGAACTACAACAGTAAAAGGGCTCATATTGATATCTTTGATTCCGTTTATGCTTATGCAAACAAAACTTTTTTTAAAACATCAAGTCGGAATATATTGCTTAAAGCGACACCAAAACTATTAAAAAAGAAAAGTATTCCAAAATTTATGTATGTTCCAGTCAGTGTCAGCCTATGAAATTTCCGAAAAAATAGGCTATATGTTTCCTCTTTATACCAGAGGAATTTCGTGAAATTTGGAAACCGGTAACATTGTCATATAATGCATGATATAGATGAAGGTGATTTGTTAGACAAAAAATGCATGCCACGATTAAGCGTTAATGTTTTCATAATAACGATTCATTTTCTAGTAATATTAATAGTAACCTAAACTACAATCATGATAAAAAGCTCCATATGCAGATATATTGATCTAATTTGTCTGAGGAATAAATGGAAAACTGAATCAAATCCGACCATTCGACAGTGTGTAAAGAAAAATAAATACAACATTTAATTTCTCGTAATGTTTTTTCTGGGATATTTCTATGCACAAACTGATTTCATTTATTTTTTTATTCTCCTTACAAATATATCAGTAACAAATAGCCTGTGGTTGCTCATTTTTGAAAGTTTATTCCTGTCCTACTAGGTGTAAGTCAGGGTGATACATTCGCCCCATTATTATTGTTCTCTTTGCACAAAAATTGCCGGAATCACCGTTTGAAAAGCATTCAGCAAGTTGTATATGATTATCATATCAACAACACTATCTGGGTAGAGGTCATCTCTGAAGGAATGTATAGAACTGCCCTATGATTCACCAGGAAACCTGAGGCAATGAAATAAGTCAGGCGTCACATTGCTAATTTAGAAGAAAGACTGGGCCAAAATCTGTATACTGAAAACAAAACTATGTGAAATCTTGGTTTACCAATATTCAGATGAACTGATTATGGGTCTTATTATTAATCAAGACACATGTCCCGGATCAAGTACAACTTAATTGGATTCAAATGGACAAAAACGATGCAAGTGATGCAAGGAAGGATTACAACTGCATCTGTTCTGCTGGGAAGAGGACCATTGGCACGTGCGCATATACAGCCAGTATCCTTTATCATCTCGAACACATGACTTATCAGCCATCAATAGAACCACTGCCATATGCTCAAAATGTTCATATCTTGTTTGATATTGCGTGATTAAGATAGATAGAACCTATGGGGACCGTTTTCTCTATTTATTTTTCATTTTTTGATCTCCATAATTCCATTTATGGATGGATATCTATTATTCATTTTTGGATATTACATAATTATTTTGGATATCCATAATTATTTATGGATATTAAAAAACTGATTTTTGGACATATAAAAATTGAATTATGGATTTCCAAAAATAAGAAATATTTTATATTATCCATAATTTGATTTATTGATATCCATAATTCGATTTATGGATAACCATAATTCGACTTATGGATATCCAATATTGTGCTGTACAAATTGAATTATGGATATCCAAACATCGATTAATGGATACCCCTGAATAGGGAATAAATAATTAAAAGGCACCCCATAAGATACTTATAAATGACGGGTTAGTTATTTTTATAACACGCATTACATATTTCAGGCTGTTACAAGCGAAAGTAAAGGCACTAGGTTCTGGTAAACCACTAAGGAAATCTGCCTAAGAACAGTTTGGATAATTTACTGTGCTCGATATTACCTTGAATTATTGACAGGCCGTAAACCACATTCAAACAAACATACAATTTTTAAAACAGGAGTGTCTAAGTGATGATTAAAAGCTCATTCATAACTTATCAAACTGTATGTGAGACTAATCTTGGCCACATTTAAACCTTTTCGGTGGTGTAAAACAGGATGCATTTATCTCTTAAACATATCTTTGTTATAGGAATGAAACACTTTGACTTCATGTGCCCGATATTACCTTGAATTATTGACAGGGCCGTAAAACCACATTAAAACAAACATACAATTTTTTTAAAAATAGAAGTGTCCAAGTGATGATTAAAATCTCATTCATAACTTATCAAACTGTATGTGAGACTCTCGGCTAATTTAAACTTTTTTCTGTGGTGTAAATCAGGATGCATTTATTTCTTAAACATATCTTTGTTATAGGAATGAAACACTTTCACTTCATAAAGGATTTGGTAATTCAGATGATAAAATTCACTTAAACTAAAAAAAAATTAGCATAGAAATAATCACAAAATTACATGTATATCCATTCTTAAATATGTTTTTTTTTCAACTATTAACATTCAGCATTCAAAAAAAACATGTTACCGGTTTTCAATTTTCAAGAAAATTTATATTTATAATTTACACATGTATGGCCTAATTTCATATTAATTTGACAGGTTGACAAGAACTGCAACATAGTGAAATCGAAAATTTAAATTGTTCAAAAGATTTTATGGACCTGAAATTTGGGGGCATCTGCAAACAAAAGTTAATATGGAAAGTTTTATGGTATACATTTGAATACAGACGTGGTACATACATAATTAAAAATTACTAGGAATCATTTTGAGAATAAAACGGGTCAGAAATTTAAACATCCTACAGCTTTGTGCTGCTTGAAATTGGGGTGATCCTATTTTTTTGCATCCCATCAAGTTAAAATGTTATAATTTAACAATTAAAATAGATGGATCAGCAAATATTTAAGAGAAGCTGACTGTAAGGATCGAGCATTGGATGGAAACTCAAAATTTTGTATTTTGCTAAAAATGTCATGATTTAAAGCTCTCGACAAAAGATGAAGATTAGTGAAAAAATTAGAGAAATATGTCAAACGGTTCTCGAGATATATAAGCCATTACTGTTGCCATGGCAAACATTTTGAGGCCGCTCAAATTTTACATATTTTCATGAATTTCAAAGGCAAAACGTGTCTGTCCTGAAGCAAGTATCAAATAGTTAACTGGTATGGTGTTTAGGACTAAATGTAATTGTCAGTCTCTGCACCTTCAGAGCACTGGCTACTGCACGTTGTTGAAACCATGGCAAATGGAAGTACATATAGTCGGAGATAAAATATAATTTGTGAAAATGGCTCTTTTTCAAATCGAGGTTATTGAAAATGGCAGCCTGACCTGAATATATTATTAACATGTCTTCAAACAGCAACATAAGTACGGTACATAGCAAAAGCAATTAGTTGTAAACTTTCACTGAGTACAGAATAAATGCACGTGCAAAGGGTGTCCCTGTCGCATTTACAATTTTTACAGAAACAGCAGTTTTTTAGATTTCTTTACCCTAATTTCCACACTTTCAGTTTGAATTTGCTATTAAACACATAAACAGTCGCATTTTTATCCCGTCTTTGCAAATAACGGCGTAGAAATGTAGTGTTTGATATTGTTTCTATGGTTACGATGCATAAAAATGTGTCACATCAGTTCAAAACGACCATAAACCGATGTAACTAATATACAACTTTTTATTTGCAGTAGAATTGATATGGTTTAATGTAGTTCAGTACTTTGTTTCCGTATCTCTAATGGTTTTTATTTTTTTTCTAATAAACAGATTTAAAGTTGCTGCTTAGATACCCCACCCACTGCATATGCAATAGCAATATCACCGTTTTGTGAAGAGAAAGTGTGTACAAATGTGAAAAAATACGTGATATAGAACTACACGATTAAGAACAATTTTTTTCTTACCAGTGAATTGTCGCTGATGTATACATGATGTTTAGCGCGAATCGTAGTTTATATCTCGACGGCGAAGCCGGAGTGAGTTAAGAAAAGCTAAATGTAAGAAACAAGCCGAAAAATCACACGCTCAACCAATAATAATTTCATAACAAATTGGACATTTCAAACATTATCATTGGACATATGGCACCACAAATTAACATTTAAATGGCAGACTGGAAAACGAAGAGAGTTATTGACAGGTTTGCAGTTTTATGACCCTTTCAACAGTGCATAGGTCATGCAACAAGGCATGGGTGATTTTTAAAGACTGTGTGCAATGGCACCCCGTGATTGAAAAAAAAGAGATCCGAAGAAGGACTGCTAGCTTAGCACGCAGGCGCTTCCCTCGCTAAGCTACAGAAAAGTGGATGGAATTAGGTTGGATGAATAAATCACTCATGAGTACTCATATAGTTAAGATGGCACCCCTATCAGGATTAACTAAATTACACGACTTTCTTGGCTATTCTAGAAGCCCCGGGTAGCACAGTAGGTTAAGGCCTGGCCTGCTGATCAAGTGGTTCAGAGTTCGAGATCTGCTTGATGCATTAATCTTTCCAACCGCAAATTTGGCTCCACTGCACAGCATTTCATACTCATCCCTACCCCCCCCCCCCACCCCCGACACACACACACACATACACATACATACACACTACCCACCACCCCCCAACCACATTCCCCAATCGTCCTGATATGACTGAAATACTGTTAAAAAGGACATAAAATCCAAAGTCATTCATCCATCCATTTTAGCTGTTCTATGTGTAGTGGACTCGACAGTATCGGATCAAGTTCAATAAAACTCCTGTTTTATTGTATATGAATGCTGAAGTTATGCATGTTATGACACATAAGAATTGCAGAATATCCCTTCTATCTATCCATGTCAAAAAATGACGAAATTTATTCCTTTAAGGTCAGATAACCTACCCTGACTTACAGGAGGGTCTTACGACAGTAACGAATCAGGTGCGACAGTATCGGATCATATGATATTATTTTATAGCAGATTTCCTCCGAGGCATTCTGCCAACCTTATTAGCTTCAATAATTGTGCTACATAACCAGTTGGACCTATTAAACTCTCAGAGAAAACTTTTACGGCCTTTCAACGATATTTTTCATGTAGTCCTTCACCAGCAACGGTTATGTCTGTTGAACAACAGTTGAATGTATACAAATGTACAAGCATGCCAAACTTTTTACTCACTAAACCCCCTTTGTCCCATATTACGGAACTACTGAAACAGTAAAGACCATAATCTGCCTTTGCAAAGTGTAGACCCTTATAAGACCGTAGTATCTGATCAGGATCAACAAATGTACGGTGATTTTCCGCCTTAACATTTATATTTCAATGCAATAAGTCTGTAAACACTACATGGTAATTCAACGAGTTCTGCGGTATTAGTCTGAGTCTACAGTGCAAAAATGCCCATCCGATGAAAGCCAGTCATTGATGGGTACACACACACGGGAGCCGGTCTCAAATGTTTCTTCAGAATGTTTAGCAGAAGCTTAGTTGTGCTACGCATAACCTTTATTATCATACGCTAATGTGTGGGACGTGGAATGGGGGATATTTCAGGTATGTTTTTTTACCACATTTGTCTGCTCCGAGCATGCGTTAACATTCCAGTTTTGGTCACCAAGAGCATGCTCCAGGGTGCTCCGAGCGTATTTTTCTAAATCAAGCTGGGGAACCATGAAAAGATAAAGTTCCCGCGTGCTCAAAAAAAAAATCTTTTGATCTTTTGAACTAGGATTGTGCATGTACAATCCAATTGGTACACTTCAACTGTCTGGCTTCCCTAAATGCAATATAAGTATACTCAAAGTTAGTGTCACAGATTATATACTGCTAGACTATACAGGTGTTGACTAAATACAGGAATTCTTGCTCTAAAATGCAATTTTCGTCAATAGCGAGCATGCTCGGAGTGACCATATTTGGGCAGTTAACGCATGCTCGGAGCAGCCATATTTGGTATAAAAACATAGCTCAATATTTTACGAAAAGAACGTTGTCTTGTTTTTATACTGATTTTCTTTGAAAGTAGACACTCAGGTAGTTGATTTATGACTTGCTGTCAGCATCAGGCCATGTATCTAACACAAAGTTTTCCAGCTGATACCTGTATTTCAGTTCAAGTTATATGATGATCCGTTACTGTCGCACATTGGTGCCCCACTTTCAAAGTCTTTAGCTTCATCAAATACTAGGATGTCACAAAAATAATGACTGCCTGCAATTTGAGGGATGCCAGGACACATTAGAAAGAAGAATTGGTTTCAATCGCCTATTGATAAAATAGTTAAATAACCGAAATCTATTCCTGGGGTAACGAGCGACAGACGAAATGCAAGCGCCGCTGCAGAGGGACCAAGCTTTTCAACAACTCTGATTTGTTTCACAGCCGCACATTTCGATCGAATTTTTCACCCTGCACTTTGTTATTGGTCTAACTTGAAGACTGTAATATAATGGTAAAAAATATTTGCTTCATTTGTGAGAAAAATTGATGATAACTTAAGAGTGATCCGATACTATCGATGATCCGATACTGTCGAGTCCACTGTAGTATGACGATCATAGGTAACAGAACATTGCTTAAAATTTCAGTATCCCTCGGTGAATAGACGCTGTAGGCCCTAGGCTACACCACTTTCTGTCCTGAAAAATGCCTCTTCTTGCGTATTACCTGCTTCACAGAAGCAATTCATTCCAACACATTAGTAAATTTATTTATTTCAACATAAAATAAAGATAAGGCAAAAATATTGCTGCAAATAAAACGGTTTTACTCCGTTCTTCTGCAGACGTTTTGCTCGGGACAACTCTTGTCATCAAATGTACCGAATACAACTGCAACTGCAGTCTTGACTGCAACTGCAGTCTTGGTAAATGGACCTATTTCATAGATAGAAAAAGGTCATGGTGGGCATTGTTGACAGTAATCTTATTCTTTCAAAGATACTATCTTTTATTATTAAAGATCATGGATACTACCTGTAGTGTTCGCAGATTTGTAATCGTCAAGGGAGGTAGATAATGCCAGTTTGACTTATCTCCCTTCCTTCTATTTTACAGTATTGACACATTTCAAAGATGGATAACTTTTAAAGTTTTGCGAGTTTACACCTAATTTTTTGACTTTCTTTAACTTCAAACCTTACTCTATCATGCATATATTGCCTTATTGTCAAACGTGACTGCCATTTTTAGTTATCAGGCGAATAAAACACCAATTTTTCACTCAAAATTGGGTCGATTTTTTCCAGTAAAAGCTCTCCCGTTGATAATAAGGGACAGAAAACATTCATATCATGTTATCTTATTACATACGTATGTATTTTCAAAATTTTAAAGCAAATAGGAATGGGATAATATTTGTTGTTTGATTTTTATCGTGGAAATATTACATACATGTCTCAATATTGATATTTTCAAAATGGATTCCTGGTTACCATGGAAACGGCCGAACGTTGACCTCTAAAAACTTGTGAAATAGTATATATCAATTTCCCAAAATTTGAGCCAAATCCGTAATTTTCGACTTTCCACGTTATTATGGGCCAATGCTCGATGTTTACAGTCAGCCTCTCTTAATAAAGGCAATAGTATAATGTCCTAGACAATCACTATGCATAATATCATGGAATTCGGTGCGTGGGCAGAACCCGATGTAAATTTCCTATAGGGTGGAACTCCCCCTTTAATGAAAACCATCCAACTACATGTTTTGTGTCGAAGTGTCGATGGCATTGTCTCTAATTGAAAAAACAATGAATGTTCATACTTTATGTTTATTCATAAGTAACGAGGTTATAAGCACTTTTACTCTCTGATGGAAGCAAGTGTTTTATCTGAAAAACGAAGCATTCGCATATCGGCTTTGCGCATGTCTTACTCACAGAAGTGGGTCATGACACCTTAATCATTGCAATAGCATTCGCATGTTAGTATTTTCATTATTATTTCTTTTTGTTTAATATTATATTTGTTCGTTTTCTTCAAACGAAGCTGACTAAATAAATGAACGAATGAATAAATACATAATAAATACATAAAAAAAGAATTCCGGCTCCCGCCTCCCCATGACCCCTCCCCTCTGCCTCCCCCACACCCCCTCCCGCACACACAAAAATAGTTAAGTGTATCATAAACGATTAATAAAATATTACAGCAGTTTGATTCTCGCAACAAATATCAACCCTAGCCCCTATCAGTCATAGAGCCTTAGGCCCTCGGGTTGATACGACAGTTTCAGGTTAAGACTGGAATGATATGAGGCCTAGCTTATAAAGCCACATGCTCACTGTCTCTTATTGATGGCTAGGTTTTACTACGTTTTGAATATTGAATACATAAATAGATATAGCTAAATACGTGGCCGAATTACGTTTCATTTAGAATTTTTTAACTCAAACATGACATTTTGACATGCGTAGCGTATACGTGGTAAAACGTACCATCAATGTATTAAAACGTTGTCAAAACGCACTAAAACGTAGCCGAAACGCATTAAATACGTACAAAAACATAACAAGAATAATTTTGATGTCCTCTAAGTCTCAGTCTTACTGTCACGTATTTAGGACTAGGATTTTCTACGTATTTAAAACGTACCAAAACGGGAATATGCGTATTAAAACGTAGTGAATACGTATAATATACGGATATAAACAGCTACATTCGTGGCCTAGCTACGTTTGATTTAAAAAAATAAGCTTAAATGTAGCATTTCGAAGTACTTAATATATGCGTAGTAAAAGCGTATTGAAGCGTAGTCTAAATGTACTAGAACGTAGATGAAACGTTTTGAATACGTAGCCATACGTGAAGGTCTTCTACGTACTAGTACACATTATATACGCTTTACCACGTCTTAGTACGTCTTGTGACGTTTAATTCTGCGTTTTATTACGATTTGGCATGTTTTGCTACACCTACTGAAACGTCACTTTGACTAGGTACATGTAGTTATCCTGGTCACTACATAGTAGTCCCTAGAGAAACGTAAGGAATCGTGGTAGGTACGTAAACTTTTCTCATCCGTTCGGAAAGCGTGGTACTAACCCGTTTGATAACCGGGTAATACGAAATTAAGCGTAGATAAACGTATACGCGAAAAAAATATTAAAGGATCAAACTTTTACCCTGCGATTTCTGGAATATTTCAAACAGTTTGTTAGATCTAAATAAATCAGTTCTACCTTCCATTTTATTCATTTTGCAAGTTTTAGACACATGAAGTTTGAACCTATAGCCTTTGTCTTGACCAAGTCCAACCTTTAAGTCAAACTACCCCTAAAATGAAAGTGTTTTGAATTCCCATAGAGAATTGATAGTGTGTCAGTTTGGTCGGGGATAACTTTTAAAATTGCTATGAGTTTAAAATTTTTTATAGCTTGCTGACCTTAAAAATGATTAAATTTGACGATCATCAAGTAATTCTTCAAAAACTTCATCAGTTTGCGAAATCGAAAATTTTGGTGAATTTGTTCCTTGTGGACTTCTGACCACTTTGATTTTGAGGGTAGTGTGAAATGAAGTCTGGACATAGTCAAGATAAAGGCTATAATTTCAAACTTCATGTGTACAAACAAGCCTTGCAAAATGAATGATATGGAAGGTAGAAATAATTTATTTTACCAAATGTTTGAAATGTTCCAGGGTAAAAGTTTGACCCTTTAATATTTGAAACGTACTTAAAACGTAGTAACACCTAGATACCTACAAAACGGGGTACATTTCTTTGCCAAACGTAGGGAGGAAAACGTACTACAGCCTAGCTCTCAAAACGTGACAGTGAGACTGGGCCCTAAGATTCTATATTTACATTTTCAGAATATCAAAAATACCACTAATTACTTACTTTTAAGCCATTTCCTTGTGGCGCAGCTATGGCACCGACTGAACTGTAATTCGATTGCAGGCGTGCAGAGTAAAAGCAAGACAAAAGAGAGCGGAATAAGGGGGTTCGCTGCCGAAACGCCTCAGAAACGGTCCATGGAAAACTGGCCTCATCCGTAATCAAGGTAAAAAGCAAAATAAACAAAGATCATACCTTAATCTTCGGGTAAAGCGATATTGCATTCACTTCTAACAAAACTCAAATCACGCTAGAAATCAAACGGGGTGGCTCTGAAACCCGGAAGACCGCAACTCCTGTATAATAAATAATTATCTATTCTTGTCAAGGAAACCATGTCTTTAGTCATATGCGACCTGGATATGACTGGATTCGCCTGCGCAAAGGAACCTAAACGAGACTAAAGCAGTTCCTGCAGTCACTAGACAGGCATGGTGTATTTAAGCCATAGGGTATGTCCTTACTAGCCATTGCAGATGCGCAGGCTAGTCAAATGTGCCTGGATTTTATAACCTGAAGGACTTTCTCATATCTTGACAGTGATAATTAACATAAATATGAAATAAATAGCAAAAATATTTCAAGATCACAATAAAAGTTGGTTTAAAATTTCAACTGCAATAATATGTCTCGTTGTTGAGGCATAACACACTATACACATTAAATACTTATTAAATAAACCAAGCCGCGACACGAGAAAACCAACAATGTGTCATGCTTGCCACGTCAAAACTCAGATCAGCCTGAGCATCCGCACAGTCTGATTTGAGTCTTTGCTGTGTGCTTTCAGAGTAGGTAAGGGTCCAAGCCAATTCCATGCGGACAGCGAAACCTCTGATCAGACTGGGTGGATACCCAGGCTGATCTGAGTCTGCGCTGGGCGCAGAACCACTTTGTTGGTTTGTCGTGTCACAGCTTAAAATTTTGTCAGATCAGTGTGTGCACATGTGCAATTTGACCAATCAATACTAGTGCTAATAAATTGAATGGGTCCACTTTCATGTTAAGAAACTCTGCCATCGTTATTATTACATCCCTTCTCAATAGAGGTAACTCTGAAAGGAAAAAAATCAAATTCTGTAGAAGCAATGTCTCTCCTATAGAGTGAATCCCTTTTCTGAAGGGCTTCGTCCTGTTGGAGTTAAAACAGGTGGTCACATAAGTTGTTTCCCTTTTGTAATAAAATAACGGTGGTGTACCCATACGCAATTGTTGTTCGATGTTGAAGTGAATTTGTCATGCCTTTACCAAAATGTTAAGTCCTGCAATGTGGTTGTGTATGCACGTAACTCATATGCGTTGAGGAGGGTTTCCATCATCATCATATTTCAATTCTCATATCGACGTTACCCCCGCACCTCAGCGGAACGTATCCATAGCCGCAGGGTTTCCTGTGACACGGATTCTTAATATATATTTTATTTTAACAAGTTAAGCTTTTGTAAAACCACTTAGATATAGCTAGCGGAGTGGAAGCTTGGAAGCATTACGTGTATTTTTAATGTGTCGTGCTTTGCAAAGTTGCACTTGATTGCAAGCAATTTTTATAGGTAAAGGAGATTTATTGTCCAGTTACAGTAATTTTGTTAGAAAGCTATGCTGTCTGAGAAATTATTTATAGGTGAGCTAAATTGTCTTGTGGCTGTTTTTGTAGGATTCGCTACATTGTTTGGTAACTGTTTTTGCAAAGAAAACTTTGCTGCTCAGTGGCACAAGTCGTAAGGTGATACAGTTCTGAATAAGCGTGCTTCACTGTCTTGCTACAGTTATTGTTAGGTAATTTACTTGGTCTTGTGATTATCTTTTTCAGTGAGCTATATCCAATGACACTTCGGAAAGTAATACTGTCTTGTGTCAGCTCTAGCTGAATCGGCTTAATTATTTGATGACTGTGCGGTTACTTCAATTATAAAATCAGGCTAATGGACTTTATTCCAGCAGGCACATGACGTCGAACTGACGTCGTACCGCCGTCAATGGGACGTCATGTGCCTGCTAGGATATGTTTTTATTACGAGAGGTTCTTCCATTTTAAAATTGTGATTCAAGCAGTGAAGTTGAAAACAGCAGACTAGATGACAGCTTCGAGTCAGCAGCTACAAAAACATCATAAGCGCATGCGCGGAACTTCCAGTACTTCTGACATGAATCTTATGGATATAAGTCAAAGTATAAGCTGCTGTGAGACAGCACTGACTGCGCATGACCAGTTTACTTTCTCATATTTGACGCTTGAAATGATATTGCAACAGCCCTGTCATTGTGGGCTAAGGGTATTGCAGAAACCAGGAAGAACGCTATATTCTATTTAGATATATTAATTTACAAAATTTACCGTCATTAATCATGTTAATATTTCAAGGATTGCTACTTCTGTCGGGTGAAAAGGGACCTAACGACATATGCATACTATAATCTAAAATCAGTCTAGACACCATCTCAGGCTCATCGAAATCTTCGTTTTTTTTCACGTCGTAGATGTCACAGAGCCAACAGATGGGATATTGGAAAGGAGAAGTCGCTTGTCGCACGAGCCGTAAGGTACCCCAACGCGACGCGACTCAGTTGTATTTTATACGAAGTCACTCTGGGGATTCCCGTTATCTCCTATATTCCTATCCAAAATCGTACCATAAAACACAGTTTAAACGTAACTGTTTCCGTTCTCACGAGAAGCAAGGGTATATTCCGATTCTTCGACAATTCTAGTTCATCCTTAGTTGTTAAAAATATTTTGCTACTTACGATTGCATTACATATTAAATTTATTTTTTACACTTTAACAGCCGAAGAAGTTTGCATGAAGCCCGAAAACTGCCTTCAGATGGTGAATTGTGGTTAATACAAATAAATTTGAATAAAACCATAAAACCTTAATACATATTCCCGAAAGATATTGGACTTCTTTTTTCTACAGCTTAGAATACCAGAAAAATGACATGCTGATTAAAAAATGTTTTGATTAAAAACGATCAAAGTTTAATTTTTGGCGCATAAATTTATTTAACCATGAAAATGTAAACTCCACGTCTTCTTCATAATTTTGACTTATCTAATTCTAGACACAGGCTACCTTTTTAATCTGCTGACCGTGATAATCTGTGAATGTGTTGGGAAAAAATATTGCTAGGACGTTACGCTCAATGCATTGAAGTATCCCCAGACCCTTACGCATTTTCACTAACGATGGGTGATTTTTTTTTGTTTTGTTTTATGAGCGCAACTTATCCTTTGATCTGTTCTGGCTTAAACCATTGGTAACATAAAAAAAATCAAGCAGTTTTTATTATCAATTGTAAAAAACAACTTAAAGAATTCATCGGCTAAGCTTTGGGAAGATCTGTTGTATATTCAGCATTTCATTCAGATTTGTGTATGCACCGCAAGCCATTGATAATCACGGCCTTTAACAGACTGATGCTTAAAAATAGTTATGTGTGTTCTCAGGTTTTATCAGAGATCAAGCCACAGACGAATATTTAACCGTAAAATGTGATAAAAGTTTGTGAAGTCTTCTTGGTCTAAAACCCTTATTCAGTTATCTTGGTATATAGCATAATCAAAATATTGTATCATGATAATAATTGCAGACTACGGCGAACAACTTTTGCGAATTCCTACAGAAACCTTTGAAAATGGGGTTTACTGTTGAGGAAAGAAAGATGCTCCAATTTACTTCTTTGGCAGCAATTTCTTTCCTTAAGATTAGGCCGCCATTTAGAAGGGAGGCAAAACTGAAAATGAATTGAATTGCTTCCCTTGACAGTGTACATATTCTCATTAAGGTGATGATAACCACTAACTTCTTTCGGTTTATACTCAAGCTTTCCTATTTGTTCTTGGTCACTCGACATATAGTGGTCAAGGCTGACAGAGTGTCGTACCACATATAAGTAGAAGTAGTCTGGTTTAACACCATATATTCAGGATCTATGGGCGGGAGTGTTGCAGCCTCCCAACTGCAATCTTGAATGCATCAAGGGCTGACAAGCATACACTTCTCTCCAGCAGGGCGTTCAACTGGACTATGCCCAGCCGAACAAGGAGTACTTACAGAAATTTCTAGAAGTTTGAGCCTGACGGAAAGTCATAGGCAATAATGGGATGCAATATAGAAGGTTGGGTTCAGTATATTCTGGCACTGGAATTGCCACACGTCCATAAACAATCTTATAAAAAAGGCACAGGCAAGCGTCAGCCCACCTTTGCTCTAAAGTCCGCCAATCAAGATTGCCAAGCATTCCGGTAACACTTGACCTAGGGTCAAAATTATCAGTATTCCACTCTTTGTTGGACTTTTTCAATCTGGAGTAGTTTGCCTTTTGTGTATTGGTTCCAAATGGGGGAGGCATACTCCAACTGGAAGCGGACCAAAGTGTTATAGGACATCTCTCACACGTTAGGTAATTTTGTCTTAATGTTCCTACTTAGGAAGCCCAGTGTGCTATTTGCTTTTCAGCGATTCTGTCTATTAGGGACTTCTACGACAGGCCGCTGGAGAAGTCCACCCTCACGTATCTAGCACTAGTACATGTAACAGCCTCCAGGACCTGTCCAAGTAGAAAATACAAAGTATTTATAGGTCTCCTGGAGATAGTCACCTTTACCACCTGACACTTTGAGGGATTAAACTCCTTGTCCAATGTAGACTTCCAGATAGACAGATTGTCAAGATCATTTGTTCTAAATATAAAGAAAATATGTACAAGATTACTTCAAAAACATAGAAATCAACCTTTAATAAAAAAATAAGTCTTAACACTGGCCTTACACACTATTCCTGCTCCATCTTAATTTGAGTGAGCACATAATCTAAAAATGAAAAAACATTTTAAGCTTGATATGTTTTTTAAACTTCTTCTTATGCAAATCTTCAACAAAAATGAGAATTGCAACGTGGATTATTTTATGTATATTTTCCCATAAAACTTGGTTGTGAAAACAATTGCTTCGCCCTGTCTATCTCGATACTAGCACGTGGTTCGTGGCTAGTCTTGCGATAACTTTCGAAATTCCAAGATGGCAGCCACCATGATCGTTCCCACTCTTTTCTGAGACTTCAGTATATAGGACCAAAACTGATGCAGTAAAGTGAACATACTTTGTGTGTTCGCTGTAAGCACATAACCTACCAAAGTAACCCTTGCCATAAATAAGGTCAGTGTCAACGCAGGGTCTTCATTTGAACAAATTATGGTGGACCCAAGACCTCGATGTTGCATACCAAACTACAAGATTATCGGCCGGACGGTTCTGGAGGAGAAGATTTAAAACGTTTTCAAACATATATGGGCGTGGCGGCCATATTGGTCATGTGACCCATATGCCTCGCACATACTGTTGTTTCCCTGACACACGGGGTCTTCACAATAAAGTTGGCTTTTATCGGCCCAATGATTTCAGAGGAGAAGATGTTTGTAATGTTGACAACGGACGGACGACAAACACCCGGCATTACTTTAAGCTCACTTAGAGCCTAAGGGCTCAGGTGAACTAGAAATTAACATTATTATTGAAAATATATCTAATATTTAGATTTGAAGGATCATCATTTCATTTGGAAGAACGTCCCAGCAATTACTTTTTAAAAGTATTTCACATATTATCAGGTTGAAGAGGGAAAAAAATAGAATAAAAGAAGCAACATGTGTCCAATTTACTTTTTCAAAATTATGAAGAAAACATAGACGAGTCTACTTTTTCAAGATTAAACAATTCACTTACAAACCTTATTTGGTCACAGTAATGTAGTTTTATACTGTATTTGTGATAAAGGTATACCTGCCTATCCTATGTTTAATGACTGCATCCACTATACGTGCACCTTATACATTGTTGAACATTTGAGGACTCGCGAAATTTTCGTCTGTTCTGTCTAACAATTTGTAAAAGGGTGGATCAAATTCAATGTATTGGAAAACCTTCAGCCCTAAATACATTTGCAATAACAACGTTAGTTTCTTAGACTTTAGAAGATTTACCTTTAATTTTTGATAATAGAGAAGCTTTTCTAATCAGTGTCTTAGTCTAGTCTGTTTTGCATTCTTAACTGTAAATTTAAAAAAGCTATCATAAAAGTAAGAAGTCTGCTAACTTCCAAGGAGAAACGTTGCATTTATTATGGTTTTATTAAAAATTTTGTATTTGGCACAATCACCACTTTATCATTACTCACCCTATGGAAACGGTGACAATGGTACCTGGTGAAAATTCGGGGGTGAATTGGTATAATGTGTAAATTCGGACGAAGTGTAAAGTCGGGATTTTCTATGTTTATACGGTATGTACTTTTGATCTTTTCACTTTTATGTTCCCGGCATGGCCAAGCGATGTTGCATATTAAAATCTACTTATTGCAGGAGCTATAGAAATTAATTTTGTCGTATGGGATCGCAACATGTAATGGGAAAAAGTTTAATGATCGCCGTAATTTAGCGCCCCATTTCTCAAGCCGTGTGTGAAAAGGTACGAAAATCTCAATTTGTACAGTTTGATTTTGATTTGCTAACAAAAGCAAATGGTGAGAGAGCTAATTTTGATATATGTAACTGAAGCCTTATATACTTGATAATATCCTAAAAAAAATCAAAATTCATTGAACATGGGAAAAGGATAGAATGCTACGTGACTATATATAGTGCGAGTCATCGGGCATGTAGGGTGAATCATCGGATCAAATTTTGTGAATCATCGGACATGTAGTAGTTTTGAGACCAATTTTGGATAATAAAACGAAAGATTTCTCATTTCCTATGGAAATTTGGTATCTCGTTCTACCTGCTGAGCAGTCTAGGTAAATTGGTTAA
Organism: Ctena decussata; assembly: GCA_963989385.1. Classification (NCBI taxonomy): domain Eukaryota; kingdom Metazoa; phylum Mollusca; class Bivalvia; order Lucinida; family Lucinidae; genus Ctena; species Ctena decussata. Next base: position 23,170,625 of record OZ022506.1, read on the forward strand.
AGTCTTGTAGCAGTGGAACTCTTATATAAACGACTGATACTCTATCGGCCAGTGTATCAAAATATAAAAGCCGCGACACGAAAAATCCAACAAAGTGGTGGTGCACCCAGCGCAGACTCAGATCAGCCTGGGCATCCGCCCAGTCCGATCAAACTCTTCGCTAAGGGTTTAAAGGGTAGCTATAGATCTGATAGGGGCAGCGAAGACTCTGATCAGACTGGGCGTCTGCCCAGATGCAGCAGATGCAGCAGCATTGTTTATGGTAGATCCCAGTATTTCCTTTCTCTCCTGTTGTTAAAGGTAGGTTCCCACTGATCAACTCGATCATCTCGATCGCCCAAATTCTCGACCAAGTTCGACGTATTGTTTGATCGGGCTTGTAGAGGACTTTTTTTTCGACCATACAGGGCCCAAACATGACTACTCACAACCCCATTTCAACTTCAACCTTACAATCAGCCAGATCTCTAAGCAAACATCCCGGCCCCTAAACGATCTCCATTCGACAACCTGACCTACATACCAGATCAACCTGATCGTACAGGGTTCATTGAGAAAAGTGAATTAGTCGTGCATGGCCACTGCTGATAAGGGTAGTGATTAGAAGATGTACGTGATGCTGACTGCTGGCTTTCTTTCCTCCCCTTCTTATTCTCCTGAGGGATTGGCGGAGGTGATATGGTTGTGACTTCCTCATCAAAAAGGCAGCATCTTTGTGGCATTCGAGTGGTTGTAGTTATGATCTCTTTGTGTAAAGGTAGGTTCCCACTGCCGATCAGATCAACTCAATCGTCCCGATCGCTCACATTTCCCGACCAAGCTCGATCAACTGCCTGGTCGGGCTTGAACATGACTTTGTCCCGAACACTACTCGACCACACACGACTCCACCACTTCAATCGGACAAGTGCCCCGATTTCTATATCCCGACCCCTGCAAGATCCCTACACGATCTCTACTCAACCATCTCGATCTCTACGTCATCTCGATCCGACTAGATCGACCTCCTCATACTTGGAAAGTTTTCTTCGGTTAGCATTTAGTTGACCTCAGAAGCTCTGGAGGATAGGCATCAGCTCAGCGTCATAATAATGTCACGGAGGTAGAGCAGTTGCTGTTGTGGGCCAGGTGGTTAGAGCTGCAGAGAGACAGGGTCATGGCCGTGATGGAGCTTTAAGAGAAAGAAGTTGCAGGTGAGGCTGACTGCTTCCTCCCTTTCCTTCTCTTCTTAGCCTTCTGTGGCCGAGTTGAGGTGATCAGGTTGTTGAATCATCATTAAAAACTGCAGCAGTAAGGCGGACTTTTCTTCCTCTTCGCGGCATTCATTCTAGTAGTATGTAGATGTGATCTCGTCGTGTTTGCAGAAGCTTATAGGAGATTGCCAGATCTGATTTTAAGGATCGTGTTGCGGTCGAGTGCGCTCTTGTAAATTCTAGTAGCGGTCTAGTAGCGATCGGAAAGCAATCGAATGTGGTTGAGTAACGATCGGGTAGCGGTCGAGTTGATCTGGATAACAGATCGAATAGGGATCGCGTTGATCGAGAAGCGATCGGGTATTGGTCGAATAGAGGTCGAGTTGATTGGTTACTGATCGGTATCTTTATTATCCCCACCAAACTAGATCTCTACACGTTCATTTCCTGATCAACTACACCTCTACTCAACTAATATCCGATCACTTTCCGATGGCTTCTCGAGCGCATGGCTTCTCGATCTCTATTCGATTTTTTGAACATGTCTAAAATATTCGGGTAAGAAGCCGGAGCGAGCCGAGCAAGGTAGACCGTCCCGATCACTCTTGCCGAGCGAGCTCGATCAGTCCCCCGATCGCTTGATCGGGCGGTCGGTAGATCTGATCAGGGAACCTACCTTTAGTACAGCTTATGAGAGGTTGTCAGCTCTGCATGCCTTGTTTGAAGGATGGTGTTGCGCTCGTGTAAGGTCGAGTAGCTATCGAGTGCGGTCAACTAGCGATCAGGTAGTGGTCGAATTGATCTGGGCAACAAATTGAAATGGAATAGTATTGATCGGGCGGGAAGCATTTGGGTATTGGTCGAAGAGGGGTCAAGTTCATCGGATACTGATCGGTATTTTTCATCCCAACCACACTAGATCGCTACACGATCGTTTCCCGGTCAAATCAATGTATACTCAACCAATACTCGATCACTTCCCAAACTTCTAGGGGTTGACTTCCTCTATCTGTAGTTGAATGTATTGGAAATGTCCAACATTTTAGGGTAGGATGCCGTAGCGATGCCGAACAAGGTAGATCACACCGACCATCCCTGGCAACATACTATAAATAATTTGTCTCGACATGGCATGATACAACGCTTTGAAAGTAAGACAGAGTTAGACTTCATATCACTTAGCATCGATGTCAGAATGTTTTGGCGGGCCTAGACTGAGCGCTAAAGCACTAGCATAATTTGTCCCAGAAAGGACAATGTGCTGTGAAGGTGGTTTCCAGCCTCAGAAAAAATTAACTATAGTTTCCTCCATGAGAGCTGATGCTTGATTGCGTCTATGGTAGACACTGATCATGCAGCGCATTCTGCAGCAATGGATATTGGTCTCATCTATTGAATGCATCAAGGGTAGACACTGATTATACAGCGCATTCTGCAGCATCGGGCATGGGTCCACAGTATTTACCATGAAACGCTACGTTCGTACAAGCCTGTCCTTGACACATAGGCATAAATGATGACAGAAACTAAAAACAACGAATTTTGTTGAAATCTTGATCCACTTATTTGAAGGTGAAAGAAAAAATACCTGTTAATGCAAAAAGCAACATTTTTCACCTTTTTTAAATCGCTGGGAAACAACTCCTCCATTTTTGCCTCACCTAGCAGTGGGGTTTAACTCAGGATTCGCTATTCTAGGAGCAAATTCTTTTTCTATGAGTAGATCCCTGTTGGAAGGGTTTAAACAGGACCTCGCAAATAATATTTTCTTTAATAAAAATGGCGGGGAAACATGTGGTTTCGAACGAGTCGGTTCGCTAGAATAATTGCACAGTTTATATGTAAACTGCGCCTCCTAGAACAGTGCATACCCATAATCTCCTAATTTGACATTATCGAATTTTGAACAAAAAACATGCTTATGCCCTGACCAGTCTGCTCTGGGCACGAGCATCCAGTCTGGTCCCAGGAGGAACATAACATCAAACCGACAACGCACTGACGTCAATGCGACGTAATGACGTCTCATTGACGTCAGTATGACGTCGCTTCGACGTATTGTGCCCTCCGGGGTCATAGTATGCGAAGCTTGCATACACAGAGTGTCTGACTTGGGTCCGCATAAGGTAAATATCAATATTAGCTGTTTTTGGTGGGAGGGGGGGGGGGGGGGTAGAAAGCATTTGCATTTACCTAGCCTATGAAAATTTCAGAGTCGCATCGCACAGTTTTTCGTGAAAATAATAACAGACAAATAAGCCGCGACACGACAAAACCAACAAAGTGGTTGTGCGCCCAGCGCAGACTCATATCAGCATGGGCAGTCTGACCAGAGTCTTCGCTGTTCGCATGAAGGTAGCTTAGACCCTCAGCTACTCTTTAAGCACTTAGCGAATAGTCTGGGCAGATGCCCAGGGTGATCTGAGTCTTCGCTGGGGCATAAACACTTTGTTGGTTTTCTCGCGTCGCGGCTCATTAATAGTTACGCCCTTCTGCTTTGCTCTGAAATCTATGTTTAAAAAAGAAATATAAATCAAAATGGCCATGCGATACGTAATTTCTTGTGTAAATAATTATTAGGGCCAAAGCGTCAAGAATACCCCATTCACAAATCGAGTTTATGTAAGAACCTCCCCCCATTGTCATGATTGTATAGATTTTTTTCTGGTTACTGTAGTTTATGGGATAGATACGAACAATTCTAAGGTAAGGCTATAGGAATTTCAGGCATTAAATGCTGTTTTTACGAATCCCAATAAGGTTTCACACCCCTGGGCACAAACATTGAATCAACGTTGATCAAATGTTGTGAGATTGAATCAATGTTGATTCAATGTTGTGGTGGTTGGGTGGTGCGATGGTGCAGAGTATAACTTCCAGTGCCGGGGCGTCTACTGATCTGGATAATAGTAGGGCAAGGGCCTACTGTGCTTGCAGTAGGTGCGAGCGGGGGGTCGTTTGGCCATTTTGTCTCTCGTCTATCATTTCTCTCTTCTCCTCCTTCCCCTCACCCCACCCTCCTGCTTTAGGAGGCGGCCCGATATAGACTGAAATACTGTCTCAAAGGGCCGATAAACCCAAAACAACCAGCCAGCCAACCAACCAAATGATCCAATGTTGATTCAACATTGTGTGCCCAGTGGGGCGGTTTTTTATACGCTCGTTTGAAAAACGGGACGTATATTGTTATGGTGCTGGCGTCCGTCCGTCCGTCCGTCCTCCGTAAACTTTTCGATTCCGGATAACTCCTCCTACAGTTTACATCCGATCAAGCTGAAACTTGGAATATAGTAAGACTATGAGGTGGACCAGCGCATATCGTTTCGAGCTTACGCTCCAATGATTTTTAGCGGAGTTACAGTCCTTTACTTAGAATTTTTGGGGTGTTCGTTTCCGGATAACTCCTCCTACAGTTTTCATCCAATTAAGCTGAAATGTTGTGAATAGTAAGACTACGATGTGTAGTAGCGGATATTATACGGAAATTTTGCTCCAATGATTTTTAGCAGAGTTACAGTCCTTTGAAAAAACTCGACTATGGCAGTTTGTATGGCAAATCTTTAGCATTCCATAACTTGGTTACTCTTTAGAATATCATGATGAAACTTTATACCAATGTATATGAGGTTAAGACAATGTGTCTCATACAAGAATGGTTACTCCCCTTGACTTAGATTTTGAGTAACCTCCCTTTGATTATTTTGTCAGACTATATTTGTACCCCTCATATCTAACTAACCCTTTGGACTATTGTGATGAAATTTGATAGTGATGTATATTAGGTTGATACAATATGTCATATATAAGAACGATTGCCTCCCCTTACTTATTTTTGGAGTAACCTCCCTTTGAATATTTTCTTAGGCTATTCTTTTGCAAGCGATAAGTAGGCAACCGTATGGAATATCCTGATGAAAATTTATAGCTATGTGTATCAGGTTGAGGCTGTGTGTCTTATATAAGAATAATTGCTCCCCCTTCCTTATTTATGGAGTTACATCCCTTTGATTAATTTCTACGACTATTCTTGGGCAAGTCATTACTAGGTAACTGTATGGAATATTTTGACGAAACTTTATAGCAATGTGTATTAGGTTGAGACAGTATGTCTAATAAAAGAATAATTGCTTCCCCTTCCTTATTTTCTTCTTTTAGTTACATCCCTTTGATTACTATTTAAGGTTTACTTTTTTAAGGCTTTTCTTTTGAGAACCTTAATGTTTGGAATGTCTTGATAAACTTGATAGCAATGTAGACAAGGATGAAACGGTGCAAAAAACATTCAGAAACGGGCGTATATTGCCCCGCTTGCGGAGCTCTTGTTACAATAAGAGCTGTTACGAAATGAGAGTCATAGTTACCAAATGAACTGATGACCAGGTCGTTTAGTAACTATGACTCATTTTCGTTTCGTGAAGCTTTGGTATTTTCGCCCTGTGTCGAGCTGTTTTCGGGTTTTAAGGTTTCAACAAATATCAGTCGGAATAAAAATCTATGGACAATATTCAATAATTGATATGGTCTAAGGCAGTTTTTAGCGACGCGGAAATTTTTGATGTTAGCATCTGCGAATTTTTTGTTTAAAGGCAAAGTTAAACCGTTTGACCTTGAAAACCAATTTGAATATTTACATTGTGTCATTATAATGGATTAATGGATTTGCAAGGTCCGTGCTTTGGAAATGAAACACTACCCCCCCCCCCCCCCCCCTCCCCACCCTTCCACCCCCAACTGGATTGTGTATAAGGCAAACCTTTTGACAGAAATGGTGTAATAATACAGTGGCTGCAAAACATTCAGTTTGTCAAAAACGATAAAGGAATTTACATGTACCGTATAAATATTTGAGACCGCCCATGAGAAAAGGGGCCTTTGGCATATGCGAACATCAGATGTTCCAGTCAACCTGAGCAAAATGAGCAGCCCCATTTCACTTTTGAGTTTACCTATTCATTGCTTTGTTCGAACGAGCATGGCGTTTGAAGTGCAGTCTGATCTGTGTCCATTGTTTGCTTATGCCTTGTGTTACATGTATTACGAGACAGACCAATCAGGGGTCGTAGGTTCGAACTCCCTCCCCACATGCCCCCTCGTCTTTCGGATGAGCTTTGTATGACCTTGGAGAGTTAGACAAGAGCCTTCTCGTTCATTCACTTGGTGTTATATTCTATATCACGTTAGGGGGGGGGGCACGTACAAACAGTGTTTTGCGTTTTTATACCCCCGCTTTAAAAAAGTGGGGGATATGCTGGTTTACATTTGTCCGTCCGTCCTTCCTTCCGTCTGTCCGTCCTTCCGTCCGTCCTTCCATCCCCTTTTAATCAAATTTTTCGTTAAAGATTTCTTCTTAACCATACAAGCTAGACTGATCATATTTGGCATACAGGTTGATGACGACATGTTGTATCGCGGGAATGAGAACCAGCCTTCTCCTCTATATTCATCCCTGTATTTGTCCGATTTTCTTTCTTTCCATACTTTGAATAATGTAATTTTTCGTCAAAGATTTCTCCACAACCGTGCAAGCTATAGTAGTAATATTTGGTATGCAGGTTGATGGCGACATGTTGTATCGTGGGATTCAGAACCAGCCTTCTCCTGCTTATTCTTCTCTATAGTTGTCAAATTTTCTTTCTTTCCATTCTTTGAATAATGAAATTTTTCGTAAAAGATTTTTCAACAACCATCCAAGCTATAGTAGTCATAATTGGTATGCTGCTTGATGACGACATGTTGTATCGTGGGATTCAGAACCAGCCTTCTCCTGATTATTCTTCCCTGTATTTGTTCGATTATCTTTCTTTCTTTCCATACTTTGAATAATGAAATGTTTCGTAAAAGATTTCTCCACAACCATGCAAGCTAGAGTAGTCATTTTTGGTATGCTGGTAGATTACGACATGCTGTATCGTGGGATTGAAAACCAGCCTTCTCCTGCTTATTTGTTCCTGTATTTGTCCAATATTCTTTCTTTTCATACTTTGAATAATGAAATGTTTCGTCCAAGATTTCTCCACAACCATGCAAGCTAGAGTAGTCATATTTGGTATGCAGGTTAATGATAACTTATTGTATCTAGGGATTGCAAACCGGTCTTCTCCTCTTATTCTTCCCTGTATTTGTCCCAATTTTCTTTCTTTCCATACTTTGAATAATGAAATGTTTCGTCCAAGATTTCTCCACAACCGTTTAAGCTAGAGTAGTCATATATGGTATGTAGGTTAATGACAACTTATTTTATCGTGAGATTGCAAACCGGCCTTCTCCTCTAGTTCTTCCTTGTATTTGTCCAATTTTCGTTCTTTCCATGCTTTGAATCATGAAAATTTTCGTCAAAGATTTTTCCACAACCATGCAAGCGAGAGTAGTCATATTTGGTATGTAGGTTAATGACACTTTATGGTATCGTGGGATTGCAAACCGGCCTTCTCCTCTTATTCTTCCCTGTATTTGTCCAAGTTTGCTTTCTTTCCATACATTGAATAATGAAATTTTTGCAAAAGATTTCTATGCATCTGTAAGTTAGAGTAGGGATATTTTGCATGCAGGTTGATGATAACTTGTTGTAGTGTGGGATTGAGAACCAGCCTTCTCCTGCTTATTCTTTCCTATTTTTTCCCAATTTTCTTTCTCTCTAGACTTTGAATAATGCATTTTTTGTAACAGATTTCACAGCAACCATTCAAGTTTGAATGTTCATATTTGGTACACAGACTGATAAAGACTTATGTCCTACATGTATTTATCATGTATTTCTTCTTTCAATGTGAAATTATTTTATTCCGTACTACATAGAAAGGGATTTATGTAGGTTATTGATATTTGGTATACATGGTGACAATGAGTTCTCTATGCTTTTGTAACGAAAATAACACCATTTGATTTAAGCAGTGAAGCGGGGGTATAGTCGGATTGTCCGACAGTTCTAGTATTAGAGTTCTCCCTTTTAGATCGAAGTTTTTCGAACCTGAATAATTTATAAACCAGTATGTATCGACCTTGATCAGTGTTTTCTAAGACACTGACTAATCTGGGTATATCTTGTTCGTTGTGAGGAAATGTATATGTAAAAATTCTCAGTATGGTCACATGCGATTTCAGCTGTTGCCAGCAAAAGATAAAAGTCGTAATGAAGATAAATACATGAAAATAATCTGACTGGGGGACGAATTTTAGAGAAACAGATCTAGTTTTCAGCTATAATGCTATGACGATATTCATCTTAAACTGAGGTTCGCCTGTCATGACAAAAAGAAGTACTTTAAACTCATAAAAAGGGCTAAAGATTTTTTCATCCAGGATGCAGTTTGAAATATACCATTATGCCCCAGTCATTTGCAACCACGCCCCCCGCGGGGCCGGGGAATAGCGGGGATATTGACTTTTCACTCTGCAAAATATATGTCCTGCACTGTGGGGGACATTTTTATGTCAAATCTCTGGTAAAGGTCTCCGCCCCCAGGGGATCATATAAATATAAAATTCCATATTCAGACAATCTGTCGCGATAATTTTAGTTAAAAATACGTCACTATATTTCCTGCTGTTTTGGGGGAATCAAAAGCCCGGCGTATCCGCGGCACTCAGGTAAAAACACGGCACTTAAGCCCCGCTATCCCTGGCCCCCATCGTGGTCGCAAATGACTGGTGCATTATGTATATCCGAAGCACTTCCTTCTTGTTTTCGGATCGCGAAATGTACCCGATTGTTGGAAAAAAAGTTCCACTGAAACAGGCGCTGGGGAGTGACCAGTGTTGCACATTTCATTGCCGGTCATAAACAGACTCAGTTAAACCGAGTCTGCAATATTTTGGCTGTATACCCCAAACAAAACCTATCATATTCGATCATACTCTGCGGGAGGATTCCAGAATTTACACGAACCCGCAAAAAATAAAGGTAACTGAACTGGCCGCCAATTGCCAATTATTTTTTAGTAAAATCCGCGGAAGTCTTTTAAAGTGTAGTAGCAACCAGATGTTTTCAGAAGGCGAACTGATAAATAATAAAAGAAGATTTTAAACAAAAAAATGACTTGAATGATTCAGTTATTTATTTTAATATGTTATCTTCATCAGCAAAGCTATGGGAATGCTTTTCTTTTTCCTGTCATAATTTTTTCTCACAGACTGACATTCGAGACAGCTATGCTTTTCCGGCCCGGAGATTACTCATACTGGCAGCGGACAAACGCATGCTTGCAACAAGAGTTGTCCGAAGACAACAAAGCGCGCCTTACAGGTGCTTGACTCTCACAGCGATTGTGGATATTTAAAGGCTCTTGTCCAAATGTATATGAGTGCCAAGATTAATAATTGTCATCCATATAGGGACTGAAAATTATGATTGAGTCGGTGAAGCATAAGATACATGTCATATCCATACAAGGATGGCGATGTTAAAATGTTCATGTCCATATGTGCCAAATATAAAGGCTGTAACCCATACAGGGACTGAGAAATCACAAAGTCAGTAAGGCGTATCATAAAGTCAAAGAATAAAAAAGGGGTCGAATTCATACATGGGTGATGGTGTTTAAATGGACCTGTCCATATGTAGGTCTGTCCCAAGTATCAAGACCTTAACCGATACAGGGACTGAGAAATATTACAAAGTCAGTGAAGCGTATCATAAAGTCAATGAAGCATAAAATTTACCTCAAATCCATACAAAGAGGAGCTGCTGAAATGATCTTGTCCATGTTTAAGTGTGTGCAAAGTAGCGTAACTGTAACCCATATAGGGACTGAGAAATATCATAAAGTCAAAGCGTAAAAATGTAGGGCACTGTCCTACATGGTTGGTTATCCATACATGCTCTTGTCCAGATGCAAGTAATGACCAAATATCATGATTCAAACCCTTATAACTACTTCGAAACTGACTTGAACACAAATGCTTAACATACATTGACCTAATTATTTTCCAAGTCAGTAGACCATGACCAGTGGATCAAGGTCATATGTAGTATAATGTCATGTTTTTGTGTAAATAGTCTGTTAATTCTGTAAATAATGATTTGAAAGAGGGCCCCATGGAAGATTGGCTATACCAAATGGGTTACCCTCTCTAAATAAAGAATTTACTTACTTACTTACTTACTTACTTAGTGCATACATTCAGGTGATCATGTGCTGCTGTAAGTGTGTACCAAGTTTCATTACTCTAGCCCTTATACTTTGTGAGATAAAAGACATAAACGCAAATGGTTAGCATAGATTAAACTACATTAACCTATTTTTTTCCAAGTCAGTAGACCATGACCAGTAGGTCAATGTCATACATGGTGCATACATTCAGGTTATCATGTGCTGATGTGTGTACCAAGTTTCATTACTCTAGCCCTTATACTTTATGAGAAAAAGACCTAAACGCAAATGTTTAATATAGGTTAAACTGCTCACAGACACGGACGCGGACGCGAACGCATACTCGGACTATGACGCCGGGGGTATAGCAAAAGGTCTCCTTTGCTTTGCAAAGGCGTGCTAAAAACCATATCTACGTCCCAATTCACTTCACAGAGCTTTTGTCTCGGATTCATAGCATATATTGCGATGGAAATTGATGGAGGCCAATATAAAAGTATCAGGAATTAATATTTAACTGATTAGAATTCATTGCAAACTAGAAAACAGAAGAAGTCGGGGTAAAACTTCTCTTACATATTCAATTTGGTAGAAATTTAGTTGCTGTCCGATGATCTACTTCACCTATCTGTCAATTCACCATATCACTATACACGAGCGTGAAACTCGGTTATCTCCTTGTTTTTTAACAATGTGCTCCCTGTCGATGATAATAGGCTTACCTGGCCTATCTAACTCTATTAAAATGCAGACTTATTTTGATCCTGTCTCAAAGTACAGGTGGAACAATTAGCAAAATTTGTTCAGCAAGGCGCCTGAAAATGTTTACCTGTAAAATGGGGCGCACTATGGTGAGAACGCAGAACATGTTTCCAACAAACTTTTGCTATCAAGAAATGAACAAAGAACATCTACAGCTCCTGCAAGGGTCCGAAACCCGGTCTGGCCACATACTTTCGTTTCTCCTTCCGCTGATTCACGAAGGGCAGTTGTCAGTTACTGGCGAAAGTATGTGCACTTAGTACTGGTTAACCGCTTAGGAGGTCTAAGCCTGCCCAGGAATAGCGTGGTTAGGTTAACTGACCGTCCCGACATGACCTTAGTTGTTTACCGTGGACGTTAAGCATCAAATCAACCAACCAACCGAATTCTAAAATTCCGCAGTATGTAGCTATGCTTTTGCTTTAAAATGAAAGTAAACAAAGTCCACACCTTTTAAACAGTATAAATCCCGAATTTTCTCGAGCCCTTGACCCGAATTTACACATTATACCAGTTCTCCTCAGAGTTTTCACCAGGTATCGTTGTCACCGTTTCCATAGGGTGTTACTCAGTGTGGGCATTTACATTTACTCTGGTTGACTAACGCCTCCGTAATCGATAGCGGTATAAATAGAATTACATTAAAATGAAACTAGGCAGTTTCCGGTAAAATGAAACTAGATATTTTTGGAGAAACCACGACTTGTTAGCTGTATGCAGCAAGGTCAAATCGTGAGATTTCGAATGAACAGAAGATGTGTATACTTTTCAGTTTATAAACCATCAGCAGCTGAGAGAGCTAGATCAAATTGTGAGTGATATTACATTATCTCAAATTAGTGTTCGTTTATCCAACATTTACAATGAAAATACTCGGTGTCTTCCTAAAAGTCACGGTTCAACTGTATTAATGTCAGACATCATGCTTGAAGGTCATGTGTTATAATAACACAAACGCTGACTCTGCTGCCATAACGACTACCATAGCACTTCCCTTAAGCTGACAAGAACATGTTTTTAAATATGAATTTGACACTTTTGTTACTGTTAACGATTTGTATCTGAAACATGCACAAGTTTAGCTGCACACCATCATTTGTATCACTGTTATGTGCCCGTGAGGATATTTAAGAAATATTTTTCCTTACCCGTGAATTATCGCAGATAAACACGTGTTGTTGGAGGGCAGATCACGAAATATTAATTCACGACGGCCGAAAGGAAATTATTTCGATTCTAACATTATATACGATCAAATTGCATGGATACTGCGACGTTTTCTAATGGATTCTTTTGAGGCGGACGTCGCCAGAATGTAAACGTTTACGTCCGACGTCATACAGTCGCGAAATAAGTACGCCGATCGTTGATAACGTGATCTATCACAAATTTTCACTTTTGGGTTGAGTGGGGAAAACGTTAACGTCATGTTAGAATCTTTTTTAAAAGCAGGTGTCCCATATATTAGTCGCTTCTTGGACAATGTTCCAGGGTTCCAAATTATTAACCACACTTTGCTCTGTGACCTAGACCGAGGTTGAAAACTTTGTGAAATGATTATATTGTTTTTGCTAAAAATATTTTACAGATTTACCAGGTCTGGATAGGAGGGGGATATAGTTAATGCTTATTAACTGATTTACAGTAAAAATATAGAATGTTCACTTTTCTCAGTTTGTTAAACTTATCTTAAGTTCAGTTTTTCAAAAACAGATGGTTCCCTCTGCTCAATACTTTGTATTTTAATGATGTTAATGCTATGATAGGTGTAAAGAGATAACAATTAAACAAATCCTGTTTTAGCTTTGAGGTGCCTAATTCGAATCAAGCATGCTCAGTTCTATATGCATATACAGTGTGTCTCAAAAAGCATTGACCGTTTTTGAAATTGCTGTAACTCCTTTTGTCATGAAGGAAACTTTTAAAAACTTTGTATGGTTGTAGAAAATGATACTAGTCAAGATTATTGATAAAGTAGTACTACAACAGGAAGAGACGTGATGATGACTTCATGGTGTATAAATGACATGATTGTCTGCCATCTGCAGTATTGGCAGATACAAAATGGCATCATGTGAAAAAAGAAATAGTTTGAGAGCATTGCGAGGCATGGATTCTGATGCCACACATGACTTCGGAACTAATGGACGAAATATCTGAGAAAAAAATACTCAGCATAAATAGGCTGTTCATAGTTAAGCCAAAGAACTTATCAAAGAAAAGGAAGCGGCAGGCCAATAAAGGTTTCTTCAAAGATCATTTAAGAAATGGAAATGGCAAAGTACTTAAACGAATTTTGTTTTCTTAAGTGTCCTACTAATTCTTCATATAGCTGAACGGCTTCTAAAGATGTATTTTGGCATGTTTTTATTTCTTTAAAATGAATTTAAAAATGATTTTCTGTTTACCTAAACTTTCCTGTTAAGCTCTCCATTTTGACTACGAGCGTCCGTTACACTACCAATTCCTACGAATTAATCCCAATGTCCATTATCTAAAATAAGAGAAATCCTTTTTTCCGTCAGATTTAAGCTTCGGAACACTAAAAGTTTTAGTTTATTTCTCTTGAGACCGGTATACAGTTTCAACAGGTCAAAAAAATTTAAATGACGTCATTAATCTAAACTTAAAACATTATGACGTCACTTCCTGTAGGCACCGCCACCTGGTAATAAAACATCATTAGTGCAAAGGAGTATAAAAATGCTACAATCACACAATTTTTAGAAATTTCCTCCATTAACAAAGGAGTTACAGAAATTAAAAAAAAAAAAAAAAAAAAAAAACGTTTAGTTTTGAGACACCCTGAAGTCTGGTATAGAACAAGATAGTTCTGACGAAATGCCGTCAGAGAAGTCAAGCCACATTGTGACAGTCCGTCTCTGGGACGACATTTATGTTTCAGCAATGTAAAACATTGCACTGCTTGGGCTGTTCTTAGAGATGAAGTCGTTAGTTTTCAGAGAGCTAATACTTGTTACAGTCGAGACAAATACTTAAGTCCTTTATTATTATTATTTATTTTGGTCTATTGATGGGGATTTTATGGCCAAAATTTTCAGATTTTGGCCACATTCTAAAAACTATAATGCAGTGAACTGAATAGTTACAAATATATTAACTGTATAAAAGTAGCAAAAAATGCGAAATCAGTGGACATTGAAATATGGGTCAAAATAACCTGGTAATATCGGTAATTGCACATTGCTGATGTACTAAAGTATCAAGTTGCTACCGTAACAGGCAATCTATTCATCTATCTCTTACAAAAATCTATACCCGAGACTAACACGATTGGGGACGTACATACGCACACGATCAAGTACACATACGCAGACAATCTGAATACAGTATACAGTGACTGACTAGAATTTTAGGGTAATCGGGCACTAGAGGCACGTAGCGATTAGCTTATTAGATAATGTACGTAAATCATTCTTTTGTAGTACCACTCTGTCTTTAGACAAAAATGCAGAATTTCCGGGAATTTCCATGTGCACCTGGGTGGCACGGAATATGCCTAATATGTTTTAAGCATTTGATCAGAACACAGAAATTTGACTTTTTAGTTTGAGTTTCAAATGAAAATTTCATCAAAATGACGTACAACAGAAAATGATCGTCTAAACGCTTCTTAAAAGTTGCGTACAGAGGAAAGCGTATTTATATCATAAAACTTCACCGCAAAGGGTGGGGTATGATACCCTGATCAAATCAGATTTCCTGTACATCACAGACACTTGTTTCTCAAGAGGAGCTATAAGAGTAAGGGCATTTTTTGTGTTGCAAGAGAGGCAATAATAGTGGGGATATGTTTATATGAAACAAGTGCTGTACAGGTAAAACTATGAAAAAAATTCAATCAGTTGACTAGAATTCCCGAACAAGCATTTTCTTTTAGCAGCTACTAAAGGGTATCGTGTATGTTATTCTGCTGCACAATAAAAGTATATTTAAGGAATGAATTTCATTTTTCTGAGGTTTATCGAAGTGTAAACTACATTCGGTCACGTGCAAAGTGAATGAACCCCGAAGGGGTTCATGTAAACTTTGCTAGCGACCCAATGTAGTTTACACTTCGATAAACATCAGAAAAATTAAGTTCATTGCTTATATTTACTTTCATTTCAGTCAAATCTTTCATGAAGAACCTTTCAAAGCGCTAAAATTGAAGCAGGAAAACATGCATACGCAGTTTTTTTCTGCTATCAACAGAACGGCATGCATGACGTCATGACGTTGATTACGTCCAATCAGAATGTAGAGAGCCATTGTTTATTTTTACGTCATTGACGTCACGTGTCTCAATGTAATTATTGGAATGTAAACTACATTACGTTCCAATGGTTTACTATAGTGCTTTTTAGTAAATACACTAAGAATGTAAATATAACTCAAATAATGATTTTCGCCAAATAAGCACTTCATGTTGAAACCCCAAAAATGGAGTATCTGTGTTGCAAACCATATTTATTTTTTCATATATAGTTCGTTTCGGTAAAACACGTGCATTCTGATGCGTTCCCGTATTTTCGTGTTTTTACATAATTTGTTAGTGTAATTTGACATTGCGTATTATATATCATTTGTCTTCATCTATAGACGTACATTCTACCGCTAAGAGGGCATTTATGGGATTTTAACTCCCAACGCGGGTATTCTATCGCTGGTACGGATTACACATTTTACCTACTTTGAATTCGACTTTTTGTGTTTATAGTCTCAACTAGATCAGACTTACGTATTTTCTTAGTGGGTTTGAAATGATTAGTTCTATATGTAACTATTTCAATGCCTTAACATTATTTATTTTGCTGCTACATACATGTTCAGCCATTCATAAAATTCCAGTGCGGTTTACGCGGATGCGGGTGCGGGTTACACTTCTTATCTATTCTCCATTCTCGTTCCGGTATTTCTACGGACCGAAGCCAAAGTACTCATTTCCTTTAATACTTGCGCATCTAGATCTAGTCCCACGTTTCAATTAATAATTGTAACCTACATGAGACTGTTATCAGACAGGTTTTAAGTTTTCTTTCTCGTATAATCGATTTTTTATTCACCAGTAAGCAATTAAAACACCAAACGCAACCCATATGAAACTTGGACTCATATTAATATAAAGTCAAGCCGTCTTGCGGCTTGACTAAATAGTTAATATTTTTGTTAGATAGTTTGACACCTTGTCCAATCGAAACACCGATTACGTGGTCAAAACACCGGATAAACGTTATTGTAACACCGGTTAACTGCTGATTCGCGCAGAAAATATCATGGCGGCGCCCATACCGGGTAATAATTTTGTTGTTTCTTTGCTTGCAAAGAAATGTTTTTGCTGAAATAAAAAGTGAAATCGCTGAAGCATTGATTTGTTGTACCATGTATGCATCGATACAGAGTGATTTATATCTGATTTCTTCAAACATGCAATCCGGAGTTGCGCAACAGTTTTGGCCATGAACACTTTAGCCGATTTGTCTGCAAACAGTTCGTACTTTAGAAAATATGCAGCGCTAATGAATATATGAGGTGCTTTCGATGAATTGTTGGGTACATTTGATAGTAATTTTACCGTTTATAATAAAAAGATGCGTTGAAATGCATCAATAAGATTAATAAGTTTTGACCAATATTAAAAGTAATTTCGGATAAAACGATACAAGAAGTTGTCTTCTATCCAGCTTCAGAATCAGAACCAGAATTGTTAACTGGTGATACGTCCAAAGACAATCATTCAATAGGACCTGTGATCGGGGAAACATGTCCATAGCCTTTACATGAGAAGTAAACTAAGTAATTGAACCCTCTGCGCCCTCAGTAGCAGAGATAAGGGAATTTGCGAGGGAGGTCTGATCTCAAATAGTCTGGGAGAGGAAACTGAGCTTGTTAATGGCAGTCCAAGCCAATGGGGTTTGAAATGTAAGGAGATGATGCTTCCTGGTACACCTGCTTGGGGAACAAGGTCATTTATTGGTATACTGGCTGCAGCCTTAAGACCTTTATCAAACATTATGAATCTACCATCTTCCCGCCTCTTTTTCAGAGATTCCCACTTAAGTTTCTCTTAATTTTTGATTTTCTTCGTTCAAAGGGTACAAAGCTATTATGTGTTTTTATAGATCAGCATGTGCATATAACCATCGTATGCCACTATGACTAACATTTCGAAATTTCAGGATGCAGATAATGTAGCGCTATATATATTATATCTACATACCGAGAGATAAAGATGTACCCACTGGGCGGCCAGGATTCGAACCCACGCTGACTACGACAACCCCGCCTGGCCCACCAGAGGCACCTGCTACACCATTTGCGTCACTACGTTTCTTAATCGATAAGTTTCATGGAAAATGTTTAGCTTGATTTCTCGGATAGGACTACTCGATTAAATTGTGCGAGTACAATCAGGTATAAACATGGAATACCTGGGTCCATACGATCATATGTTATATAAAGTCATGGTGAGTATTTCTACACATTCTATCAACTACACCGTTTAAAGACAGTATACGCGCCTTAGTGTGATATAGTGGTTGTGGGATAGTTGGGCATCATGGGGTAGAGATCGAAGTACTGGTGTAGATTGCCTAAAGAACAGTCATTGACAGTAACTAGACGGACTAAAAATAAGTCTCATACCGTTTAAAATAGGTACAAACCTGTGGCTTTATGCTTACGTCCTCGGGTGAGGAGGGATCAAGGGGAAAATTTGCTCCTGTAAGAGAAAATTCCCCCCTCCCCCATAGCTCTTAAAAATTGCTCCTAGGGGAAGCAAAATGGCACAGATGGAGATTTTCTCCTGGAAATGCACACATTCATCTTACAAGAACCTGTGCAAATACCTTGTTGTCATTTACCATTACCCTACAAATAGCTTATTCTGTTATATAAGTGACTTTCCCATTTTCATCTATGGACAATTCTAATAGCCCTGTCAGAGTAAGCTTTATTAAAATGATAGTAGACAATGTAGACCCTGACAGAATGATCTTTAGGAGCACTTTGCTCTTGGTCTGCAATTTCGCTCAATTGTTCTTTCTGAAGATTCTAAGGTTTGTAGTATCATAACTAAAATTCATGAAAAAGAGTCTGGAGGTAAATGGCATACTTTTAGCGGAAGCATTTCGACCACTTTTATCGAGCCCGCTTGCGGAGAGCGAGACATAGTTGTTACAATGTCAGTTCGGTGTATGTCCGTGCGTGCGTGCGTGCTTGCGTTAGTGCGTGCGTCCGTCCGGATTTGTCCGGGCCATAACTT
This sequence comes from Ctena decussata, assembly GCA_963989385.1. Taxonomy (NCBI): domain Eukaryota; kingdom Metazoa; phylum Mollusca; class Bivalvia; order Lucinida; family Lucinidae; genus Ctena; species Ctena decussata. The sequence continues at coordinate 23,188,933 of OZ022506.1, forward strand.
CTACATTTATGGATGGATTTCAAAATAATTTGGCACAATTGTTCTCCTTGATGAGTAGAAGTGCCTTTTGAAACATTTGTTCAGGTAGGTCCAAGGAAAAGGTCACACCTGAAGGCCATAAATTGAGCTTGTCCGAGCCATAACTTTTACATTTATGGATGGATTTCAAAATAATTTGGCACAATTGTTCTCCTTGATGACTAGAAGTGCCATTTGAAACATTTGTTCAGGTAGGTCCAAGGTCAAGGTCACACTTGAAGGTCAAATGATAAAATGGCCATAAATTGAGCTTGTCCGAGCCATTACTTCTACATTTATGGATGGAATTGAAAATAATTTGGCACAATTTTTCTCCTTGATGTTTAAAAGTGCCATTTGGAAAATTTATTCAGGTAGGTCCAAGGTCGAGGTCTCACTTGAAGGTCAAATGATAAAATGGCCATAATTTGAGCTTGTCTGAGCCATAATTTCAACATTTACAAATGGATTTCAAAATAATTTAACACAATTGTTCTCCTTGATGAGCAGAAGTGCCATTTGGAACATTTGTTCTAGTAGGTCCAAAGTCAAGGTCACACTTGAAGGTCAGATGATAAAATGGTCATAAATTGAGCTTGTCCGAGCCATTACTTCTACATTTACGGATGGATTTCAAAATAATTTGGCACAATTGTTCTTCTTGATGAGTGAAATTGTCAAGTGACATATGTGTTTGGGTAGGTCCAAGGTCAAGGTCACACTTGAAGGTCAGATATTGTAACTGTCATAAATTGAGCTTGTCAGGGTCATCGCTTCTACTTATTTTCCTATGTAAAATTTGAAAAAAAAAAAGAAGAAAATGCTGGCTAAGCATGATGTTTTTTTGGCTTCTTTCTAGAGTGAAGCAGTTACTTAGTCTTGACATACTTATAGGTCACTAAAGCAAACAGCAGGCTCGACCAGTTGTCCCTGGACAACCTTCTAGTCTATTTGGCCTCCCATTTCAGTCAGCTTTAACTCATTAAGTAAAGAAGTTGCTCCTTAGAGAGAAAATTTTCTTCTTTCTGGGTAAACCTGTTTGGAAGGGCTTCTTTGTCAAGGAAACAAAGAGGAAGTCATAAAAGTTGTTTTCTTTTATAGAAACGGTGGAAGAATATGGAGGTTATCCCTTCATAGTTCACTCCCAGGCCAGCCGATATATATGCCGAGTCTAGTTAAGACATGCGCGCATTATCTACACAATAATTCAACGTTGTACAGTAAAAGATGCATAAGTACACCACGGACCATGTTCTTCTGCCATCTGTTACAAAGAGAAGCCATTTTTGTGACTTCCTGATCACTTGTTCCCTTCCAAGTTGATGAAGCTCTTCAGAAATGGGATCTACCATTAGACAAAAGAATTCAATTTGCTCCTAGAGGATCATACCGTTTCCTTTAAGAGCTGACTCCCATTAAATAGCAGGCTGGCAATGTGAAAATAAAAGACAGAGTTCCCCTCCCCTCCCCCCCCCCCCCCCCCCCACACACACACACATAAACATGACTTTTTGTATCCTTTCACATATACAAAAAAAACTAAAAAAAAACGTTTCATTCCTGACAAGACTTTGTACGTGAACAGACAAGTCAGAGCCTGCACATTCCTTCATACTCAAAACTCAGGTTTCTCGAGTTACACCACATAGTAACTTTCACATTGTTTTTAGGTGTATGGGTACGCCTTCAGGGGAAGCAAATCATTTATTTTCTTTTAAGCTCCTTTCTTATTGGAGATAAACTCTCAAAGACGCAGATTCCTTCCTACAATAGTTGTGCAGGAAAGTAAACACGGTGCCACAAAATTCATTTTATTTTTTTAGAAATGGAAGAAAAACACAGAGGTATACTAGTACACCTTTACTAGGTTAACTAAACTGGAAAGAAGATAACTTCTCGTGCCGTTTCATTCGGTGTTACTTTTCATTTTGGTCATTCAATTCTTATTACGCGTTTTCAGCGCATCTTTTTATTATAAACGGTAAAATTACTATTAATTGTACGCAGACATTCATCGAAAGCACCCCACATGTTCATAAGCGCTTCGTATTTTCCAAAGTACGAACTGTTTGCAGACAAATCGGCTAAAGTGTTCATGGCCGAAACTGTTGCGCCAACTCCGGATTGCATGTTTGTAAAAATCAGATATAAATCACTCTGTATCGATGCATACATGGTAAAACAAATAAATTCTTCACCGATTTCACTTTTTATTTCAGCAAAAACATTTACTTGCAAAAAAGAAACAACAACATGTTTACCTGTACGGGCGCCGCCATGATATTTTCTGCGCGAATCAGCCTTTAACCGGTGTTATAATAACGTTTATCTGGTGTTTTGACCGTGTAGCCGGTGTTTCGATTGGACAGGGCGGTTTAATATGTTTTCACTTTTAAACCCTCATTTTTGCCAGAGTTGGCCAAAATGTCTACTTCATTGCTTCGTTTGACAGTTATGTTTCAAACGTTTTGTTTTACAGCTTCTGTGGATCAGAATATTACCCTACCCTTTGGGTTGCTTCGTTTGACCAAAAGATCACAATTCTTCAGTATCTATTTTCAAAATGTAAAACTGGTCAAACATGAAACACAGCATAGGTCTAGCTTTCTTTAAAATATGACGTCGCTGTTATTCAGTGGATAATTCCGTGTCATAATATTCGTATGAGCACACGTGTAATAACACTTTTCATTTTATACCTATCAATGATACACCCTTTGAATGCCTGTTTTCTGGCAATCTGATACAGAAAGCCGTATCAAACTGAGGTTTTCTGAATCCGTATCACTATCCATTAAATCGAGGCTACGTCTGAGTTCCAGCTTCAGCCGCCTCATGTTTCAACATGCATCGTACAAACGAGAACCAGAGAAACGGAACTAGTGATGCAACGTCAACAAACATCTAAAATGGCGCACCTCGATAGCTCAGTCGGTAGCGTTAGTCTCACGACTAGCTACATGCCTCTGCCGCGCAGGTTTAATTCCAGGCCTATGCGCTGGCAAGTATGAATAGTTGGCTGTTTCCGAGGGTATACAGTAGAACTTCATTGGCTCGAACAGGCTTGGGACCATAAAAATTAGTTCCAGCCAAGGGTAGTTCTAGCCATCCAGGGTTAGTTTCCATATAAAATGAAGTCTAGGGGCCAAGAAAAGAGTTCTATTCAGATAGGGTGAACGAGCCATCAGGGTTCGAGCCATTGAAGTTCTACTGTATATAATAATAGTAACTTGATCTGGCGTATTTTATCACGTCTCGTGGCTGAGCTCAGACTACTCAACGTGATACATTACGCCAGATCAAGTTACTGTTATAATAATCTGTATTGCCCATACACGTAACGCCATTGACAACGTCCGCGCCAACAATACGTTTTCTAATTCAAATAATCAGTTCAATTTGAGGGCGTCAAATCCCATTTTAAAGGGTCATATGATAAACAGAATCTTACACTCGTGGCCATTTCATATGAAATTTATGAAAGGCTCGTTTCATAAATTTCATATGAAATTACCATTCACGTAAGATCCTATATATATTAGGATTATGCAGAGGCAGTGGTAGAAGGCAAGGGTAGTTTTGTGTCCATTTGAAATTCAAATGAAAGGAAATACAATCTGTTTACGTCTTACAAAATGATAAAAAAACATTATAGTACTTTTCAATACTCCGCAATGAATTGTCGTTTAATCATTGTCAGTTTCCTGCAATTGAGTATCAAATCCAATGAGCAGGTTTAAGATAATTTCCGCAATCACCCTTAATATGGGGACTTACCTACAGTTTAGACCAAGATAAGAATGCTCCTGTTAAGGATTTGTAACCCATGCCATTATGCTAGGGTCGACTGGTAACGAATCAATAGCTTAAAAGAATAATAATTCATGTGCGTAGAGTAAACACTCAAATCAGAATGCACAGCTCAAGTCCAACTATTTCAATCAATGTGGAAAAATCCAATAAATTTGGATCGACTATTTAGAGTGGAGTCTTGGAGTGGAGTCTGGAGTGGAGTCTTGGCGTCTAGTTTCAGAACCAGTGACCATGCATGTATGACTAACTCTTAAGATACTTTTTCCTGTTTATACATTCCTTACCATTTCACAAAAAGATTTCTGGAATTAGTTTTTACATACGAATTTTATTTATATAATCTGTAACGAGCAACATTCAATTGCTCTCTATGTAGAAGTGTCAGCCATGCTATAGAGCTGCAGATAATATTACATATCCATACACAAAACTCAGTTTTCCTAATAATATCAGAGATGCGGCATACTATTTTAGCGTAAGCATTTATGTCAATTATATCCTTCAACTTGATTAAAATGAATCTTTCATCTGCTAATGTGTCTAAAATGTTCTGACGTAAATGCAAACGTGTAGACCCTTGACAGACTGCTGCCGATAAGGACCTTTTTACACTGTTTGTTATGGCATGTCATTACTAAGGATAATTATCCATGACCCAAACCAAAGTTTCTAAGACATGTATAATACAATGTCAGTCGACCTCCACTGTTGTGGTGCGCAGGTACATGTTATCGGTAATGCCTTTGGATCAAAACCTTTCCTACAGGATTAACAATCACTATTATTAAAAGTAAATGAATCACTATTATTAAAAGTAAATGAAATTTGAAGTTATGTATTCGCTTATTTGCCAACAAAACGCATAAGATACTTATTTGATAGTTAACTCTCAATGTTTTGAGAAGGAAAAAATAGCGTTATAAACTACAAGGAATTGTTGAGGGATCACTCGACAACTGTCCTTACTCAATTTTGTAGTAATTATAGAATGTTAAGCCTTGCGTATTCCCAGTATCATATTTGGAAACCGTAAAGCAGTGGGCTTTCACCCCCTTCAGAATTTGTAGCATTTTTGGACGATACATGCTTGAATAATTTGGATTCTTTAAAAAGAACTGAAAGGAAAGGTCTGCTGTGCGTTGTAATGCATAAGTGAAGCAGGATAAAATTTCATGTGCAGGTGTAAAGGTAAAGAGGGTTACCTCCTGCATAAAGCTTAGTTTGAAACGTTCGGATTTAGCGACACTGAGAAAGTTAAATACTGTGACACGCATGTTCGCCCGAGATTAGGTAAACGTACATTAATGTCTCATTGTTAAGTTGTAATACCTATTGAAACGCCGCTTGTGCATTTCAGGACATGCAGTCCATTGAGGATTTGTTATCTAATCCGGGCTCCAGCTCCATCTATCTAAAGCACAGATACTTCTACGCCATCGGGAACACACCTTCTGTAGATCTCACTGAGGGCTGTCAAGTGCCTACGCATGCGCAATTCCTTCTATTGGGATGCGGTGACATAAGAAACATTCTTCAGACAGTACATGAAGTGAGCCAACTACAATCAAAACCGAAGTCTCTAACATTTCATTTGAATGATGTTGATGACGTTCTACTTGCTCGTAATACCGTTCTGCTGCGAATTGTTAACACCCTCGACCCAAGCAAACGGGAAGATGTGGAGTTCCTTTGGAACGTGTGGTATAATCTTTACCTTTCTGAAGACAATTTACAGCGTCTCAGATCAGTCCTTTCAAGCATACTAGAAAATCCATTGGAAAGTCTAGCATTCGAATCTCAAGAATGCTCAACAGCCGTGAAGACAGTGGTAAAGCAGTGGTTGAAAATGAAAATGGATATACGAGAAACCCAATCACAGCGAGAAAGATTTATTTGCCAAAGGACTGAAGCACAAACGGGCGCCACATTTACATTTCCTGATGCCGTAAATAAACTCTATTCAAACGTTCAGATATGTAAGACTCTTGCGTTACGTGAACACTCAGAGGAGATGAAGACATATTTCAGGACCGGGTCTACAGACGGTGAACCGGCTGGATTTACTAATCCAACATTCATTTGCCCCCACGTCAGCGGATGGCGAGTTCATCCAGAAGGTCTACCATATTTTGCTTTCAAGAAACATGCGTACATGTAAGTTATAATATTTATTTTGGCCTTTTAAAAATCACTCTTAAATTTAAAAAATTAAAATTGTTACTTGAAAACGTCGATTTACATCCAAATAAAATCTTTCATGTTTTAAAATATATTTGATTAATATCAATTAATTAAGTATGACTTATTAATTGTAACTGTGAAAGGAGCCATAAGGGAAAGGAGGGTAAATGTTTGTCCTCTTCTTATTTTTCTTCTTTTCTATTAATCATAGTTTTGCATATTATGGAACCGTGCTGCCCAGGCAATACTTACAAGAAGCAACAATGTGTAGTGTTGTTGAGAAGGCCCACAAATGTCAGAAGTGAATAATCGAAAACTTGATCAGAATTCTGAAATGATGTGTTCTGTGACGACTGAACTCCGTTCATTAAATTCGGAAACAGGGATTTTCGCTGCTCATACAGTACCGTGCCAAAAGTGAGTCAACTTTTTTCTAAAACCCATAGATTTCATGTATTTTTCAGTACGCAAGAAAATCAACTGAGCTTAGTCTGCTTACGGGATTGAACTAAAAATTATACCGTTAAAAAGCTTAATGATTATGGCAATTAAAACATATTTTATTTAATTGTTTAGTGGTGCATATTTGAACTTCAGTATTTTAAATGCGGTTGGTCCTGATTATTATCCGTTTTACGGCGACGTTACCATTGACGTCTATGGAAAATTCGAGGTTCTAAATTTTCATCGTGGTATAAACTGTTGTCTTTCGCAAACTAAAGACTCTAGGCTGCTGAATAATTTTTACATATTGCCTTATTCACCTACCTTTCTAACTGTATATATTTTATTGCGATCTGCTGAGCAGACGCTGCGCAATCGATTTTCTTGCACACTGACAAATGCACGCAAGTCAATGGGAGTTTCAAAAAGTTGACTCACTTTTGGCACGGTGCTGTACTTTTATTATCTAATTAATCAAGGCAACACTTGCATAGTGATGCTGCTAGACTTCCTCCGATTTCTAATTAATGCGCCATGTGCCTCTGCAGATCATATGATGCTTGGATACCCTACACAAACATACAAACTACTTACAATGTGTTATTGCGGTATTTTGTGTGCGTATGTTAACGTTATGGTTTTTGCCGGTTTTACAAAGAATTGTGGGAAAGCGTTATTAGAAACCGTGTAAACAAATTATAAAACTGGAGTAAACTTTGATAATTAAGGTATATATGCCTTTATTCATAGGAAATTTTGCCTGTAATAAGTTTTACCATACGAATGCATATTTTCCGGGCCGATGAGTGCCATATTCTTCCTTAAATCAGCTTTTATAGAGAAGAAAGGCAGTTTATCATATATTTGTAGAATATAATCCATAGTCGGGTACTTAAACATAATAATGTTCTCCGTCACTCTTAAATCTCTTTCCGGAAAGTCACTTTTGTGCCGTAATTTGCCTTTTCATCATTTCTTGTTATAGTATTCGGCGGTAGATGTTATGGTTTCTATCGGCTAAGATATAGCAGTCTACGGTTAAATTGTCAACTATGATAAAGTATTCTACGGTTCTTGGTGGTGGTATTCATTCTCACCTTCTTGCAAACATTATGAATTTTATGGGTCAGATATCAAGAAATGTTAATATAAATGAAAGGAATGTATACAAACTTCTTTGCTGGCCTAAGATGGGGAATTAAATGGGTATGACTATATCCTTCCTGTCTTAATTGTAATAGTCATGACAAAATACATTTAATTCATCCCTTTAAGTGTAAAAATATGTTTCTCCATATTTCAAGAAGAATATTTCATTGCTGTCACTGTTTCAATGACAAATCAACCTTTGAATAAATCATAAAGCTGTAATCATAATGCACGGCAATAAACCACCCAGGCCCACATTCACAAACACAACTCAAACTCATACTCGACTCATACTCCAGTAAGGCCAGTTGAAGTGACGCCCGAGTAAGCCTTGAAAGCGTGAAGCTCAATTAAATTCTTAAAGAGTTCCTTCAAGACCAGAGAATACATTCAGAAGAAGGAACGTGGGCTAGACTACGTAGTTTCGGCTATTAAAGCCTCTTCAGTGACCCTGACAATATCTGGTGACGAAACCAGAGAAAAGCAAACTGTAATTTCTTAATCTTAATTGGACAGTCGACTCAAAGACTGATTAGTACCAAAACGAGTCCAACTAATATATAAAATGATGGTTTAGAATATGAGTATAATCCAATCTAAAATTTCGGATTTCTCAAAATACATGTATATCCTCTGATCCAAAAGGTCATGAAATATAATCTGCACTATGGATGATGTACGGGGATACGTTTTACGGCCGCCACACGGCACAACACCAGCTGCAGTGAGGTAAAATTAAAATCTTAAAGAGTTCCTTCAAGACCAGAGAATACATTCAGAAGAAGGAACGTGGGCCAGAATACGTAGTTTCGTCTAATAAAGCCTCTTCAGTGTCAGTATACAGTCTTCGTGGAGGAGACTCCAGCTACACTCCAGTTAGACTCGCATCATGTAAAGGACAATGTGGACCCAGACCGGACTTCCTATGTAATGACTCTAGATTTTGAGACATGGTTGACTTAACAGTGTAGAATTAAATCATACTATCTGTAAAATTCGTTAAATCATAAACATACCGCGGCAACTACGCTTTTCTGCTTGACGTCTGAGCGTCCGTCCGGTTTACCTTGCTGTGTCTGAAGAAGCGTTCATGGTGTAGCATGTTGAACATCGGTCATGGATTCGATACCGTCCTTCTCCAGTATTTTTTGCTGAATCGTTAATCGAATTTCCTATTCTCGTACAGTGATTTTTTCACTATTTTGGGAATTGTGCCGGTGCCCACAGAATTGGGACAAATCTCTTTGTATTTTCCTTAAATTTGAAATTTCAGAACACCTATATTGGCTCAAGTGGTGGGATAGGGGACATGAAACTAAATATATAATATTTAAATTCAATTGTAGCTATATATCTGCCAGTTCCGCAAGCAAGCAAGTAAATTTGTGCGTGTAGGGCCCTAGAAAAATTCTTCCTGCAACTGGGAATTTTTCAACTTGCAGCTGGGAAAAAAAGATACTATTTTGAATTGGGACTGGTGCCTTTTATGGGTACCACTTATATAGAGAAAATAATCACTGTCGTATCACTGTATTTATTGTTTTTTAACTCTACCTCCTGGTAGTTTCTGCGAGCCCCCCCCCCCCCAAAAAAAAAAAAAGACAAACAAAAACAAAAAAAAAAACGACCCCTTCTCGCCTTCACACGTCGTATGCGCTTTCTTTACTTTTTTCGTGAACAGCTTTTAATTTATACCACGGATTTTATCCAAACTACTAGGCATACTAGTATAGTGACACGGGGACGACGTTGTTGCATGCAATGAACAGCTTCGCTGATACTTAAATTAATTCTTATGGGAGTGTTTCTATATCATTGTATCCCCTCCATCCCCCATCCCCTCCCCCACCCCAATAGACGATGTATGCAATGGGGGTCCGTCCGTTCGTCCGTCTGTCTGTCCGACTGTCCACAAGTTTTTGATTCTGTCCGTTTTTAATTGCTTAAATTTCAGTAACCCAAAGTGAATTTTTCTTATGTTAGGTGTACCAAACTTGAATACAATTGACTTTGATACTGAGAGGACTGGAGATTAAAATAGCCATTTTAAGACAGTAATATTTTGTAATAAAAGGTTTGTTATTATTATTATTATTATTATTATTATTTATTAATTATTTTCTTGCGTGTGTTTGAAACTAATGATATTTAGCAGTACTTGATTCCAGATCAGCTAGGGTTATGTAGCTAAGGTCAATGTAGAACATTTATGTTGAGCACTTTCTTTTAATATTGTATAAAAATGAAAATTGAAATAAAATTAATAAAATGTGTATATTGAATCTTAGTACTTTCAAAGATCACCCCTTCCCCTAATCACACCACTACCACCTATATTCATAGGGAAGAATTCTCGTTATAGTTACGGGATTTTTTTCGATAATATCCAGGAGGGTCGGAGATAAGCGATCATCTGTGTACGGTTCTCAGTTAAAGAGGAAAATGTATAGAAGCTCAAAAATAAATTATATTTTCTTATTTAATATATTTTCCGACATTAAATTATAACGTCTAGCTAAAAAGAGCATTTCAAGCTCTTTAATCAGGTATAATAATTATAGAATGCGTCAGTAAGAAGCTTCTTCCATCAGAGCGCAAAGTTTTCTTTCTACAAACCATAAGGTTCTTAACACAATTTATTCAAATTACGCGAATCTTCGTTTTTGGACCCAAATTACATATATCAATTAACATTTGCGAATCTATTTTAACGTATGAGCTGACTGCTGTTATTCCACTGATTTCAAAGATGTATTTTACATACATAGCTAAATGGGAAATTTCTTCCCTGAACGCCTAATTTTGCTAACTATTGATTCGAAGCTTGGTCGAAAATTTTCTCTCTATTGACCTTTAAGACACTGGAATTATTGCCAAGGGCTAAAGTTTACAGGTAGTATAGAGTTATCGCTTTGAAACCGAAAACGAGTTTTCTTCCAGATGGCGAAAGGAGTTTGGGGTTGGGGTACATTCTTTTCAATCTGTCCGCCAGTCTGCTTTCCGCATTTTAGGTTTTTACTTATACCGCATTTGTCTGATCTCAATGACATTTTTAACATATCTTTATGATGACTGGAGACAAGTCAGACTAAAAAAGGGGACCCGAAGTATGTTTTTGAAGGAATTACGCTTCTGAGTAGATCTAGTTTCCGCTAAAAATGTGTAAATAGTGTCAGAGTTTCCTTTTTTAAAAGTTATATTCTAGCTCAACATTGTTAAGATATCAGTCAAGTTAAAAATTCGGCTGGTTTTTGACAGGTTCGGGGTTGTTGTTTGTTTGTTTGTTTGGGGTTTAACGGCTATTTGAGACAGTGTTCCAGTCTTTATTGAGCGGTCAGTCAGAGAGAGGAAGAAGGAACGATATGACAGACGGGAGTAAAATGAAATCCGACCCACATTCCGCACCTGCTGCAAGGCACAGCAATTATTATCCAGATTTATAGTACGATCCACGGATACCCAAACATTTAGCATGATACACCATAACGTGCAAAGCATACAATGGGTATCATGCTATAAGTGAGAAAAAAACGCAGTTTGTCCGTCTTTACGGTCGATAATACACTCGCTAAGCTCGTGGTTTATGTCTCCGTACAGGAGGACGAACCATGCTCTAGCTTGCACCAGTAAGACTCGCCTACACCAAACGTAGCCCTACCCGACCACGTGTGAATGAGTATGTGTGGGGAGGGCTCTCTCTCTCTCTCTCTCTCTCTCTCTGTCTCTCTCTCTCTCGGAGACGTCTGAATATAGACTTTACATTTTTTAAACGCAATTATAGCTGAAAGGAAATACAAATCACATGACGTAAGCCAAAACTCTGCCTGTGAAACGCAGCACCATAAAAGATGAATTTGTCACACACAAACAGGCACACAAATAAAAGAAAAAAATGTATAACATAGAAGCCATCTGGCCTATAACAACAGCCTTTGGTAGTCGTGCTTCTTCGCATTGTCATATCATAGCCATGAACTCGCTGAAATATTTATGAAAATTAACTTGACCCGCCGTCGAGGGAGCTTCGCCGTTCCTCGACCAAACCCTACTGGAGTTTACTCCAGCTGCACTTATGTCTATGAATACGACTTGACCTTACCTTGAGACAACCGTTGAATTTGAGTTTAGTTTGCAAATAGGGACCTCCGTATTAAAAAAACAAGTTAATATTTTATATGCATGCACCGAAAAAGTCTAAGATTAGCCAGTCTTTCTATGATGTTTTACAATCATCCAACTTATATTGAAGTTGTGATCACCAAGGGTCTTATGATATTCTCGGAGATCTTGGGTTCTTATTTCGATCAGGACAGGTGGTTCTTAAAGCATTTGCTAAAATCGCCTTGTACACTCGACAGTTTTCAGTTCTTTGGTGTGATCCTTGCTTCCAAAGGATAACCCTTTTATAGAACATATTGCACACATAGGTTTACCATCTCTATTTTACTATTTTGCTTTTCATGTCACAATATCCACCGTAGGAAACATAAACGTCCACCGTAGAATACATCAGCATAACATTCGAAAACCAATACATAAGGTTTGGATTAGCCGTGGAAAACTATAAAACCTATTTTCTAAAATTCACATGTTTTCATACATTCGTGCATGCTGCAGTAAATATAGGTGTACATTTACAATTTAATGCAATATTCCTCTGTATGGACATAAACAGGAGTAAATAGAGTCAGTAAAAACCTACTTATGATGACTGGGAATCTCGCTAAGCCTATTTCGATAAAACTGCAAGAAAAACGAATATTTTTACGTGCAAAGGGATAACTTCTTCGGCATAGCATAAAAGGCTAGATTTGCATTAAAATATGAAAATTAATATTTATTTTGTTAAAATCGTCTGCTCAACGGCCGTTAACATTAGAAATCTTCATCAAAAGCAGTAGAAAATCGTAACGTTAACAGTAGCATGCAGAATCCTGAAATAACACATTGTAGGTATTGATACAAATAACAAATGTTTATTCTGAGACTACATATATGTCCGTCGGATAGATTGGAAACGCATTTTCATACCATATCAACTTGTCGCTATAAAAAAAGTTTTGTGTACAGGAGGTGTTAAAATTCTAATATATCCACTGCGCGTGCAAAATCAGCCAGCGTGACAACAAGCTTATCATCCAAGTAATTCAGACTCGAGCTGAAATAGATAACACCGGATAAAGTGCATACTCGACAAGAATGTCAGTATTTCATAGTCCTTCACCACCTAAGGCGACAAACAACGTCTAATCGACGTCTTATCAGCGTTAGTGCGAGACAACGATGCTGATATGACGACGTTTGCGGGAACGTTATATGAAATTCAGGCGCTGTTTGGACGAACAACTTTATAAAGTCTCTCTGACTTCTCGGGTAATGCGGTATGTATTATGCTTTTGGTTTCAATATAGTATAATGAATGTTGCATTAAAACGGCAAAGTTAGATACGAGGACATATCCAGCACCTCTCAAACTTTATTCTTTCATCGGTCAACCTAACCCCTCTCCCGCCCTTATCTACTCCCCACCCCTTCCCACCCTCCCCCCGCTCCCGCCCAAAAAAAAAAAAAAAAAAAAAAAAAAAATACAAAAAAAAACAAAAAAAAAAAACGCTCCCCCTTAAAGTGTCCACATCTCAACTCCCTCTCCTCGATACGACTTCCATCCCCATTCGAATGCCACCTCAATCAGTCTAAAACCCATCCCGTCGACGCAAGAAAGGCTGCCTAGTCCACACCAACTACATATGCTACTTTATCGCGCCTTGTGGTATGTGCAAAAATGGGTGCAGTCTAATCAGAGTGTTTCCTGCTTGTATAGACAATCTAGTCTGTGAAATAGAAATAGTGAAACCCAGGATATCAACCTCTCGTGACCGGACTAGGGGAGAGTCGGGTAACTTCGGACAGCGGGTAAATTCGGACAGTGATATTGTTTCCTTTATATGTCAGTTGTTTGAACTAAAACAGAAAAAACTAATTGGCCAAACAGTGAAAATCCTGATGAGATGGCTCACTATGAGCCGTCTCATCTGGATTGTCACTGTTTGCAATGTTATGTCCAAATTTACCCGCCTGTCCGAAGTAACCCGACTCTCTTCCCTAGTCTGCTCTGACTGCCCCATTTACGCGGTTTGTCTGATGTATTTGATTTGCCTCAGCTGAAAAGGTCATTCAGTCTTGTGCATGCACATGTGTACAGGTTGATCAGTCCAATTATCATGGAAAGTTGGAGCATGAAAGCAGACTCTGATAAGACGACTGCGCAATCTGAGCCTTCATCGTTAGTTAGAACGGTACCTTTTAGCAAGCGGAAATTATTGGCTTATTTATCTATGGACGTACAAGGGTGAACACGCACGTACATGTATGAAATTTCCACTCGTATGGAAAATTCATATCCGTGCAGTCTGATCTGAGCTTTTGCCTTTCGCACATCCGATGTACGGACAAGAGGAATCTGCAGGTAAATTACTAAGTATCTAGGTAGAAATCACATACTGTAGTGACATATTGGTTTCGCATATATGTTCAGGCACCATTTTGCCTAACGCGCCTCCATGAAAAAAATGTTAGTTTACCAAATATTGACGGTTAGAACAAAATGGGTCTAAAATTTTGGGGAGTCTCCATAAAGGCCATTTTCTGTTAACAAATTGATTTTCACCAAACCTCACCAATCCGTACTTTTAAGTGTTTTCTTCCATATATTGAAATACTGATCACATCGACAGTGCATTTTGAGTGGAGCGCAGTGCCAAAATGGGTAATTCCACCGCATACCTTACCATGTATTATTTTTTTCACAGTTATCACTATAAGTAATGATAACTGATTAACCATCATGATTTGAAATAATACAGGCGTATATGCTGATCAATTAGGTCAAATAAATTATAATTTACTGCATATCCAATTATAGTATTATGCGCTTGTAAGTGGTTACAGGAATTTTACTTATTTTCGCTTCTCCAACTTTACGAAAATTTAAAAGTCTCACTGAAAACAAATGTCAGAGACAGTGTACTAGACCGCTTGCCCAAAACACACGCAGTATTTTTTTTTATATCAGACAGTGATCATCCTTACTTACTTAACTTACTTACCTTATCTTACTTTTTTGCAGTGATAGTGCGTTTAGGGTGGTCTTTGGTGGCCGATTAGCTAAACATTTGCTCTACATTATCTGTAACAAATACTGCAAGATAAATCCGGGGACGGAAGCACTTCTGGGTGATGCATGATTTCTGTGTTAGCCCTTTTCATGCCTTTGCCGAGCATCACAGATTCTTTTTTTTAAGGGTGTTCTTGTTCATCATTTCTTCTGGCAACCTTATTAACATTTTTACACTATAGGTCTCCTTAGAATATTATGTCTCCCCCGAAGGGATGGGAGACATTGTTTTTGCCACGGTCGTCTGTCCGTCTGTCTGTCTGTTCGTCCGTCCGTCCGTCAGTCTCACAAAATCGTGTGCGCTCTGTAATTCAAAAACGGTTTGAGATATTTTTCTGAAACTTTACACAAATATAAAGCATTATGAGATGACGTGCAGAGTGCAAGAACCGTAACTATGGATTATATCGTTTTGAAATAATGCCCTTTAACAATAAAAAAATAGTAGATTTCGTGTCTGCTATGTAATTCAAAAACGGTTTGAGATATTTTCATGAAACTTTACACAAATGTAAATTATCATCAGATGATATGCAGAGTGCAAGAACCGTAACTCTGGATTATATTGTTTTAAAATTATGGTCCTTTAAAAAAGTAGATTTGGCCATACAGTCATGTCCACTCTGTAACTAAAAAACATTTCATATGTTTACATAAACTGTAAAATAAAGTAAAGCATTATTAGACTAAATTCAGAACCCAAAACCATAACTATGGATTACATCTTTTTGAACTTGTGGCTCTTTGACTGTTGGAAATAGTAGATTTTGCTATAAGATACTGTCCACTCTGTGTATCATAATCATTTCAAGTATTACTGTGAAAACTTTTCAAACAGGTAAAGCATCATCAGACGCCATGCAGAGAGCAAGAACTGTAACTCTGATTTACATATTTTTGGAGTAATGCCCTTTAACAATTGAAAATACTAGATTTTGTCATATAGTTGAGTCTGCTCTGTCCATTTCAGATATTTACATGGAACTATACAGTAATGTAAAGCAATATTAGATGACATGCAGAGCCCAAGAAACATAATTCTGGATGACATCTTTTTGAACTTGTGGCCGTTGGACTATTGAAAATGGTAGATTTTGCTACAAGATCATGTCTTGCAACCTCAGGGTCTTCAGTCAGATATGCTACCGACTGTGCAACGGGGCCCATCCACTGTGACTTGATACGTATCAGGATGCTTGGGGGCATAGCACGAAAGCTATTTGCCTCCCAAATTTTGCTTCCCAAATATTCTCCCCAAATTTTTTTTCCTTTTAAATTTTTTGGCTCCCTATTTTTTTGCTCCTCAAAATTTGCTCCCCAAATTTTGCTCCCTAAATTTCCTCCAAAAACATTTTGCTCCCTAAAATGTTTTCTTCTTCGAGACCTTTGCTCCCCAAAGTCTTTGCTCCTCAACTTTTGTCGCCCAAAATATTTGCTCCCCAAATTTTGCTCCCGAATGTTCCTTCCAAAATATTTTTCGCTTGCATAACTTTTGCATCCCCAAATTGTTACGCTCATTTTTTTTTATTCCAAAGTTTGTTCCCAAATATTTTTCCTCTAAAAATTTCTTTTTGCTCCTCAAATTTTTGCTCACAACCAAGAATTTTTCCTCCCGTATTCGTTTTTGTCCAAAGTTTTTAATCTTTGCTACCACTGCAACACTGTAGTGGGCGTATTTTGCACCGCTAAGCAGAGCTCTTGTTGATGAGGGGAATGAGGAATTTTCAGTTATATTATTCTTGAATCAAGGGTCGATAATTCAGATTTTGATATGCCTAGGATACTTTTCTCATAATTTTGCAATGCACACTATCACATTAATGTAATAATCACAAATTTTCCATTATATATCTGGACAATTACAACGCGTCAATCCACTACTGCAACATGTCGTTGTTGGAGCAGGTTCAGAAACGTTCCGTTATCTCAAAATATTAAAAAGACAGACAATCAAAGTCGTTTCTTCATAGACGTCGGCTCAGTTGATCCTAGTCACAAAATTTATCTTAACGGTACCTGTCAGCTACATTATCAACGACTTCCGCGGCGGTCACATTGTTAGCGCGAGGTTGACAGAGTACAGCGAGACGCTGACGTCACAAATCTAGTTACCGCGACTTTAGCTGAGCGGTTTTAATACCGTTATAACTGGATCAAAAGAAATCAGTTTTTCGGCGGAATATTTTATCTGACAGTTGACCGTAACAGATTACCATCGCCTTTAGAAGGACGTTGGTTGCAGTATATACTTGACTTGTAGTAATGAAAACCTGTGTTTTTTTTTTCTTAAAGGTGGAGAAGCAAAAATAAGTAAAATTCCTGTTTACACATATAAGCGCATTATACCCTTATTAAATAAGCAAACAATTATAAATTATAAACGTCATTAAATTGGCATATATGACTGTATTATTTCAAATCATAATGATAAATCAGTCAACATTACTTATAGCGATCATTGAAAAAATAATACTTGGTAAGCTATGGGGTGGAATTACATCACCCACTTTGGCACTGCGCTCCACTCAAAGTACAATTTCGATGAGATCAGTCTTCAATATAATAAGAAAGCCAACACTTAAAATTAAAATCTTAAAGGTTCCTTCAAGAGCACAGAATACATTCAGAACAAAGAACATGGGCCAGACTACGTAGTTTCGGCTAATAAAGCCCAATCAGTGACCCTTATAACATCTGGTGATAAAGTCCGAGAAAAACATACTGCAATTTTACTATTTTTTAATTGGGCAGTCGAGTAAAAGACTGATTTATATAAAAAAAATGGTTCAAATATTATAAAAGACGATGATCCAGAATAAAAGTCTAAACCGATTTCAAAGGGGGGGGGGGGTATCAATAAGGTGGGTTTTCTGTATCCTACCAAAGTTTTATTTTTTTGACTGATGTTATACTCTAGTGTGTCTAGTTTATTGAACCATATGTGACTTTGGTCGGAAAGCCCTACTTACTGAGCTATGGGTCCAAAGAAGTGGATGGGGTAATCCAACATGGTTTTAGCCTGTCTTGTAAAACATTCTCATTTGGTAGAAGAGTACAGCAGACAGACAGGATTTAATAAAATGATTAACAGAACATCTAAACTATATTTCCATATCATTTTATTTGGTCTAATTTGAACATATGTTGTCAAAAAAGACACCCTTTGACATTTAGCATTTCTTGATATTTTTTACCTCAATTTTCAGCTCAATTTTTGACCTCAATACCACTTCAGAAACTGAGGGTGAGGTTGGGCCTGTAAAATCGATTTAAGCCCTCCAGTAATTCTTTACTGACCGTTCCAAGGCGGTAGTTCTGTTGTGGTTCTCTGTTGCCTGTTTTTGGTGTCAGAATTTCTGTGATGTTTTACCTTATGTATGTTCTTATTATTTTTGGTTCGGTTTGGGTTGCTGAGTGGCCACCTTTTGGGAACAAGCTGCTCACTCGGTTGGCCATATGTTCTCTGTATCTTGATTATTTGTAATCTTAGTTGTTTCCAACTATGGTTTGAGGGCTGGATTTGGATTTTGATTGTTTCAGTTCCTGGTCTTTGCATACTTTTTACTTTCAATATTTCTTGGCCTTATTGTTAAATGAACAGACATGTTATCATCAAACTCATGTCAAGGAAGTACCTTGAGAAGGACATTCAGATGATGTGACCAGAATATCACAATAGCATAGTTTTCATGGTCGACTGAACACATAAACTTGCTTGGAAGATGGTTTTCTTTCTATTTTGACCTAGAAATACGAACCTTTGGTCAAATTACTATTTTAACTGCTATATAATGCCCCACGCCACCGCCACTAAAGGTGAGGGAATACATATTGGCTTCAGTGCGGATCTCGTTGGCATCTGCAATTGTGTATGTGTCACATATTAAGTCCTTCTGTGACCTATGAAACAAGGTCAAGGTCATCAAAATCTGACCTTGACCTTGTTTCCAAGGTCAAAGTATGTGACCCAGACACAGATGCAGACGCCAAGGAGATCCGATCTGAAGCCAATATGTATTCTTTCACCTTTAGTGACGGGGGTGTAGGGCATAATATAGCAGTTAAAATAGTAATTTGGCCAAAGGTTCGTAATTCTAGGTCAAAATTAAATGAAAAAACATCTTCTGAGCAAGTTTATGTGTTCAGTCGACCATGAAAACTAGGTCATTGTGAAATTCTGGTCACATCATCCGAATGTCCTTCTCAAGGTACTTCCTTGACATGAGTTTGATGATAACTGGTCTGTTTATTTAACCATAAGGCCAAGAAATATTGAAAATGGAGGACAAAAATATCAAAAAATGTTGAATGTCAAAGGAAGTCTTTTTTGACAACATATGTTCAAATTAAACCAAATAAAATGATATGGAAATATAGTTTAGATGCTCTGTTAATCATTTTATCAAATCCTGTCTGTCTGCTATACTCTTCTACCAAATGAGAATGTTTTACAAGACAGGCTAAAATCATGTTGGATTACCCCACCCACTTCTGTGGACCCATAGCTCAGTAAGTAGGGCTTTCCGACCAAAGTCACATATGGTCCAATAAACTAAACACATTGGAGTATACCATCATTAAAAAAATTAAAACATTGGTAGGATGCAGAAAACCCACCTTATTGATATCCTCCCCCCCTTTCGGATTTGTCAGAATATTTCCTATCTCAAAAGACGAAAATGAAAAATATGATCTGAAATACGGATGATGTACGGGGAAACGTGATGTACGGGGAGACGTTTTACGGCCGCCACACGGCACAACACCAGTTGCAGCGAAGTAAGATTAAAATCTTAAAGAGTTCCTTCAAGAGCAGAGAATACATTCAGAAGAAGGAACATGGGCCAGACTACGTACTTTCGGCTAATAAAACCTAATCAGTGACATTAATAATATCTGGTGACGAAATTAGAGAAAAGCATACTGTAATTTCGCTATTTTAATTTGGCCGTCGATTCAAAGACAGCATTATATCCAAAAGGGTCCAAACAATATAAAAAGCGATGATCTAGAATAAGAGTCTACACCAAATTCAAATTTTAGATGGGTCAGAGTAAAGACTCATGCGATTTGGTGAAAATCCATTTGTAATGAAATAAAATGGCTCTTTGCTTTTTGGTCGGTTGATACAACCGCTCCTTCGTTTAACCGTGTACTCAAGTTTTTCTTTTTTTCTTTTCTTTTTTGCTTACTTTTCGACTTTAAAAATATGATACGAATAAATCTTTAAATAGGGAAAAGAAGCATGAGTTTCCGTTCTGGTTCTCAGTCCTACATACAACATTGGCAATACATGAACAAAAATAAAATAAAAAAACATAAACAGGAACAAAAAAAATAAATAAATATAAGTGCGGACTTAACATCAATTTTTTGTGATTTTTTTTTCTGGAAGCCACTAGTTATTAATTAAATGACCGGTGTTATACCCATGTGGAATGTTTGAGAATATTAATGACTTAGGGGCTGTCAATTTTCATCAGTTCGTCTTAGTCTGCGGACGGACTCTTCCAATTAGCTGTTTTGTGCAGGTCATTACATAATGAGACAAGAGACCTTGATGATAAATGGCGGAATTTGAGTTTTATCCCCATGCGCAGATTTATTTGGATTACTTAGATTTTGGAAGCAGGAGTCGCGTAACACCCAGTTTCAGAATTAATGAACGGACATCATGTGAGTAGTTTGTCCTTAGTTTGATGCAAATAACCAGGCATTAGCCTGGCTAATACAGCTACGTTTTACATATTGGTGTTTTGTGTCAGAATATAAAAAAGAATTCGACAGCACTTGAAGTCAAAACTATTTCAACAGGTTTGAAGATAAAATGTCTTTAAGAGAAAACTGCATTCTACAACTGCAGTTGCAACTGAAGGGTTGGAGTACATATGTCAAGAATGGAGCCATCAAGGTTTGTTGTCGTTTGTTAATATACTTATTGTTGCAATTATTTTATTTATGTTGCTTCTTTATTTTGCCGCTGATTGTTTAAAAATTATGATTTTTTTGACAGCAAATGTGTGCAGTGTTATTTGAGTACAGGGCATTTTTCATTACTTACAATATCTACAGAAGTTTTATTGTTCCATTGCCTCTATTCCATAAATCTATGGCCATTGCCATTTTCAGAGACACAGCGTCGGCAGTTTGAACAAAAATATGTGAATTAAACGGATATATCGTATAATGTGGACATGAATACAGTTGTACACTTTATTTCAGTGCGTTTATTGTTGTTGTTGTGTTATTGTTTTACGCCCACGGTAAACAGCTATGGTCATGCCGGGACGGTCAGTTAATCTAACCACACTGTTCTTGGTCAGGCTAAGAACTCCTATGCGGTAAGCCAGTACTAAGAGCACTTTCTTTCG
Source organism: Ctena decussata (assembly GCA_963989385.1). NCBI lineage: Eukaryota > Metazoa > Mollusca > Bivalvia > Lucinida > Lucinidae > Ctena > Ctena decussata. The sequence continues at coordinate 23,210,083 of OZ022506.1, forward strand.
CCAGTAACTGACAGCTACCCTTCTTGAATCAGCGGAAGGGAAGTCAAAAGTAAGTGGCCGGACCGGGTATCGAACCCGGCACCGCTGGTTTTTGAGTCAGACGCGCTACCTTAATTGCGTTTAAACGCGAGTAAGTTTCTTATTCTAATGCACTTCGATTACAACGCCACATCTGATTGTATGTCAAAAATTTGTTACAGTATATTCTGTGAAGGTATACTGTCATTACGAAACGTTGATGTTTATTGGCTGAGGACTGGTTTACGCTTCTAAAAGCGCTTGCAATAATGCAAAGTAGTTTATTTTGAAAGCTAAAAAAGTGAAAAATATATTAGAATTGTCATAACTTTACTTTACTTGACAGGACTTTTTTAAAATTATTTAATATGCTTAAAATGCACATGCAAAATATCCAAATAGTATGTGGTTATATATTGTATTGGTCTAGATATAGATATTCTTATCAACCCAGTCAGGGAGATTAGTGATATTCTGGTTCTTTAGACTGACCTGTCCTAGCGACACTAATCTTTACTTGTTAGATTTCCATTGTTTTGGATAATTTTTGCTTGTAGGTTCTGGCAGCATTGGATACCTCCTTCCTGATGTCCTTGTCTGACGCCTTTCTCAAGACGCTGAAGTTGGCTCCGTTAGGGACGCTTGCGCTCGCCAGTTAATCTATAGGCGTCTCTTACTTGGTGTCTGCAGCATCTGTGTCTCTCGGAATGCGTCAGTAAGCGTGGCTTGGAAGGGGATGTCCGTTGCCTGGCGAGATCTGCCTGTCCCACTTTTCGTTCAAACGTTTTGGATTAAATGACACTGAAGATGTTAAATACAGATACGCGCGTATGTTGCACTAAATTTGATTTTAAATTCGAAAATTCATAGTTAAATTTGGTCCTGTGATTTTCAGATTATTTGAATTTAAGCTAATTTTAACTTATTTAATTATTTAGTTATAATATCTAAACTTTGATGAAGTTGTTTTGTCTTCCTGTTTTTATCTTCAGGTTTCCCTATGGGACGGGGACTGTCTAACGCTGTGTTACAGAAGGATGCCAGATAGCACGAAATTCAATTTTATCAATGCGTCAAACCTGTGTGACCATCTATCATTGCTGAATGTCTTGCTTGCATGCTCAAAAAGACTTAAACGGTATATTTCTTTGACATATGTAACGTGTTATACTGCTTGAAGGCATATAATATGATATACGTATGAATTTTTCATGCGGGAGGTATACGTTTTTCTATCTATATCCAATGCATAATCGGTGAACTTAATCAATTGAACTTAACTACTCTTGAATATAATCCTGTGTTACCCGATGTAGAAAAATCCAAGTATGCCTCCTTTCCAGCACATCATATCAGGTTATGTTCGAATTTAATCATCCGTGAAATATGGGTCATGACCCAATATGCATCCGTACATTCAGCAGAACTTCTCCAGATGTACTTATTGCGGAAATTTGAAGACTCAATTTCTTATGGGTACTTAGAAACTAAACTAAATGCAACAGAATATTGCTTTGTATTTTGAAATTTTATTGTTTTTTTTTATGTATTATAAAATAAAACTAGACAATCACTAAAGGTGATGAATGCCCCCGCCATATGCCTCACTAGAAAAGTAATGTGTTAAAACATATTTGTGTGAAGTTACATCAAAATCTGTCAATAAATAAAGGTGCTAGAGGGATGACTGAGTTTTTCTTAAAAATAGCAACTGTGACCTTGACATTGGAACTACAACCCTGAAAGGTTAACTTGTCCAAGATATTGTCATACTTAATATATGTGTGAAGTTCTATCAAAATCAGTTAATAAATAAAGGCGGTAGAACCATGACAAAGATTTACATGTACCTATAATAGCATATGTGACCTTGACCTTGGACCTACAATGATGAAACGTAAATTTGTCCCAGATATTGTCAAGCTAAATATTTGTGTCAAGTTATGCCAAAATCATTCCAGAGGGATGACAGCATATTTTCTAAAATAGCAAATATGACCTTGACCTTTACCCTGAAATTCTGGATCACGAACTTGTCCAAGATATTGTCACACTAAACATTTGAGTGAAGTTACATCAAAATTGTCAATGAATAGAGGAGTAAAGGAATGATAAAGTATTTTTCTACAAATAGCAACTGTGACCTTGACCTTGGACCTGCGGTGCTGAAACAGTAATTTATTCAAGATATTTTTATACTTAACATTTATGTGAAGTTACATCAAAATCGATCTATAAATGAAAGCGCTGGAGCAATGCCCTAGTTTTTCTGAAAATAGCAACTGTGACCTTACCTGAAACGCAAAGTTGTTCAAGGTACTGTCATACCCAATAAAGCTTATACCAAAATCTGTTAATAAATGAGGCCGCTAGAGGGACGATAAAAGGTGAGATTGTATTTAAGCTATGGAAATATGGTCAAAATATGTATGTTATTCAAGGGGACATAATCCTGCAATAAAGGCCGGACTGAAAGTTCTGTTTCCTTTATGCACATGTTCAATGCGTGTCTGAACTGTGTTGCAAGTTTCAAATCCCTACATCAAATACTATTGGAGGAGTTGCAGAGACAAGAACAGTACTACAAAGTGTGAAATATGGTCAAAATATGCATGTCATTCAAGGGGATGTAATTCTGACATAATGACCTGGATCAAAGTTTTGTTTCCTTTATGCACATGTTCAATGCATGTCTGAACTGTGTTACAAGTTTCAAATCCCTACATCAAATACAATTGGAGGAGTTGCAGAGACAAGAACAGTACTACAAATGTGAAATATGGTCAAAATATTTATGTTATTCAAGGGGACATAATTCTGCAATAAAAACCTTAATCAAAGTTCTGCTTCCCTTGTGCACATGTTCAATGCATGTCTGAAGTGTGTTGCAAGTTTCAACTCCCTACATTTAATACTGTAGGAGGAGTTGCGGAGACAAGAACAGTACTCAAATGTGAAATATGGTTATAATATGTATATTATTCAAGGGGACATAATTCTGCAACCAAGACCTTAATCAAAGTTCTGTTCCTTTATGCATATGTTCAATGCACGTCTGAACTATGTTGCAAGTTTCAACTCCCTATATCAAATACTGTAGGAGGAGTTGCGGAGACAAGAACAGTACTCAGATGTGAAATATGGTCAAAATATGTTTATTATTCAAGGGGACATAATTCTGCAATAAAGATTTTAATCAAAGTTATGTTTCCTTTATGCACATGTTCAATGCATGTCTGAACTGTGTTCCAAGTTTCAACTCCCTGCATCGAATACTGTAGGAGGAGTTGCGGAGACAAGAACAGTACTACAAAGTGTGACGGACGGACGTACGTACGGACGGACGTATGTACGGACGGACAAGGGCAAAACTATATGCCCCTCCCCACTTCGTGGCGGGCATAATTCTGCAACCAAGACCTTAATCAAAGTTCTGGTTCCTTTATGCACATGTTCAATGCATGTCTGAACTGTGTTGCAAGTTTCAACTCCCTATATCAAATACTGTAGGAGGAGTTGCGGAGACAAGAACAGTACTCAGATGTGAAATATGGTCAAAATATGTTTATTAATCAAGGGGACATAATTCTGCAATAAAGATCTTAATCAAAGTTATGTTGAGTTGTGGAGACAAGAACAGTACTACAAAGTGTGACGGACGGACGTACGTATGGACGGACATATGTACGGACGGACAAGGGCAAAACTATATGCCCCTCCCCACTTCGTGGCGGGGGCATAAAAATAGGTAAAAAATGCTACTAATTGGTATAGCTGAATGACCAACTGTTACGGAAAGAACTGTTCATTCGGTTAACCATGACGTGTCTTTCATAAACTTATGCCAGATTTTGTGAATACTTTTTTCTATTTGATATTGAGAGCGGGATATACTTGTATATTGTAAATAGTGATTTTGGAATATATTTTCATTTTCTGCCGTACAACACCTAAGAATATATAGTTTTGTACAAATTTACAAAACTATATAGCGGTTTTGAAAATATTTTTATATCAAGACGCTAGAAGAACTCCAGTGGAGAAAACCACACATCTACTAATATTCAATATTCTTGAGTCTGCTACTTTTATCTTTAAATGGTTTGATCACCGTGTGATATCTTTGTTTCGCTCTTATATTATTAGCACCACATTTATTACAAATCTGTAACTTGGAACACGTGCCTTTATCACATCGCAAGCAAGGTTCTACCTGACTGGTCTTTATCAAAAAGTTATGCAGAACGCAATATATTGATTTCTTTGTGGGTTGTGAATTACAAGGTTCAGTATCACCAACTCGTAAAAGTTTGCATTTTTTTTTTTTTTTTTTTTTTTGCTTTTTTCCTTTTTTCTCTTTTAATTAAAAATGTTATAGAGAAAAATAATAATGATAATAAAAAAACAAATATGAGCGCTGAAATAACATACCTGATAAACCTCACTAATGAGGGGAGAATCAGCGATAGTGCTTTAGACAAAGCATTGGATGCATTTCAGCCGACATTCACCCTAAGTAACTATTTTAGGTCTTACAAAATTAATGGAAGTAACTACAAAGATCCTTCTATTCTCTTTTCAGAGAAAAAGTATATCATGATAGCACAAATCAATAAAGATATACAAGAGTACAACGGCGTCAAATTTTCAATTGGTCTTTCTTTGCAATTGTTTAAAGATGAAAGAGATGGAACCAGAAATTTTTCACTGGTGCAAAACATGGTAAACAAAGTGCCGTTTTAGAAAGAAGCAATCCAGCAAGGCTTTATGATGAACAAGTAGCACATTAAGGGAGGTGGATTGAAAACTTTACAAGTGCTGAAGGAACAGGAGCTGCTGTTGCAAACTGTATAAAGCTTTACTTAAACATAGCAAAATATGAGCCATTGAAAGGCTCATCATATATTGCTTTACCCAAAGCAGTAGCGAACAAAAAAGCAATAAACAAAATGAAGAATGATCATAATAAATGTTTAGAATGAGCGCTTAAATCTGCGTTATTTCCGGAAAAAACTAATGCATGCAATAAATACAGTTATACAAAGAATGGTGATCTGATCATGGATTGCATTGATTTTCCCACACCAATCTCTCAAATTCCAAAAGTAGAGAAGCTGAACAATCTAGCAATAATTTTTTAAGGATACACAGTATCAGAGAAGTTAAAAGGGTAAACATCTTCCCATACCACATATCAGAGCAACCAAGAGAAAAACAGAGAATAATTTTGCTCTTGATATCGGAAGATGCCGAAGTTGTTAATGAAGATATTGATGATAATGATGAAGAAATAATATTTTTAAATTATGATCCTGATGCAGATTATTCGGTAACCCAACACAAAAAAAAAACGAAGAAAAATATCACCACTGTTGGATTAAAAATCTTAATAGATTACTTCATAGCCAAAACAACAAATACGGAGGGAAACATACTTCTGCGACCGCTGTCCATAGGGCTTCACAAAAGAAGACTTTCTCATCAAACATAAAGAAGACTGTGTAGGCACCAATAAATCCTCAACACGAATAGATATGCCAAAAGAACGCAGAAGCCACATCACATTTAGAAACCACCAAAAACAAATATCTGTTCTATATGTCATCTGTGCAGACTTTGAAAGCATTATCAAACCGAAAACAGCAAAAACGTCAGATAAATCAGAAATAACAAGCGTGCATGAAACATGTGGATTTGGTAATCAAGTTGTCAGCTATGATGGCAAAGCAGAAAAACCTGTAATCTACAGAGGTAAAGGTACTGTTAAAGTATTCTTAAACCATCTAGAATATGAGTTGAGTAATATCAATAATATTTTCGCTCATCCAAAACCATTAACAATGAAAGAATAAGAGTCCATAGACTATGAAAAAGCTACATATTATTGGATATGCGAACGAGAAATAAAACCTCCACCCATAGAAAACTTTTACAGCAAACTTTCGGATGAAAGTATCTGTCAGAAAGATTATGGGCATGCCCAAAATGTATCAAAGTCATTCAACTGTGAAACTCTCGGTGATTATCATGACCTATATCTCAAAACTGATGTCACTTTACTAGCTGATATATCTTAAACGTTCAGAAAAAACATGTATGGATGTATTTTAACTTGACCCTGTGCATTATTATACGGCCCCCGGCTATCTTTGGATGCTTTACCCAAATATACAAAGATAGACCGGAAACTCCTAACAGACTTAACATGCCTATGTTCATCAAAATAGAATGCATGGTGGTATAATTATGGTCTCAAAACGACACACAAAAGCAAATACTCCTCATATTGCTGATTGTAATCCTGAGAAAGAAAATAACTACATCATGTATTTAGACGCTAATAACCTTTACGGCTGGATAATAAGTTAACCACTTCCATAATCTGGTTTCGAATGGCATGATGTAAATGAAAGTATGACAAAAGTCCAACGGAAAATATTCATTGCGAAGACCGGAAGGCAAAGGCTGAATCTTAGAAGTAGACCTAGAATATCCTAAAAACCTATATAAACTAGACAATGACTATCCTCTCGCTCCCGGAAAACTGGCAAAAAGAAAAACGTAAGCTAGGTGACGCTGAATATGAAACTAGCAGAAAAGATATAAAAGCTCGTTTGAAAATCTTGGTAGATGAGAGAGCTGCAGGATTCGAGGCTGCCGATGCAAACAAAGAAGCATCGCGTACTCAAATAAACAGGATAAAAGAAACAATAGACCAAGTCTTAAAAAAAGACACCACTCTCCGTGAAGGACTGAAAATATTGTTCAAAGTGCAAGGCATAACAATAATTTGTATTCTGACTGCCATCGGCATGATTATTGGTGTTATAGTTGAAGCTGTAATACCGACATCAACAGATGGAACAACGACACCCAAGCAACCATCTCAAGCTGGAGTCAAATATTGAGTAAAAAGCAACTACATAACCTTGCTTGTCTGCTTGCAAATATTGTTGGAAAAGCGGCCGCTGTGGTGCCGGGTATAATTGGGTCGAATTTGTTTTAGCTTCTTCCTGCCACTGATAAAGTGGTTAATTGGTCCGGAAATAATTTGTGGGCTCTTGTTGTGCTTGTTGTTGGGTTGTTATATGCGGCAGCCAAATAATGGGTTAATAAATCACATAACTTAGTAGAGCATTAATGCCTGCAACGATGCTTCCGACTATAAGGGTTGTTTTCTTTTTTTCTATTTTTCTTTGTTTTCTTTGTTTTTGTTTTCGTGTTTCTAAGCTGGGCTCGGGTAGGTTGCTTGCGTTGTAGTTCCGATCGACTAGCATTTAATGCCGGTCTAGCGTTGGAGGTTTTAGATCCACTAGGGACAGCTCATACGGGTCTGGCATTCTTACCGAGAGCATTCTTACCGAGAGCCGATTTGACTTTGTGATATTGCGTAAAACTTTTTTTCATATATTTCATGTGTCTGTTTCTGAGTTGGTAAAGTCGTTGTCAATCCAAATACTCCGACGAAAGTTTTACCCCGGGCGGCTGAAGATATCTCCGAGTTCACAAATGGTGGTAAGGGGTCGGCAGAAGACGCATTACGTGTCTTGGTCCAGCTAACAGTCCCGCTTACATCCCCGTAAGCTGTTGCCTGCTTTGAAAGGTTGACGGTTTAGTTCAGCCACAGTTGTTGGTCACGGGTGGAAAGCACAATCTCATTATTGTAGTCCTTGATATTCACATTTCAAGCGAAACATCCCTGAAAATGGGCAGAAAACGTAATATCAATGCGGCTTATCCTCGAAACCTGATAAAAATTCAGCTCTTATCGAATACGTAGTAACCGCGAAAGCGTTAAATGATTTAAGACTATCTACGGAGGCACAGTTTGTCTCAGCGCAGACATTGAATGAATTCAGACAATATGCAGAAGCGCAGCTTTAAAACGTAATTGTGATAATGCTATGGCCGGTAGACTAGATATGACGATGCACAGAATTTCTGGCTTAGCGAATCCTGTATATTCTGACGTTGCAGTCAAAAAAATATATCTTCGAGGCTGCAAACTCTGACGGATGCACTTAACGATTTGAATGATTTAATAATTTAAAAAAATAAATAAAACTACAATAAAGAAATGAAACAGCCGACGGCTCCGCCAAATTATCAAGAGTTGCCCGAGGAAGACGGGCAAATTATAGATTACAAAAATATCAGAAATAGAAAAGCAATTAATAAGAGAGAGAGAGATGCTAGAAAGGCTTTATATAAAAAGTATAAACGGGAAGTTAATTTAACAGACGGTGCTGAATCCGCATTGCTATCTGCAAGTGTTATTATGGCTAGTGTTCGATTAACTATACCTATTATGTTACCATTAGAGATTGCTGTATTTATTTTCTTGTCTGTGGATGTATGGGTGTATGTGCTAAGTTAGTGAGGCGTTATTTAATGTCAAAGGCACAGAGACATTATGAGATTAGAACTCTGGGAGAGACTAAGTTAAATTCCAATTATAGATTTAGTATCCAAAGCCTTGAACGATGGGTAAATATCACAACAAGAATTTAAAATTGTTCCTGATGAGCTGGACAGATTTAATAACTTGAAGGATAAGACACATACTAAACAGTCTGGTTTGAGTGAGCAAGAAAAAACTAGAATTTGTCCATAGGACATGGCTATCCCCGCCTAATGCCCTAAGTAAGATGGCGCCTTGTTTAAGGTACTGGCACTTGTAGGATAACTAGGCTCACAAAGGCAGACTTGTGTGGTACATGTTTTATTGTATTATCCTTAGGCAGATGCATTGTGCTTCTCAGATCAAGAGAAGTGTGTATCGGGGGGTGGGGGGGAGAGGGGAGGGGGTTGGAGGGGGTGTTATGACTGTGATAAGTGATAACATTCTGTATCTAATCACAGAAATCAATGTCATGCAACTTTCCAAATGAAATAGCCCGGAAACGAGTAACTTTAAAAAACAAGCAAACGGAAACCATTTTTTTTATGAACTGAAGTTGAAAAAGGGCCATACCTTCAAAAGTAATTGGCGGATTATACCCTAAATTATACCTGGCCTGTAGTTTATAATTGTATATCTGTGTATAAAATATGAATACAATACATTAATCTTTTCAGAGGATAACGAACGTAAGCCCTTTCTGTAGAAAATGAAGTTGAACGAGGGCATAACTCGCATAATAATTGATGGAATTTACACTTAATCGAACTTGACCTGTATTTTCTGATTATATACCTGTGTATTAAATGTGAATCCAATACACTTATCTTTTCAAAGGATAATGAAAGGAAACCATTTTTTCATACAAACTGAAGTCGAAAACGGGCCATAACTCTGACAATAATAGACGAATTTTACCCTTATTCAAACATGACCTGCATTTTATGATTATATACCAAAATATGAATTCAATACATCAATGTTTCCGAAAGAAAATGAACGGAAACCATTTTTTCAAAGAAAATTAAGTCGAAAAAGGACCATAACTCCCACAATAATAGTTGGATTTTACAGTAGACCTGTGTATGAAATATGAATTCAATGCACCAATGTTTTCAAAATATATCGAACGGAAACCATTTTCGTTCGGGACGTACAGGACAAGACAGGACAGGACGTTCGTTCAGTCAGAGGTGATACTATATGCACCCCAATAGAAATGGCAGGGGCATAAAAAAAGAATTAACAGGAAAGGAAAAGCGTTGGCACTGAGTGTCATTAAAAGAAAAGACACATTATTTGCCTGAATAAGATCTTAATTCTTAACGATTCATCCCCAAAATATCAACACAATAAAATCAAACCCACTTCCCGTTGATTAGAAAATGAAAATATATTCCAGAATCACTATTTACAATATATATGCAGAATAAAGTATATGATTGTTTTAGTTCCTGATTGTTGCGTATTTTTACTTCCCAGGAAAGGAATACTGACTGTGCAAACAATGCACTTGCTGAAGGCGGGCTACGATGGTTCTCTGGAAAAGTATTTGGAGGCAAAACTTGGCATACCACCTAATTTCTTCCCAACCTTTCTTGGGCTGCACTTGGCAGAGGATTTCGAACTTGGAACCAGGTTGGTGGCGTTTATATTATACCTTTATCGAAACATATATAGCTACAGTTTTGTCGATTTCGACAGTTTGATAAATAGAGGGCCCACCTAGCCTCACTATAATAAACGCTGACATCATACCTAAAAATTAATCAAACAGTTTGTTTCTGAGATCAAACGGTTTCTAAAATGCCAATGTCAGAAAGAGGCATAAACAAACTACATGTAAATCCTTATCGTTTTTGACACTTAATTTTCTAACTATATCACAGTTGTTTTCCGAACAGTCCTCCGTCGACCTTGGAAACAAGACCTTTATTTAAATGTCAAGATTCTGATGCAATAGGTTCGCTAAAAGGAACGAGCCTGTGTAGTTCTCATCAATGAAAATTTGTGTTGTGATTACAGCCTCCAGACATCAATATCTATAGCGCTATCCTTATATCTTGTTAATAGAATCTAGGAGGGAAATGTTCAATATGGATGAAGCAAAACAAAAAAACACCTTCTTTATGAAAGCTGACCGTCGATATCTACGATACGTAAAACATTAACCTTCTCAGAAAATTATGTTAAAGTCTAAAATGACCAATAGTTCTGTCAAACAACTGACAATCGCAAGTTCGAATTCACATGCACAACTTCTAACCTGGGCGTCACAACCTTCAAAGTAAAAAGATGCTTACAACTCGCGAGCACCTGATCACAAATTTGTTTTTGGGTCCATGGCTGTGTATTTAGAATATTCCGGGATTGTCAATATTTGAATGACATTTGAGTAACGCACTAAAGGCCAAGTTCGTTTGACGTTACGTCCGGGAAACGTTGTATGAATAAAGGTGACCATTGTAAAAAAAAGGTAATCGCTGCTGCTGCAAAAATCTCTACATCTCTCTGGCTTTGTAAGAAAAATCTTAATCGACACTCGACACACTTCTGATATTAATCTTCCACATTTATTAGAAAATCACACAGAACAAATCAACAGAAAACATTACTAAAATTCCGAAAACTCTTTATCGAAATTGAATTTACATATTAAAATTTTAAATCATAGCTAAAAAAATAATCTAATCTTCATACACGAGGTAATCCAAGCTTGTTACTCGAGATATTTTGATATGGACTCTGCTTTGCTAAGTTTTAAAGCGGAGCTTTAATAAAATCTTAAGCTGCTAAGCTTCTCCAACACCACTATTGGTTTCATAAACTTTGAAAAGCTTTTTATCAAAATTCTAACGCCGACTTTATGGTTTGGTTTCTAAATTTAATGTCGGATTAAAATCTCTTTTTTAACAGGACCTATCGGAAAAAAAATTTAATAATGCTTTAGTCTACAGATTTAAAATAATGTAAATAGGGCTGCTATTTCTGATCAGTTAAGAAAAAATATAATATGTTACACACCTATTGGATATTACATAAACGTAATGTTGGTGTCTGCATGTTAAGTCAAAAACTGTTAATAAACTTTGCTTTCCTCTTCAATTTCACGCTGGTTGGTTGGGCATCAGACTCAGTGATGGTCCCTACATAAAGCTGTGTATTTTAGTTGGCTTGGGCAAGAAATTGCTTTGTCTGTTGCTTGGTATTTTGGGGTTCTAATGGTGGTTTTCTTTTGCTCCGGTGTTTCAGGTGTGTTGTTTGACAACCGCCTAGGAATATCAAGGTGTCGTAAAACGTTATATCGAGTCCACATCCCTTATTCCTCATAGGCCTAATTCGTGATTTTTTTTTCTTGTTTTTTTTCTGCGATGATTCATCGATGGAGTTTGAAACCTTTGTGCGGACCAAATGGCTAACTAAATGTTAAAATCAACGCAAAAACAAAGGGCACGGTTTGAAATAAGTGAAAGTATTTTAAGGCATCAGTTAATTACCGTTCCAAGGCGGTTCTTTCGATGTGACTCCCCAAATATAACATGTTGTTTAGTCCGCTTGTCTATTGTCCCGAGCAGTATGGTCACCCGAATAGCTGCACATTCTGCTTTATGTTGGCTTTGTTTTATTAACGATGATTACAAATATCACATAAATCACGCAGTAAAGGTCATGAACGTTTAACGTAGCATCCGGAAAACGTTATATGAATAACAACGTTACCCTCAACTTCTTGAAATCATGCAACCGACCACGAAGTTATCATATGTGACCCTTGTTAAAAATGACATAATAGGTAATCGCTGCTGCTGAAAATATCTCCACATTTCTTTTGCTTTGTAACAGAAACATAAATGACACTCGACAGACTTCTGATACTAATATTACGCATTTATAAGAAAATCACACAGACATTGTTACTTGAAACCAAACCTAAATCCGGATTTTTTACGTCGATTAAAGTACAAATGAAAATTGGCACTCAAAGCCGAAAATAGTTTTAACTGATTCATTTTTGGGTAAGGAAACTTTTATACGGATTTAACAGGAAACTTAATGTTTCGAATCATCGCGCAGAAGTAGAGGGCGAGGGTTTGGATCCCGTAATATTAGTTAAGGCCGCCCCCATTTTTAACTGAGCGTACCAAGGCGGCAATTCTGTTGTGGGTCCTCACTGTTGTGCTTGTTGCCTTGTCTGTTGCTTAGTCATTCTTGGTTTTATTGGTGCTTTTAAGCACCGGTATTTCGGTTTGTTTGAGACCACAGGAATTTCCAGGTGTCGCAAAACGCTGTTTTAGTTAGGGTAGCTGACTGAGTACCTGTTTTGAGAAGAGCTGCTTTTCATTCGGTTAACCATTCGCGTCTTTCATCAATGTGTGTGTGTGTGTGTGTGTGTGTGTGTGTGTGTGTGTGTGTTTCTTTCTCTTTGGTTTTTAGAGCGTGATGTGGAAAATTCCTTACCATTTACTACCTTTTTACTTTGCACTGAAGTAGAGTCACCAGCAAATACACGTAGACAGATGTCCTTCCCTTAACCATACGTACGCAATACGTGTTGATATAGGATTTTGTAAAATACATTACGTTGTTCTTAATATAATTCTGCGGTAGTTTGCCTATAAAACTCTCAAATACTTTCCAGTAGGGCCAGGTGATAGAAATCAATATAGACAAATTAGATATCATCCTCATGTTAATGAATAAATTCAGATTAGCTGTCAACTTACAAAGCCTTTTTATAGAGGTATACTTTAAGGAAGAGAAAGTTCTCGTATATGTCCATTCCTGAGAAAATAAACAAATAAAACAAAATAATTAAACTGGGCCTCATCGGGGCCTTGTGTCCAGTATTTTTCAGGAATAGACAGTTACTCGGACTTTCTTCTATGCAGAAACATCTGTTGTCAATTAGGAAACATCTACAACAGAAATATTTTGGCTAAGCTGATTTATATATCGGACGGCTTAGCGCGCTTGGAGAAAATGGCATGATCTTGATTTAGACGAGACTTAGGAAAAAACCTATTTATAATATTTTGTCTTTTAAAACAGCGACACATCTGCGGGAACATTAAGTTTAGGACTTCACGAATTTTCTACTAGATGGATTGCTGCTGAACACTGTACACCTGATATAAGTTTAGAAGGTAACTGTTTGTGTATAATTGTTTATTTATTTATTTATATGCATATTAAACTCTTTAAGATAGACGATGTTTTTACTGTTTCTCTTATAATAGCAGGACATCAAGATGAAACATTTTACTTGGAATTTACGTGCGAATATTTACAAATGGTTGAATATACTCACCAATAAGATTAGTTCCCAGTACTATCTAACTTACATTCCTGTGATTTCTATAATAATCAATAAAAATCTGAAAATGATAGAGTATACCTTTCAAACGAAAATAAAAAATAAATTAAAAAAGTAAATATATCACCAGTTAGAGAAAAGAACGCAGGCCTTTGAGATAAGATACTACCGAAGGTTACTGAACATTTCGTACAAGGACAATATAACCAATGAGGAGGTTCGCAGATAGATCCAAGCAGCCATTGAAGACTATGATGAACTCCCTACGCTGGTCAAGAAACGGAAACTAAAGTAGTTTTGCCACGTCTCTCTGGTCTTCTGACTCAGTGAAAGGAAACAGAAGAAGAGGCAGACAGAAGAAGAGGTGGGAAGACAATATTAAAGAGTGGACAGGATTTTGCCAGCTCAACTAGGGCAGCTGAAAACAGAACGAGGTTGAAGTGGATTCTTTCGATGTCATCTGTGGTGCCCCAACGACCTAGTAAGATTATGGGATAACATAGATAGAATAGAATAGAAATATATCAAAAGAAACATAAATAAATAAACGAATCATTCAAACTATCCAAAAAATAATAAGCACATTTCCAGTAGACACGCAACGTTGAAATATTAGGATGCATCAACGTTTAAAATTTATTGACAGATGCTGATTCGACTTTGTTTCGACATTGTATGCGCATTGAATTTTTCTTCTAGTGAACTTTAAAAAATCAAGTAGAGCGTTTCTCCTATCTCTTAGATACGTAACTATATATTTTGATTCAGTGGTGCTTTTCTCATTCCACGATGAAAACTGAGACTGGCGGCGCACAAATTGAAATAATTAAAAGTTGAGAAAATGCTCCATCTATCGCCCAATAACTAACAATGTTGAATGATTAAAAATGACAAAGTGCATCGTAAATAAGAATGCTCTGGCTTGCTGCCTATTCCCAAATATATAAATGGAAATAAATATTGTTTAAACTTAAAATCACTGTTTTAATTTACACTGAAGAATGATGGTCAACCAAAATTCAGTCAGTGAACGAGCAGCAAAACCTCTAAAAATCCGAACTTGTACCTAGTTTGTTTTAATGTTTTCATGGTAATTAAGGTCTCCCTAGAGAAGAGTGACAAAAAACGCTTTAACAAAAATCATTATGAAAAGCGCTTCAACATTAGTGCTCAGTGATATGTTGGTCTATGTGCTATATTGAGGCATATAACTGGCATTATGTATGGGGAATATGTTTTTGAAACCCGACAAATCGCCTCACAAAATACTATTTTCCTTTCCCGATTCCCGTTCAAGCGGTGGAATATAAACGAAAGTTTGGCAATAAATGGGGTTCCAAACACATTGTATTTTAACGGTTTATTCAAATTAATTATATTTAAAGCAGATAAATTAGTGGCCTACTAAAATGGGGGTCATTTTAGTAGGCAATTCAATTTTCATACTTTTTCATGGGAAATTCCAGATGTTTTATTTGTTTAAAGTTGGCCAGTGAAAAGCTTGCTCTGGTACCTCACGATAAAATATTTATGCTGATAGTGCAATGGAGCCTTTATAAGACCTTTATTTGCCAATGTATAAGGAACTGTCCGATTGGAGGGAACATTTTCGGCAAATACGCGTCGCAATCAGTGGCCGGACAGAAGTTAACTTTGTCGACTCTCCAACAACCAGGGTTTAGATATTTGAAGCAGGGTATCCAGGATTTTCATAGGAAGTATGTTTTGGTTCCTGCTGACAAGGCCGCAAACAACATTGTTGTTGTTTGTCGGATGCACTATATTAACACTTTGAAGCAGGAACTTAACGGCACCACGGCTTACGAAGAGACTTTTACAGATGAGAAGACTGTCGTTAATAGCCACTCAAATAATTTGCCTTTAAAGTTTGCTGTTAACGTTAAGGAACGCCAAGACAAACTTCCTACGATGTATTGGTTACCTAAGCTTCATAAAAAACCGTATAAAGCTAGATTCATTGCCAACTCTAGCTCTTGTACTACTACAGAATTATCTAAATTATTAACTTCTTGCCTCACTGCTGTGAAATCTCGTGTCATTTGGTACTATGAGACAGTGTATGAGAGGTCAGGGAAAAATATGTGTTGGTCTATAAAAAATTCTGGTGAGGTACTTAGTAAACTGAAGTCAAGAGGGTTCCGTGCGACTAGTTTGTCCACTTATGATTTTTCTACTCTTTATACCACATTACCCCATAATTTAATAAAGGAAAAACTTGTTGATTTGATTGAGAGGGCCTTCAAAAAGTTCTCCAAAAATGAAGATACCCTTTATATTGCCTGTAACGATAAGAAAGCGTTTTTCACTTCTACTGACCGTAAAATATATAGAGGATATAGTCTTTGGTCATGTCAGAATGTATGTGACGCCTTATCATATCTCTTAGATAATATTTACATCAGATTTGGTAATAAGTTATACAGACAAATTGTTGGTATTCCGATGGGTACAAATTGTGCTCCTCTTGTGGCCGATTTGTTTTTATTTTGTTATGAAAAAGATTTCATGACTTCTCTTTCTGTTGATAATCAAGCTGATATCATTGAGGCATTTAACTCAACCTCTAGATATTTAGACGATCTTCTGAATATTGATAATCCTTATTTTGAAAGCATGGTTAACCAAATTTACCCACCTGAACTTAAATTGAATAAAGCTAATACTTCAGATACCGAGGCCCCCTTTTTGGATTTACATCTATCTATTTCTAACGGTTTTGTATCTTCTAAAATTTATGATAAACGTGATGACTTTGACTTTGATATAGTTAATTTTCCATTTTTGGATGGTGACGTTCCACGTCGTCCCTCTTATGGAGTGTATATTTCTCAACTTATAAGATTTGCTAGAGTGTGTAGTCATGTAGATGACTTTAATGCTCGTAATAAATGTTTAACTGCTAAACTTCTTCAACAGGGCTATCGGTATCATAAGCTTAGAAAGGCTTTTTCTAAATTCTATCGCAGACACCATGAATTGGTTTCAAAATTTGATGTCGGATTAAAATTTCTTTTACACCAAGGCCTATCGGAACCAGAATTTTATGGTGACTTAGTATACAAATTCAAAAAGATTAAGGGTAGGACTGATTTTTCTGATCAATTCCGAAAAATAATAATACGTCACAAACGTATTGGCTATAATTTAAATGTTATGCGACAGTCTGCATGCTTAGTGATTACCCAATCACGGTTGATAGCTTTGCTGCACTCTTTAATTGCACAACGGGGGATCGGTCGTCAGACTCTATGATGGCCCCGACCTAAAGCTATATATTTTAGTTGGTTGGGACCGGAGCCTTTTTGTCTGTTGCTTGGTCCACCGGGGCTCAACTGGTGACCTTCTTTTGCTTCAGATTTCCAGTGGGGTTGTTTGGCAGGACAGGGATCTCCACCTGTCAGACGGCCCGTTGTATCTGTTGAGTCCTCGTCTTTGCTTCTTCATGGTGTTGAAATTTGATTTATGTGTTTACCGTGATGATTCATTGACGAGTTAGAGGGTTATCATACGAACCGAACAACCAACTAAATGTTTTGTACCACTTCAGAAACTGAGGGTGAGGTTGGGCCTGTAAAATCGATTTAAGCCCCCCAGTAATTCATTACTGACCGTTCCAAGGCGGTAGTTCTGTTGTGGTTCTTTGTTGCATGTTTTTGGTGTCAGAGTTTCTGTGATGTTTTACCTTATGTATGTTATTATTATTTTTGGTTCGGTTTGGGTTGCTGAGTGGCCACCTTTTGGGAACAAGCTGCTCACTCGGTTGGCCATATGTTCTCTGTATCTTGATTATTTGTAATCTTAGTTGTTTCCAACTATGGTTTGAGGGCTGGATTTGGATTTTGATTGTTTCAGTTCCTGGTCTTTGCATACTTTTTATTTTCGTAGAGCAGAGTACACAGGCTTAATGCTGCATGCGCTTTCTGTCTGCACTCCAAGCAAGGTTTGTTTTTGTTCGGGCAAATAGGGGCCCAGCTGTTGGACTTCTTTTTTCTACGGCGTTTCAGTGTTGTTTATGCTTTTGAGTGATCCTCGTGTTTCATCTCATTATTTTATCTTGATTATGCTCCCAACTTCGAGGATATTGAGGGTACATATTGCTTCTGAGTTGTCCGTACGTCCGTCCGTTCGTCACGCATATCATATCTTAGGAACAGTGCATGCTAGAGTTTTGATATTTCACATATGGATTCGTCATTAAAGAATAGCTGACATGTTTTTTGGCTTGGTTGAGTTGTCTCCCTTTTTGGAGTTATGCACCTTGAGAAAAATCAGAATGAAACCTTGTGAGCAAGATATATCAAAAAGTATTTTAGATAGAGCCTTGAAATTTGTCAGTTCATTAGGACTGATGAGAAAATAAATTGATCAACTTCTGAAAAAAAAATCATGAATATTTGACTGTTTTAACTCCCGAGCATTGCCTATCTTTTTACTTTTTATGTCCTTTGCCTGCCGAGATCTTTACTCCATATTATTAAGCTTTAAGGCTTAGAAATTTAAACTGCCTTCTCAACATGATTTTGTTAACAGTTTTACTTCGTCCAGCGTATTAAACTATACAACAACATATCTATGATTTGCTTGTCAATGCATTAAGGCAAACTGTTTATATCATAAATTAACACAATATTTGAGCCGCGACACGACAAAAGCAGCGAAGTGGTTGTGCGCCCAGCGCAGACTCAGATCAGCCTGGGCATCCGCACTTAGCTACCTTTTAAGCGCTTAGCAAAGAGTCTGACCAGATTGGGCGGATGCCTAGGCTGACCTGAGTCTGCGCTGGGCGCACATGCCACTTCGTTGGTTTTCATGTGTCGCGGCTCATATCTAAGTTACACAATATTTCAGAATCTCCTGATGTAGAAGCTGTATTTGCTGGACTTGCAAAAGGCTGTTTCAGTTTGTTTGAACCCAAAATACAAACCGATCCTCTAAATGCACCGCTGACTCTGATCTATTTGATGCGACAGCTTGCAAAGCACATTGACAGAGGAGGTAAGCATTATTCCTATTATTTGAGCCGCGACGCGAGAAAACCAACAATGTGGAAGTGCGCCCAGCGCAGGCTCAGATCAGCCTGGGCATTTGCCCAGTGTGGTCAGACTCATTGTTAAGTGTGCAAAGGGTAGCTAAGGGTCTAAGCTACCTCCATGCGGACAGCGAAGACTCTGATCAGACTGGGCGGATGCCCAGGCTGATCTGAGTCTGGGCTGGACGCACGACCACATTGTTGGTTTTGTCACGTCGCGGCTCATTTATAAATGCTCGATTTGATGTTAGTATTTTATGTATGAGACTGCCTTTCAGATTTGGTGACCAGTGACTGTTACTACATGCAAATTCCCAGTCAGGTGTTTTTACTTATAAGCTCATTAGGCAAAAGGTTGAAATAACGTAACACATTCCTTTAATTCATTATCACACGGCTTACTTCTTACCCATCCCATAAATTTACTCCTATAAATTCCCTCTACCGTGAGTTTTTCCAATAAATTATTTCATTGAGCCTTAAATTCCCGCTAGTGGAGAAAACTGACAAAATGAACTGTCCAGTTAAAATGCACTTCAGTTAAACAGTGACTCATAGTTTTAGTACCGGCATCGAGAAGTGAAGTGAAGTCCAGGGGCCAGTTTCGCAAACGATCTAAGCAAGAACTTTTGACTTAAGTTATAACTTAAGTCAAAAGTTTATACTTATGTGTTTTCACAAAAAATCTTAGTTTAAACTCTTTGCTTAGATTTTGCTATAAACTTAAGTCAACCAGCGAGGTGACTTAAGTTCTCACTTAAAATGTGTAAGATAGATATGCTGATGATAGGCGATACCACAAAATGCGTGAATAAATGAAGACTGTGTTGTCCATGCAGTATGCGTCTCGAATTCTAACTTGTATTTTATGCGGTAACCTATAAGCGGTTTGAAACAAAGCAACTTGGCTACTGCACGTCCAATGTGGTTTCTGTTCCGGCTTCTCTTTGTTCATTTAGTAGGCACTGTACATGGTAGGGTTTGGCTATGTCCTCCTTCAGTCTTCTACTGTTTGTGCTTCGGGAACCCTATATTCCGTGGTTGCGGCCATTTCTGAATAAATTAATAGCTCTGCCATAGCTGAACCAATTTACATGAGTCATATAGACGAGTACTTTTCAAGGTGATGAAGACAGGGCTCGGATTTATGATCCATCCCCTGGGGCACTGAGTGCTTATAAGGTAAAAAAGAAAACAGTATGTACATGGCAGTCTAGGCCTGTACATTCAGGACGTTTTCTCACGACACGGCCAATACGTTTATAAAGCCTCATACGAACGCATTCGTATATATATGTGTGTTTTTGTAGGCCTCTTCCTCTTTCTATCAACATGAAGAAGTTATAAACTAAACCTGCATATAGAGTGACGCCTAACCTCTGCGACTGGTAGATAGTTTTTACCTTAATGGCCCCGTCGAGACAGTATTTCACTGAAATACTGCACCTACTGCAAAAGTAGCAGGTTCTTGGGACGTCCAAATGTGGAAAGTTCGTGGTATCTTTGTCATACTTATGTGCGAGTTTGTGGATGGTCTGCATGATAATGCAGGCGTAAGTGTTGTTTTTTTTACGTGCGTGCCCACATAAAGGTGCATTTCAGATCGAGGAATTCAGCGATGATGAGAGTGGGAACTGCCAAAGTCCCACAAAATTCTCCTGTAGCCATGTTTCAGTGGGTGTGGGTGAGTGGGTGAAGTGATGGATGCATGCATGACGCTTTTTTACATCCTTTTCAACAATATTTCAGTTATATAAGGACGATGGGACGGTGATAATGATTGTACCCCCGTTTACGGTAGGAAAGATTCTCGCGGGGCTCGAATCCGTTCTGCTTAATATATTAGTAGGCCAGCGCTTAACCCACTGAGCCACCAGGGCTCCTGGGTGAAGTGAGGAAGTGCATATCCGATAAGGGTATATTTCACCATTTAGGAAGCAAGAGCAGTGGCCCAGTTAAGAAGGGGTAACAGGGATATAGTTGAGATAATTTTCCTTATTTCTGAAGGAAAACATATGTTATGACCCTCATTCAAGCCGTCTCGGCAACACGGTTCTAATGAGGGGTAACAACATATTATGCTTTTATGGAGAACTATTGAAAATTGTCCCTAAATTATCCGTGCTTCCCCCTCTTATCTGATTACTGAAAGAGGGACCCTACTTTTTGGCACTGAGCACTGTACACACTGCTGATAACGACTAACGGTCTCAGCAGTTCTAAATATTTCTGATGCCAGCAGTATCCTTTCCGTTGATCAAGTTTTCGACCAGACAACTCTATCACTTCCGCATAGTGGCACTTACTGTGTCTTCCGCAGTTGAACAAAGCATAAAAGGTTGGGGATGTGGTTGGTTGGTCGTTTTTGGTTTAACGGCTCCGTTTTTTGAGACAGACTTTCAATATATACCGAACCGTCCCTCAGAGAGAGGGAGAAGTAACAGAGTTAGGAGAGGAAAGAGAAAAATGGCCAAAAATGTCTCCCGCACCTAGTGCAAACACAATTGGACCTTGCCCCACTATTATCCATATTAAGAGGACGCACTAGCACTGAAACTTACCCAGCTCCATCTCTCGACCACGACCATCCCCGAAAGGTTGGAGAAGCATTGTTTTCAATAACGACAAGCATGTCAGGAAACTTCGTATACTCCGTTTAACTTGAGAATGCATAAAAATTAGGGAACACAATCAAAGCAGTATCATATTTTATTAAAGTACCGTATATAAATAATAATAAAAAATAATAATAAAGTAAAACAAACAGAAAAAAAAAGGAAAGAGAAAATCGGAGATTTGAACCCGTAACTGTCTGTGCTAGAACGCAAAACGCTGTCCACTACACCACCGCCTCAGATATGTAATCACGTGGTTTGGTACATAGAAGTATATTGCAGACATTTAACACGGCTAAAAATTGACTCCTAAAAATAGACAAGACTTAAGTCAAAACAGGTTACGTTTTTGCTTAGATTCATTTGTGAAACGGCTTAAGTAAGAACTTAAGTCATTCTTACTTTTTTACTTAAGTTATAACTTAAGTTGTAACTTAAGCACAAATCTAAGATATGTTCAAGAAACCGGCTCCAGATATTATATAGAGGTTCATATTTTTAGTTTGTTTGTATTGCACATGTACATGTCATCAGTAATCCCACTCTCTCCACCAGCTGTAAATAATTTCTAAACGGAAAATAGTCCTTGGACGCCGTTTGCAAGTAGTTAAAGAAACTTTCTTTACATTTTCGGAATAAAATTCATAAATATACATTTAAGCCGCGTCACGACAAAACCACAGAAGTGGTTGTGCGCCCAGCGCAAATTCAGATCAGCCTGGGCATCCACTTAGTCTGATCAGAGTATTCGCTGACAAATTGGATGTAGCTTAGACCCTTAGCTACCCTTTATGCGCTTAACAAAGAGTCTGGTCAGACTGTACAGATGCACAGGCTGATCTGAGATTTCGATGGGTGCACAACCACTTCGTTGGTTTTCTCGTGCCGCGGCTCCTTTCATTTTGTGGTACATTACATTTGCCATATTTCATGGCTTCGACTGAGTCATAAAACATTATCTCTGTTCCGTTATTATCTTATATCCAAATGCAAAATATATGTGAGACGCTGTTATAAATTTCATTCCCCATTGCACATACTAAGATGTTACAAAATGGTTATAAATATTTTGTTAGTGAAACCATTGCTGGATATCGCCGAGAAGTGTTTGCCGACAGAAATGACACAATCTGGACAACAATTTCGCCACCTTCAAATGGAATGGGACATGCTTACTCGCTATTTCTTTCGAGATCAACTTTCCTCGACTGCAAATTGTAAGTTAAAGTAGTGATAATCACTGACCTGTGGTGAATACAAAACACAACATAAAATGCTGAAAATTACAACACATCTTCCCAAAAGTTCGCAGGTGCCTTCTGTATGTTGCGTTACACAACTTAGAATGCTAAATCATGTGCCTTGCTGATAATAAAACACCTGTTATATAAGCAAAGATCAAAGAACATTTAGCGGCGCAAAAGAAAATCTAGAAAATATCTATCATTATTGAAACTGCATTTAGGTCTGGTTGTACTCAAAGCATTAACAGTAATGTTCTATCAATTATTTCTAACTCTTTCACACCTAACGGCAGACTAAACCGTAAGTGTAGATTATACAGTATGACCGGCAATTACTGAGACTTTTTACCGAACTTTAGCCAGTATTCTTTTATCTTTATGTAATATCAATGAAACTGCTTTGATATGTTGTTGCTATATTCATCACTGAGCCACAAAGTGGAGACTTTGATAGTTGCCAGTCATATAAATTATGTGAATTATCTCCCCTTTAATTAACCAAGTACAGAATTTGAGCAAAAATCACAAAATAAGAAGAAATCTAAAACAAAGTTTCTACAAAAAAAAATGCCTAAGAATGACAGCATGTTTAAAATTGCTTTTTCAGATACAGACACAACACGGCTGTATAATCAGCAACTATTTGTGATGTCAGCTTTATATTTTAAGAAAATATTTGGTTCTGCAGAACAGCTAGATTTGAAACTTTCACCTAATTCTTAGAAAATGGTCTATTTTTAGCAGGGTTGGCTTCTAGATATAGTCACTGAGTAAAGAGTAATACAAACAGACAAGCTTAACTATACAATTGCAAACACTAATGTCTTATATGTAAGATGATATCATAAAATAAGATCACTCTTGTTCAGTATTTGTTTTATTATGCTTTGAATATTGACAAGACCCAATTTTGAGATTATAACGTTAATTCACTAACATAAAATTTCAAATCCTTCGAAAACTTAGTTACCAACACAAAGACTTAATCATTTTATAACACATAACAACATTGATAAACATGACATTGTTTAATAATATTTAACACAAACCAGAATGTATTACCTTGAAGCAGTAATGTCTTGAAAAAAACCTATACCTCTGAAAAGCTCTTGAAAATCCGTCTTATTTTGCCAGTTTAGACCCCTTGGTCGAACGAATGGACATTAATTTCTGAAAATGCTAGTAAAAAGAACTATACTAACTATGAATTATTTATTATATTCCTATCTTAATAGTCCACCATGCAAATGGTTTACTGAAATAACTAGGGTTAACCGATTATGAAAAATGCTATTCTCAATAATTTCCGGTCATACTATATATTTTCTGGTCCTTTAGGTCATTGAGTTCATTTAGAGTCAGTTTGAAATTAGAGTTATACTTCAGCTGGTTTTAGCGTGCGTGACCGTTGTCAAAATTTGATTAGTGGTCATAGGCAGACTCAATTAAACTGAGTCTGCTATTTCGTTTGTTTGGTTTATTTTTTGCTTCCAAAGGATCTAACTATTCAGAACTGATTGATACTGCGTAAGTTATATAGGTATACCTGTTTAATCTATATCAAATTGATGCATAACAATATACATGCTTAATTTACATGGTTTATTAAATAATTGAACATTTGAGAACTAGCTAGTACATTTGCCTTTATTCAAACTAATCATTTGCGAAAGAACTGAACCTCTCCATGCGTTGGAGTACCTTCAGACCTAAATGCATGTCCAATAATAAAGGTTATTTTTTAAACTTTGCGCCGAAAAAAATAGCCATTCAACTTTTGTACTATAAATACGTTTAACAGCGCACCTTGTTACTTGTCTTCGTATTCGAAAATATAAAATATGTAGAGAACAGTAAATTAAAACAGTTATGCTCAGTTGCGGGGAGATATGTTGTTTTTTTCGTTGATTATTCAAACTTTGGTATTTAATACAAACCACCACCTTAAGTAATCCGCCACATTCAATGATATACACAATTTACTTTTATTGGGATTTTTAGTCAGTTGTAATCATGAGAGTTTGTTTATTTCTGAATGCATTTAGTTTTCTCTAAATGTAACACAGCACTAGTAGAGGCTTACATAACTTTAAAGGAAAACAACCGGAAAAATGAAAAGTCATATTTTCAGAAATTAAACCAAAAGGATCGTGTAGTCAAACTTACTTCTATTTAGTTTTATACAATCTCGACAAACTCTTGCTTGAAATTAATGTTTGAGCTCAGCAAATTAGCTCATATAAGCCGATTTGACACTAATACCGTAATTATCAAATGCAATTCTTCTTTCAAATACATGTAGATGTCTGATAAAGACCAGTTAACCGTAATGGTGAAAACATACTTTCAATATGTTAAAAGTAGAAATCGGTAAGAAAAAGCCAGCATTTTTTGAGTAGTTTCGTTTCCATATACAACGGTAAATAATAAAATTTCAAATGTTCTTTTCAAATATAAACATATCCTTATCAAATTTAGTGCAACAGACGCGCGTTTCTGTATTTAACTTCTTCAGTGTTGCTAAGTCCAAAAAGTTTGCAAAAAAAAGAGAAGATGCGCAGGTCTCGGCAGGCAACGAGCATCCCTCTCCGAGCCACACTTACTGTCGTATTTCGCGGGACGCATTACCTGCTGCAGGCATCCGGTAAGAGACGCCCACGTATTAACTCGGGAGCGAAGGTGTCCCCCATCAAGCCACCTCAACCCCTGTGTCTCGAGAAGGCGACAGACATGGGTATCGATGTCCGATGCAGCTAGAACTAGCATAAAGCCAAAAGAACGCACAAGAATGGAAACCAAACTCCGCTAAGATTCATGTCGCCATAAAAACTCAGTCTTAGTTTTAGAATAATTTAGAAATTTGGGTTGGTATAAGGTACTTTAAATCTGTATTTAAGTAGTGACCCCAATGCCAGAGAACCAGAATCAACACTGAAACACTATCTGGGTTTATGATATCCTCAGGGACAAATTGTCCATCAGCAGTTATATCAGCCCAATGTTCTATTATAAACGTATCCATACCAAATTTAGAGCGGTGAAATCAAACACGATTCTATCTTTGTGAGTCTCATGTTCTATGGTTATATGCTACTTTTCCATCATCATAGCAAAATGAGGAAATTAAAGCATTAAATTAAAATGCACTATCAAAAGGATGGAGTTTTGTTTATTATTTTGTAAACCTTTGTTTCAGACGAGCTTGTAGAGCTTCAAGTGCCTGTCCAAACAAAGCTATATACAGGAATGCCTACATTGTTCAAAAGTCCTGCTGGATTGGATTATGTCAACAGAGCTGTCCTGATGCAAGACCTCTCTGGTTATATCAATTTTGTAAAGGTTGTTAAGTCATAATCCTTATCAACTAATGTAGTTCCGTAATTACACCCTAAATGCAATGCCTGAATAAAAGGACAGGCACAATGCAACTGGTAACCCAAACGCATGCTTTTATATATCGGATATAAGGAGATAATTGCTTTGTTAATTTAAGAGTTCATCATACCACCAAGTGGGTGGGGAATGGTTTGAAATTGGACTTAATTTGAACAAAAATTACAATGCTTGTGAAATTTTAAGTTTTACTTAACCCATAACGCTATTTCTATATGTTAGAATAATATACTGAGAAGAACTATAAACAATATATCT
Organism: Ctena decussata; assembly: GCA_963989385.1. Taxonomy (NCBI): domain Eukaryota; kingdom Metazoa; phylum Mollusca; class Bivalvia; order Lucinida; family Lucinidae; genus Ctena; species Ctena decussata. Next base: position 23,236,376 of record OZ022506.1, read on the forward strand.
AAAATCATTTAAATGAGAAAATAGAGGCAAAATAAGAGGCGGACAGGATTTCCATAAGAACTCGTAAACAAGAGATAACGATATAACACTATTTCGGTATTTTGAAGGTGTCAAGCATGAGCTATAATGTCCCAGAGTGGCACAGCCTTTAAATGTGTACTTTTTAAGAAATGCATACAATGCTGGCCTCATGTACATGAAGTCACTCAGCGTGCCTTTTATCGTTCATTCAAATTGTAAATAAAAGTCTCAGTATCCTTTCCCATCGAAGCAATTATTTTACATAACGTAACTGCACTAGTTAAAAGCAAGTACTATTCTAAATGCAAATATGTGCATAATATGAACGATCCATGCAAAGATGTCGACGTTTTAGCAGTATAAATAGCAAGGTCGTAGATGAGTTTCTGTTTTGTTCACATGCACAAGATGATACACGAACCGCTAAACAAATTGTGCACTTTTGCGGGGTTTGAAAATCCAAAACCAGACTCAAAGTCCCGAACCAGTTTACTGGTGTAGATCTTACAACAATCTGGTTTACATTAATTAAACAGTCTTAGTTTAATTAATTCAATTTATGTCACAGTGCTCGGTCTTTGAATCCCGTCTCCAGGTGAAAGAAAAAAAATGATGGACTTTGTGCTGTAGAATAAACATATTCAAAAATCCCGGGAGAGTCCAAAAGTTAAGCCTAGATTCGCAATGCAGTATCTAAATAGGATTCTGTTTTTCTGAATTTACGAGGATCATAAAAAAATTACTGTCACTGGCTTATTGTTTAAAAAATAAAAGGTGATATTCACCCAGAATAAGAATAATTTAGAAACCCTGTTTTTATCACATAGCTGTAGAAAACTGACCTTTGTATCAATTACATAAAATTCACAACCTGCTTTAAAAGAAGGGTACCCTAACCCTTCTGGCAAATTAGCAGATGCAATTGCAGTAATGCCCAGATCATGCCTATCATCGTTGCCTGGTGCCTACGATTCCTCGGATACTAATAAACTCAGCGAAAAATCTCGAAGTCATTCAATGCACTTTACATAGTTTACAGCATTTTGTAATCTCAATATTATGCAAACAGCGCGATACGAAAAATGACTAGGTCATGTTCTAAGTATAATAGCTTCATAAATTTGCAATAGTTCATCTTCTAATATATTTACTGCATTAGATCATGACAATGTGATCTCAATGAAAACTAAAAAAACAGTCCTTAAAATGAAGTCACAGTGATTCCCTGAAAATCACGTGACTGCGTATTTCTACATATTTCTGTGACACCATCTACAAGTGCGTTACAAACTTTTTATACATGGGTAAATATTTCATAATTTTTTACATACCGGTATCATTATCAAGAGCAGATTTAAGGGTTGAAAAATGATACTGTTTACAATATTTCATACTGTATTCATGCCAATTCATCATACTTTCATTGCAGGTAAATCATTTATGCAGTTGAACCGCGGCCACCAGTATATCACCATTGCATTAAGTGCCCAGTTATACCACCATTTGCAGTAATAACAGCCGTGATTCTAGCAAGCATGGTCGAATACAGAGCCTTTAATTTGTCCATTCCTATGCTATACCATATTTCTTGGACATTTTCCAAAGACCCTCTTTCTTATTCGGCAATAGCCCCATGCTCTGCTTCACAATATTCCACACAGATTCTGTTGGCTTAGATTTGGCGAGTTTGACGGCCTGCCGAGAAGTGCAATACCCTGGCGATGCATAAATGCTCTTGTACTCAAAGAAGTATGGCAGAGTGCGTTATTTTGTAAGCAATGGCCAAAAGAAATACTTTTCAAAGCTCAATTTTGAAATGGCTGAAACAAAATCCGAAATTTAAAATTGGCTCCGATTGACTAAAATGTTTTAAAATATATTTACCTTCAGAGGACACCTTTTGGGTCATTCTGCAACGAAAAAAAGGTGCTATACCCTGTTTTATGAGAACAAGTGGTCGTAATATTGGTTGAAATTTCGCAAATGTAATGATTAGAAAAGCACATAGTGTATATAACGACAGTTTTGGCCTTGTACAGTATGGAAGTTTCGCGAAACACAGGGCAGCTATATCTTTAAAGCGTTGCAAAGTCGGTGAACTATATATAAATGGGAATGAAATCTCACGCTTTTGCTTACTTATACAAGTTGCAATATATCTGAAATAATTTCGATTCGGCAATCTGCATAAGTAGCAAAACATTCCGACCAAAACTCTTGATTATGTACTTAATATATGTTTAAAGTAATACCATATTTGTGATATGATAAACAATACCTTTGTCTATAGACAGGAAAGTGAAAAGACAGTTTATTGCAACTTGTGATATCTTTAAAGCATATGTCAATGTTGTTTGCATGTACCACGATCTTCATGCATATGGCAAGCAAATGAAGAACTTTTGGGTATGTAAAAAAATTATGAAATATTTACCCATGTATAAATTTTTTGTAATGCACCTGTATATCAATCGTTTGCATGACTTATAATAGACAGGACCGCTCCAACGAATGCAACAAATAGCAAATCCAAAAAATGCAGAATGCTACGATATGTAGTTGACGAGATAGGCAGCATGAACCACTAGCGAGCGAAAACTCAAAAATCATGAAAAGAAGCCAGCGTCAAATACTAGGCTTGTATTTGAATTTATAACTCAATAAAATGGCATTTTGTACCATGTACCTGCTATCAGTATAAAGAAAAAACGATTTTTCTTTGATTGTTGCTAACCGTAGTAAGCTATCACGTCTATGAGCAAAGTTATGAGTCCAGTAACAGAACTTTTTGGACGATCCTTACTAACTCCTATGTAGGACTTATCAAATCCTACGTAGGACTTATCAACCCCTAAGTAGGACTTACTAACTCTTACATAGGACTTATTTACTCCCTCTTTTAAAAGTCCTACGTAGGAGTTATTATACACCCGGCATACGAAGTATGTCGAGGGGTATATAGGTTTTGTCTTTCCGTCCATTCGTCCGTCTGTCCGTCCGTCCATCCGTCCGTTCATTTGTCCTTCCGCCCGTTAGTTAACATTTGCGTTAACGTTTTGTGTTAAGTTTGATCTTTTGCTCTGTTTTCTCAAAAGTCCATTATGTAACTTGTTTGTATGTGCTTAATGTTACTACAGGATAGATACTGATCTGATTGCTTTACCAGGATGCTGCTGCTAGCCTAAGGTCAGGGTCACAGACTTAGAAACTTGTACAACAGTTGTGATAAAGTTTTGCGTTAAGTTATTTTTGCTTTGTTTTCCTGAAAGTCTTTACTGGAACTGGTTTATATGTGTTTAGTCTTACTACAGTATAGATACTGATTAGAATGCAACACCTGGATACTGCTGCAAGCTTAAGGTCAAGGTCACAGACTTAGTTTCCAACTATGGTTTGAGGGCTGGATTTGGATTTTGATTGTTTCAGTTCCTGGTCTTTGCATACTTTTTACTTTTAGAAATTTGTGCAACAGTTGTGATAAAGTTTTGGGTTAAGTTTTATTTTTTTGCTTTGTTTTCTTGAAAGTCTTTACTGGAACTGGTTCATATGTATTTAGTTTTACTAAGGATAGATACGAATCTAAATGCATCACATGGATACTGCTGCTAGCCAAAGGCCAAGGCCACATACTTAGAATTTTGTGCAACAGTTGTAATAAAGTTTTGCGTTAAGTTTTGTTTTCTGGTTTGTTTTCCTGAAGGTCTTTACTGGAACTGGTTCATACGTGTTTAGTTTTACTACAGGATGGATACTGATCAGAATGCATTACCTGGATACTGCTGATAGCCTAAGGTCAATGTTACAGACTTAGAAATTTGTTCAATAGTTGTGTTAAAGTTTTTCGTGAAGTTTTGTATTTGCTTTGTTTTCCTGCAAGTCTTTACTGGAACTAGTTCATATGTGTTTAGTATTATCACAGGATAGATACTGATCAGTTTATCACCTAGATGGTGCTGCTGGCCTTTGGTCAAGGTCACAGACTTATAAATTTGTTCAACAGTTGCGTTAAAACTATGTGTTAAGCTTTTGCTTTTTCTCTGTTATTTTGAAAGCTTCAATTGGAATTTGTTTAGATGAGCTTCGAGTTAGTACATGATGGATACATTTTAACTTCATCTGGATGCTGCTGCAGAGCTAAGGTCAATGTCAAAGACTTGGTCATTTGTATTAAATTAACATTAAAGTTTTACTTGTATCCGTTTACTTATATTTTATGTTCAGTATTCTTGAGTGAAACTTTTTGATGTGCGACCTAAGGTTTACTTTTAGGTTGAAAAGTTTTGTAGACATCATCTGGCTGCTACTGCTGACCATAGGTCAAGGTCACATAATTTTTAACTTCATATAATATTTCATAGAAGTTTTACTTTTAAATGTGTATTCTTCTGCGTATTGTCAAATCTTGGAATGGAACCTTTTGATATGTGACTGGGCCTATTGTTAGATATGATTATCTGTTTGTCAACATTTCCATTTATGTATTATGTAAAGTTCATTTTCTGTAGACGGTGGTGCTGGCCGGGGGTATACGTGTGCCTCTGCTCACTTGCTCTAGTTAACTCCTACTTGAGATGTTATGAGTCCTACGTAAGGGTTGATAAGTCCTACGTAGGGGTTGATAAGTCCTGCATTGTATAGGAGTTAGTACGTCTTACATAAGTCTTATTATCTACATCGTAGGAGATCATAAATCCTACTTATTATCTCTTCTGTCGGACTTAGTAGCTTCTACATAGGACTAATTTACTCCTACATGTGCGAACCACTTATTAATTACTACTTAGGACATATTAACTCCGACATACGACTTATCAACTACGTACGACTTATTAACTTCTACAATGGACTTATTAATGACTGCACCCAAGCTGAACAAGACAAAAAGCCAAGAGAAGGCTCTTTCCAAGCAAATTGTCCACGAGGCTATCCAATTAATGCTAAAACTATCAAAATATAGCAGAATGACTTGCAATTCTAAGACCTTTTAACCGTATTTTAGTCATATCTGGACGATGGGGTGACAAAATGAAGGGTAAAGTGCAAACTTTGTACGTAGGCTAAAGTTAATATCTGTCTGAATCCGGCCAATTAATATTGTGCTGCATGGTGGGGTTTCAAACATTTGTTGTGCGCAAGGTAAAGGTCACAGCACACACTTAAGCTGTGTGAATAGGCTAAAATGATAATATATATGTGTGACATTTTTGTCCGAGGTTTGACTGCAGATTGGATGTTAAGTCTTTTACCTATATTTCACGGTCCCCTGATTCCATCTTTTAAATGATGCAAGTCTGCCTCCGTGAAGCTAGTTATCCTACAAGTGCAAACTATTTAAGGCGCCATCTAACTGAGGGCACTAAGCGGGAGCATCCGTGTCCGTTGAATACATTTGTAGTTGTATATTATTCAGGATAGCCCGTTTGCCGGGAAAAAGCTGATCTCTTTAACTTTTCGCTTGTCGTGTTTGCGTTATAGTTCTGCCTCCATTTTGATATTTTTCCTTTATGCATGAATGGTTAGGACAGAATATGCTTAACAACTGTGTCGGTGTCTAAACGTTGCCTTTTCATCATTTGGTATTGTAGGTTGGGTTTTGATTTGATTGTATTAGTACCTAATATTTGCCCATTTACACCACTTCGTTAGATGAAAAACCGGTGGTCGAGAATTTTTGAACTTGTTATTTTTAATGGTCCTTTGGAATGATAAATAAGTAAAATATATGCGATAGTTTATTTAATTTATTTATTTTTGCTTTGTTTCTTCTTAAAAAATAGCTTTTTTTTATTATACTGACGTCTTCGTGGAAATCAAGCTTTTGCAATTGTTTTCGAATTAAAGGGAAAGCAACTCTTACCATTTCAGTCAAATGTCCCTTCTCAATAGTGGTTAACTCTGAGAGGAAACAATCTTCCAAATTCTTTCCTTTAAGAATAGATCTAACTTCAGAAAAGCCTTGTCATCTAGGGAAGCAAACAGGAAGTCACAAAAGTCATTCCCCTTTCTAAACAAGTAGCCAAAAGGGCAACAGTTGCTCACCTGAGAGACATTGTAAACCTATAGGAATATTTAAGATGCTCAAGGGCAGCTAACTCTACAGTTAGTGGTCCAATCAGACTGAAAATTAAACTCATCCAAAACATTATGTATGCCCTCATTTACTATATGCAAGTTTAAAAAGTATCCGATCAAGAGCACAATAGACAGAGCTGTCATCTTGTACTATAACTTTTCACCGGCAGCCAAATTTCATCTCACTAGACTTTCTGCAGAGGGACAACAGCATGATTCCTAATCTCTCAGGGATGTTTACTTCTAAAGGGAGTTTTATTACCCCTAACAAGTTCTTATCAAAACATTCCACTGCAGAAAACCTAGATAATCATCATTTAATATGTGTGTTTATGAGCATGGATTTATGACTGTATTGAATTATGATTTTGTTGTTGCTTTCTTTGACCTAGTGCACAATTTTGAGGCTATCTTTGACCTTCCATAGCTGTTAATAGCTTCTTTTCTGAAATGAGCCACTTCATCTATTTTCTTAAGCCTCTTATCATTTTCTGTGACTGTTCAGTCTGAGTTTTGAAATGATCGGAAACCCAAAATATAGGTTTTCTGATGATGCGGCTAAAATATGAGTGAGACCCAAGAAAATGCAATTTGCTATTTCACAAGCATAATTTATATTTCAGATATTTCCAGATCTTGTTAGCTGTGGTGTCGGCATTTATAGCTTCCTTATCGTATACTAGATCACTCATAGCTACAATGAAAAAAAGGCAATAAGCAATGCTTATTAGATAACCCCCCCCCCCCGCACATTAATGGTCAATAAAGTAAATGATGTCAGAATACAAAGGCCATACAAATGACTGTGTAAGTTGACATAGCTGCCATTTTATCAATAATATTTTTGGCAACAAACTTCTTCATGCAAATGTCAACTGTGCCTTTATTGTGAAGACAAAATGTCAAATTGCTTCAACTAAAGCTAAGGTCAACCTGTGCATGCACTGTCATAGCGCAAGCATAACCCCTATTAAAACATGCAGGAAAAATTGTCTAAGTTCAGACAGCTGCCCTTTTGTCAAAAATGGCGGCTCAATTTATGCTTCAATTTTTAAGTAAATTTGAAAGTTTATGCTTCAACTTTTCAAGTGAACTTGAAATTTTGTTATTTTCAGGAATTTTAGATCTAGAGAGGCAGGGTGGCCGAGTGGTTAGAGTGGCTCGATTATTGTGCAGAAAGTTGCTGGAAGGTCGTGAGTTTGCGGCTCAGCGTCGCCATCTGACGACAGGAAAACTCTCGAGATATTGTCACACCCTACATTTGTGTGAAGTTATTTCAAAATCCATGGAGAAATGTAGGTGCTAGAGAGATCACAAAGTTTTTCTAAAATTAGCCACAGTGACCTTGACCTTGGGCGCAGCACCCTGAAAGTCGAACTTGCTCGAGATATTGTCATGCTCTACATTTGTATGAAGTTATTTTAAAATCCATTGAGAAATGTAGGTGCTAGAGCGCTGACAAAGTTTCTCTAAAAATAGCCACAGTGACATTGACCTAGGGCGCAGCACCCTGAAAGTCAAATTTGTTCAGGATATTGTTATGCCCTACATTTGTGTGAAGTTGATTTAAAATCTGTTGACAAATGTAGGCGCTAGAGGGATGACGAACTTTTTCTAAAAATAGCCACAGTGACCTTGACCTTAAGTGCAGCAACCTGAGAGTTAATCTTGCTCAAGATATTGTCATGCCCTACATTTGTGTGAAGTTATTTCAAAATCCGTGGAGAAATGTAGTTCCTAGAGCGATGACAAAGTTTTTCTAAAAAAAGCCACAGTGACCTTGACCTTAAGCGCAGCACCCTGAAAGTCAAACTTGCTCGAGATATTGTCATACCCTACATTGTTTGAAGTTATTTTAAAATCCATGGAGAAATGTAGGTGCTAGAGCCATGACAAAGTTTTTCTAAAATTAGCCGCAGTGACCTTGACCTTGGGTGCAGCACCTTGAAAATTGAACTTGCTCGAGATATTGTCATGCCCTACATTTGTGTGATGTTATTTTTAAATCCATTAAAAGATGTAGGTGCTAGAGCGCTGATAAAGTTTTGCTAAAAGTAGCAACAGTGACCTTGACCTTAAGCGCTACACCCTGAAAGTCAAACTTGTTCGGGATATTGTCATACCCTATATTTGTGTGAAATTGATTTAAAATCGGTTGAGAAATGTAGGCGCTAGAGTGATGACAAAGTTTTTCTAAAAATAGCCACAGTGACCTTGACCTTGGGTGCAGCACCCTGAAAGTCGAACTTGCTCGAGATATTTTCATGTCCTACATTTGCGTGAAGTTATTTTAAAATCCATGGAAAAATGTAGGTGCTAGAGCGATGACAAAGATTTTCTAAAAATAGCCACAGTGACCTTGACCTTGGACGCAGAACCCTGAAAGTCAAACTTTCTCGAGATATTGTCATGCCCTACATTTGTGTGAGGTCATTTTAGAATCCATAGAGAAATGTAGGTGCTAGATGGCTGACAAAGTTTTTCTAACAATAGCCACAGTGACCTTGACCTTGGGTGCAGCATCCTGAAAGTCGAACTTGCTCGAGATATTGTCATGCCCTACTTTTGTGTGAAGTTATTTAAAAATCCATCGAGAAATGTAGGCGCTAGAGCAGCACCCTGAAAGTCAAACTTGCTCGGAATATTGTAATCCCCTTCATTTGTGTGAAGTTATTTTAAAATCCATTGAGAAATGTAGGTGCTAGAGCGCTGACAAAGTTTTTCTAAAAAAAATGTGATGACGTTGTTTTCTCCATTATAACACTATGGGATTTTTTTCAAACGCTCAAGGGCAGCTAACTCCGTAGTCTGTGCTCGAATCCAGCCAAATTTCGAACTCATCCAAGCTCTTATGTATGTCACCATTACCTGCAAGTATGGTAAGGATCTAATCAAAAACAGTCGAGATAAGGTGATGACGCCGTTTTCCCCATTATAACCCTATGGGATCTAAAACCTAATGCAGCCTTTCCCCTACCCCAATGATGCTTCAGATAAAATTTGATTGCAATCAGCCCACTGGTTTCTGAGATATTTATGTTTGAAAGTGTTGACGCACCCACTCACGCACCCACGCACGGACGGACAACAGCTCGACTCCAATCCTATAAGCTCACCTCTGAGCCTTCGGCTCAGGTGAGCTAAAAAGGCGAACAAATTGAGAAGTTTTATCCATACACCCTCTAGTAGCGTATGTAGAGTACCGCATATCCGATTCATTAAGTGTACAAAGAAATAAAGATGTGGCCAGTTTAACGCGCATCTTTTACCTGGATTCATGTTAGTCATGTAATAGTGTAAAAGTAGAATAACATTAGTCAGGAACTGATACAATCAAATTGCACATCCCTTACCCGCAACCAAACGTGATATAGTAACATGAAGTATCAGTAAAAATCGTGATTCACTACGAAGGGTAACAAAATGAACGGTGCTTTGCCGGGTAGGTGATCACGAAGCTAGCTATAGCCACAGACAAATACTATGGGGCACCAAACATTTATCTATAGCCTCTTCTACATATGGTTCTTTATCAGAACAAACTGACAAAGCAAACTGATATTTCGAAGAACATAGATAACAGAGCACAACGAGAAACGCAATGGATAAACTACATCGGAAGCACAGCCAATAATTTTGTTTTTGTTTGCAGAAGAATTATAACAGGTCATGGCGAGTATTAACAGTCTTAGATTTCAACTATAAGACGAAAATGCTGACCTGTGTCCTCACGAGATCTGACCTAAGTCGTTTGGGGGAAGATACGTACATGCAATTATTCAGTCCTGAAGGTCACCAATCTCCTGTGATCACGACTGGTCCTATAGCTTCCATTATGGCCTTTGGCTCATCCATCAGCGTCATAGACAACAACGAAGATGAAGGTAGACCACAGACACGACAAAAATCTCTGACATCGGATGTAAATCTGGTAAGCTAAAATGATTTCCAGCTCTTGAAATAAGATTTCTCTGGCTTTCGTTACCAGATATAATCAGGGTCACTTGGAGGCTTTAGTAGCTGAAACTTCAAAGTATGGCCTATGTTCCTTCCTTCCCTTTCAATGTATGCTCTGCTCTTGAAAGAACTACTTAAGATTTTCATTTGCCTTCACTGCAGCTGGTTTGTGTCGTAAAATGTCTCTAAATACATCATCAATAGTGTAGTATAAACATATTTAGTGCGACAAACCCGTGTTTCTGTATCTAACTTCGTTAGTCTCGCAAAACCTCAAAGTTTGAAAGAAAAAAGGTGATGATAAGTCTTGGCAGGCAACGAGCATCTCTGTCCGAGCCACACTTACTGTCGCATTCCGCGGTACACATTAGCTGCAGACATCAGGTATGCTCAACTCGCGAGCACAGGCGTCCCCCATCGAGCTACCTCAACCCCTGCGTCTCGAGAAAGGCGACAGACAAGGGCATCAGGAAAGAGATGTCAAATGCAGCAAGATCCCGCATAAAGCCAGAACAACTCAAAAGAACGGAAGCCAAACTCCGCTAAGATTCGTGTCGCTATGACAAATCAGTCGTAATTTTAGAATAATTTAGAATTTTTTCAGATATACATCAAATGGAATAAGGTTATTTTAAATCAGTATTTAAGTTGTAACCCCAGTACAAGAGAACCAGAATCAACACTGAAACACTGAGTATCATCGTGGACAAACTATCCACCAGCAGTGTTACCGGCCAAGTATTTTATATTCTATATTTGGCCTTAAAGATCGGAGGATATATTTTAAAATCAGAACATTTTGATTGGTTTAGACTCTTATTTTAGATTATCGCTTTTTTAGTCTTTTGGCCCATTTTGATACTTATTAGTATTTGAATCAACTAATTACAGTATGCTTTCTCTGGCTTTTGTCACCAGATATCGTCGGCTCTAGTAGCCAAAACTTCAAGATATGGCCTATATTCCTTGCTTTGAATGTATTCTCTGCTCTAGAAGAAACTTTTTAAGATTTAAATTCAATCAAATTTAATATAATTTCTTTTAATCATCAGGCTTCATGGCAGCCTCTCATTTAAACAGCTTTCCTGAGGCGTTTTATTAATTATACATGTTATAATATGAAATTACTATATAATGATAATCACATATCCTCCATGTGTGAAACTTATCAGCCTCATTTATAGGATCTGTTTGCTTGTTCAACGCATCACGATGGAGGATGATTTTTGTAGTCGTGCACTTCGTCGTCCACCTGCTGATTTCTCTTTGCTGTCTTGGGGTTGGGTTAATAAAAGAAACTGCATGGAGGGTAGTTGCTTTTATATCTTGCTTACATTCTAAACCATCATCTAAAGAAGGACAACGCTATAATTTATAGTCTTGACTAAAAGTGTGAAGCTGTTATATTTTAAACAATTTCTGCTTTAATTCGGTATGTATCGGCTTGACGAATTTTACTTGTTTGCTTTCTTTTGTTTAGACAATCAGAATGAATTTCGCACAAATAATTCAAGGAAACAAAGCTTCATACTGGAATTAGGATTCTGATTCCGAGGCATCTTTTCTAGGGTATAAACAGGAACATTACTTGATTTTAAAATAATCATGTAAGTATTTGACAGCATTTTTTCTGCCGACTTGAAATGAGAATTTGGCTTGGAAATATCCATCTTCGCAAGCTATTGATACTTCGTCGATTTTGTTCTTTATGTAACTTTGGCCGATGGCCCAATCGTAAGGTAAATTTTCACTGCGCTATTTCATTTAATTCCAGCACCTCACTCGCATCCAGTCAAATTATCCGTAGCAAAATATTTTCCGCATATCCGGCGGAAAAAAAATCTTGTTACACGTGAAGATTTACTAAAACTAAGTTGACGGTCGAGATTTAACCAGTTCAGCAGTGTTTTTGAACACTTATGCAAAGTTGTTTGACAACTATATTTTACAATGGATCTTCTGATTGGGTCAAAAAATAGAAAAAAAGACAAGTAATCGCGCGTCAAGGGGATAAACTCACTCCAGCCAAACGACAGCGCTACGGGAAATCCGATTTGCGAATTGGCCGTCGGCCAAGGGTCCGTAAGGAACAAAGAGGACTCGGAACCTTTGGTTAGCGAAAAGGGAAATGTCTTGTTGGGGCTTTGTATGTGGCACGTTTAGTTATTTCTGTCAGATTTATGGCTTTTGTCAAGGTCTAAAAAAATATTTTGTCCGTAGTTTTCTCGCTTTTTAATCTCTTTTTCAAACTTCATATAAATGACCAAACACAAAGTGGGTGAAGGTTTAGGCCCAGTAAAATGGGTTTAAACCCCCCAGTAGTTATTACTGACCGTCCCTAGGCGGTACTTTCGTTGCGGTTGCATTTGTTTTATGTTCGGTGCTGTTTAATTTATTGTGTTCTCATTTTAACCCTTCTGTAATAAAAATGGAAAATAGGTAAAAATAATTGTTCATTGTTTTTCGTATAATTTGCTTAGTCTGTTGTAACCCTTCTGTTGGTCTAAATTATTTAGTTCAAAAAGATAGCTGAGTTGCCACCTATTTGGGAAAGAGCTGCTGACTCGGCTTATCACTTGTAATTTATTGTTTGTTGGGATGTCTTTGTCAGTCTTTCCCTTTGATGTTGGAAATAGGGTTTAGGATCTGATTCAGTCAGTTCCTGAAGTGTAGTTACTCTTTAAATTTTTTAAAGTGACTTTTCTGGGAATAGCTGGCTAACCTATCAATGATTGAATAATGACAGTACAATATCACGTCAGTGGCCATAACGAACGCCACCTTTCGGAGGAAACCTACGTTACGTGTGCCTTACGAAGGGACAAACGACAAAGGAAATGGGAGGAGTATTCATGTATGTCCGCTTATGAATCCTAAATCGATGAATGATTTCGAAAATTGTTGATGCCACCGAACACCAAACTGATTTAACCTTATGACAAAGGCAAATGCGTACCACCAGCCGCATCGTAGAAGTTGCTACAGTAGCATTAATTCGTCCTTTTTTTGCAAGAGAAAATTACGACACATTTTGCTCTTTAAAGGTATAGTCCTCGCCAAACGTTAAGCATATTTAATGATGAACTAAGCAGCAGAATGTAACCGATACATAAGACTTCTGCCATGATGGCAAAAAGATAGTCATCATTGGACTTACCCGATGTCATTAGGTTAACGGAAAATGCTGAGGTACTAGAAATTTGGAATTCACCAGTTGTTTGGATGAATGGTGCTAAAAGTTACGACCACTGTATTGCAGTCACAAATTTCGACCCTCTTCAAAATTCCAATAACATTATGGTGAAACCCTTATCCACTATACGAATTAGAAATAATAATAATACATTAGCCTTCACAGGCTCGGTAGTAATTCCTTAGGATTATTTTAATGGTGCAGTTGAAAAATGATTCACTTTTCATACATTAAGCAATGTTACGCAGGATATCTAATGAAAAGAACTTAGATGTTGATACAATTATACTAACTGAGCTATTACAGCATGATAATTTAAGAAAACGTGGCTTAAAATACTTTAAAAGATGCAAGGGGATTCGTGCCCCTACGTTTCGTACTGAAGTAAATTCCCTTAAAATTGTTTATTTCCAGAGTTGAAGGCTGGTTTAGATAGAATTTCATACTGTAATTATAGCTCATTTAATACCATCTTATTAGGTCTTTAAGTGAACTTCAGTGAAAACTTTATAAACTATAAACTAATAGTCTAAATCGATCTCAAATTTTAGATTTCTCGGAATCTATCCTCTGATCTCAAAGGATGTAAATAAAATATAATCTGCACTATGGATGATGTACGGGGAGACGTTTTACGGCCGCCACACGGCAAATTAATTGGACATTTCGTGTCTTTGTAAATGACCCGCAAAGATGGGATCCGTTGGACTGTCGTCTATGGAAAAAATTAAGGTGCTTCTTTAAATATAATATCAGTCTTCACATTTTGTTAATGCTTATGTAACATTTACTCAGTAAAGTATGTAATGCTGCAATGGTCTGCATATCGTGATATATATATCAATACTTATTTCTTTTTAGTAACATGAATCTAAACGTTCGGTTTGTTTGGTTTTACGAAATGATTACTTTAACAAAATACTTTATGTTCGGCACATAAAGAACCTCGGTAACGTTGGTAGCATCCATGTTCTACAAGAGATAAACTGTTATAACATTTACAGGGAAGCATCGCACTGCTTCTTCAGCAGAAATACTCCTATTTACATCCTTTTCAGTTTCTATTTCAATAAGAATACATAGTAACAGACGATTTTACTACATATTTAATTTGGCGAAAACAGTCAATCGCGCCATCAGTGAGACAGAAGAAAATGTTTTATTAAATATATTTAGTCGGTAAAGTGCAGAAACTTTTCCCTTAGAAAAAGGGGGAGGGATGAGGGGGCTGGGGTGCAGGACCGTTGGCTTTTGGACTGATTTTAGAACGGATGCATATCAAAATTAGTCTAATAAACTCCCATACAAATATGCACGAACTAACCTTCGCACCAATTATGATCAGACATGATGTCGGCAATACTTTTTTGTTAACCTACTTTGTTTAAAGGTTCCGTAGCCCAGTGGTCAAAATGCAGTGGCGGTTAGATACCCACTGTATCTTGGGCGCACAATATTAAACGCAAACCTCATCTCTCTCCTTTTGCTGTATAATCCTTCTCTGGTCCAAAAAAGATACTGTCCCCATTTACTATAGGGTTGACAGCGAGTTTTCGGTCTCGGTTAGCCTAACCCGGATTCGATGACGCGTTTTTTTTTCACCATAACAGCGTGTCTCTTTATGTAGGTCTGAAATAAAGTTATTACTCTATTCTGAAACACTTACTTTCTTTATGCTGACTCTGTTAGATAGGTTTCATGGAAAATAAGTCCTTAGCCAATATAAGGCATATGTAGAAAAATGAGGGATATGGCTACACTTTTGCTGTTTATCTGAAGCTGTTTCAAAGTCAAGTAAATGTGTAAACTTTTACCTTTACCTTTTCTTAAGGAAAAAAAAAGAAAAAAAAGCATACGGTTAATGATATGTAAACATTTAAAAATCTTATATGAAAAATCGTTCTATGTTTTAGCCCGCAGTTCGCATAATTGTCAGTTTCTGTCACATTGCTCCGGAGTTACTGTTCTTGAAATTTATTGGTGCTCCGGGAACTACCTTAATTACCGAGATAATGTGAATATAGATAGCTTACACACGTTTTATCTTTATCGACCCCAAGTTTGTTTTTCAATCTGTCTAAGATATAGGGTTCCTCGGGTCCAGATGGTGCAAATTAGTAGACAATAAAATGATTAAGGTTCTCCCGTACGTTGTCTGCAATACCGTTATAACTGATTAATTATATGTGTAACGATAAACAATTAACCCGGGTGAAAAAATGTTTTAGTATCCATCAACTACACCAGCCTCTAACGTAAAAGAAATAATTATTTTCACAAAATGTTATTTGAATTTGACGCTTTTGTCGCTTTTCTAAGTGCGACATTAACGATTTTACGCCAGGGAGAAACAAATATCGACCGCGGATTTATCAGACAAGTAGTCCGGTACCTAGCATAATTATCTACCAACAAGGGCAGGAGCAGTTGACCGACATATTTTATAATCTACACCATATGGTTATTTGATGGTAAGAAGAATGAAATGGAAACATTTTTTATTAAGACATAAACGCTATGATTAAAAATACAAATGTATTCTAATGATATAATAATAGTATGGTTCACATAAGTAAGTAGGTATAGCCCTGTCTTTATTAAATCCCTTTAATATCCTGTGTTTCGCTTCCGACAAGGTGTAAAGTACAACTGATAAATTTTGGTGACACTGAATACATCAATCTGCAGTGGTAGGTCAGAACGACATGCGTTGAAATTGTGACCCAGCAGGTTCTTGGGGTTAAATCGGTATTAATTCACGGTTTATTCAACGTCAGGACGTTGACTCAATGCTAATTGAGTATTGTTTCAACGTTTAATGCCCACTGGGATTGCAGTCTTGGACTAAAAGCTTGCATCTGCTAAGATAAGTAATATCAAGCACAATAAGATATTCGTTCGAAACTAATTTATTCTTACTAGTACAATCTTAATTTTAAAGCGTTGTGCTTAATGTTTGTTTGTTGGTTTGTTAGTAACCCTGCAATGTCTGATTTTCGATGCAGGGCCATTACACGGCTACTGATGAGGCTTTATAAGCCGAAACATGTCTGACCCATCTTCTTTCTTATAAGTGTTTTCATTGCTCTTCAAGCAATATGTCTTCTCAAACTGACCCATTCCACTTATTACTTAATATGACTGTTTATTTATTCATTTTCACCTTTTAGAAAGCTTAAACACGTTTAGGCAGATGGAAACCTGCTCATAAGTGGGTAAGCCGAGTTGAGCAACATAGACACTTTACATGCTCCTGTGTGCAGTGATTTTATTCGGGTCACTAAAAATAAACCAGACCAACACTAAAGCCAAGAGTATCATTCTTGCTTGTAAATGAATCCTGAAGTGAACCGAAATTAGAGTAATAATGATTATACCTGCATAGCAAGCTCTATACAAAGTTTTTGAGAATATGAAAGGGGGGTATCAATAAGGTGGGTTTTCTACATCCTACCAAAGTTTTATTTTTTTGACTGATGGTATACTCCAGTGTGTCTAGTTTATTGAACCATATGTGACTTTGCGCGGAAAGCCCTACTTACTGAGCTATGGGTCCACAGAATTGGGTGGGGTAATCCAACATGGTTTTAGCCTGTCTTGTAAAAACATTCTCATTTGGTAGAAGAGTACAGCAGACAGACAGGATTTGATAAAATGATTAACAGAACATCTAAACTATATTTCCATATCATTTTATTTGGTTTAATTTGAACATATGTTGTCAAAAAAGACTTCCTTTGACATTCAACATTTTTTTTATATTTTTGTCCTCAATTTTCAATATTTCTTGGCCTTATGGTTTAATAAACAGACCAGTTGTCATCAAACTAATGTCAAGGAAGCACCCTGACCAGGACATTCGGATGATGTGACCAGAATTTCACAATGACCTAGTTTTCATGGTCGACTGAACACATAAACTTGCTCAGAAGATGTTTTTTCATTTAATTTTGACCTAGAATTACGAACCTTTGGCCAAATTGCTATTTTAACTGCTATATTATGCCCTACACCCCCGTCACTAAAGGTGAAAGAATACATATTGGCTTCAGATCGGATCTCCTTGGAGTCTGCATCTGTGTCTGGGTCACATAATTTGACCTTGGAAACAAGGTCAAGGTCAGATTTTGATGACCTTGACCTTGTTTCCAAGGTCACAGAAGGACTTAATATGTGACACATACACAATTGCAGATGCCAACGAGATCCGCACTGAAGCCAATATGTGTTCCCTCACCTTTAGTGGCAGGGCGTGGGGCATAATATAGCAGTTAAAATAGTAATTTGACCAAAGGTTCGTAATTCTAGGTCAAAATAGAAAGAAAACCATCTTTCAAACAAGTTTATGTGTTCAGTCGACCATGAAAACTATGCTATTGTGATATTCTGGTCACATCATCTGAATGTCCTTCTCAAGGTACTTCCTTGACATAAGTTTGATGATAACATGTCTGTTCATTTAACAATAAGCCCAAGAAATATTGAAAATTGAGGTCAAAAATATAAAAAAATGCTAAATGTCAAAGGAAGTCTTTTTTGACAACATATGTTCAAATTAGACCAATAAAATGACATGGAAATATAGTTTAGATGTTCTGTTAATCATTTTATCAAATCCTGTCTGTCTGCTATACTATTCTACCAAATGAGAATGTTTTTACAAGACAGGCTAAAACCATGTTGGATTACCCCACCCACTTCTTTGGACCCATAGCTCAGTAAGTAGGGCTTTCCGCGCAAAGTCACATATGGTTCAATAAACTAGACACACTAGAGTATAACATCAGTTAAAAAAATAAAACTTTGGTAGGATGCAGAAAACCCACCTTATTGATACCCCCCCCCCCTTTGGGCAGTAATGCTGCTTTAAAGGAACTCATTTATGATTTTTATATGTATATGTTAATGTCAAACATGTTCCTCGGAAAATGAATTAAATGGTATTGGTTTTATTATTCCTCCAGAGAGGCGCCGCGGTCGAGTGGTAAGAGTAACTTGGTTATAAAAGTCGCCGGAAGGTCATGAGTTCGCGGCTCACCGTCGCCATCCGACGACTGGAAAACTCTCTCTATTAAACCAGCAGTAAATGGGTACTTTTTTCGAATCAGGGAAGGATAAGGCTGTGAAAGGAGAGAGATAAGCTCCACCTTTCACCAGCTGTGCCCAAGATACAGTTGGTCTCTAACCCGTACTGCCCCTACGGCTATTAGGCTATTGGAAACCTTTACGTTTTTATTTCTATTATTAATGATAATATTTACAAAACAAAAGAAATAAAATAAAAACATCACTGAGGTAACAAATAATAAACCAAAAGAGAATAAAAGGAGAAGAAAAGCCCTAACTAAGAAACACAAATATTAAAAATACAGCAGCAATAACCACATGTAAAACAGGCTTACAGTAGTGACGTATCAAGCAAGGTGTCTGCTATGCTAATATTAGATTTCTATTCCTATATGATGCACAATTTACATCTCTTGCAGACTGTGAGAGAGACCATCAGTGACTACAGAATAACAATAAAGTCAGCAAATATTGACAGAACGATTCAGATGTTTGAATATTGTGTACACGAAAAGACTTCGAATAATATCCAGCTAACATACACACTCAGGTAAGCAATATTTATATGGCCAAAACAGTTAGAGATCGAAATTATGAGATAATATTTGTGTGTCTCTGTAGCAAGTAAAGAATTTAAGTTTGCATGGTCATTAAGCATTTTTGTTCTCCTTTTATTATTGCGAGATTCAAAATTGTATGTTTGGGTTTGAGTAAGAGTTGTCTTTCGACTAACACTGCCCCTAAAATCATAGATCTAAAATTTCCAAAGTGAGTCGCGTCAGCAAAATATTCGATTTCTTCATATTTTAAAATTATTCATAATTTTCATCACTGAATTAAAATCTTGTAATTTTGAAAATAATTTGGCAGAAAAATAGATCTAAAATCTCTTCCCTGGTAAAGGTCACATTCATAGAAATGAAAACACTATCATTTTAATGTGCGGTTTCACACCACATACATTTTGAGGGTAGCCTGACTTCTAGCTTTGTCTTAACCAAGCTGAAAGCGATGTGTTTGGCTTATGAACACAGACACCAAGAAAAATGATACCCTGTAAGATAGAAAGGTTTAATTTTGATATTGTTTATCGGTGTTTCAGAAAAAACACATTATAATTTTTATCCCTTTTTGTCAAGTATATATATAAGCGCAGATGTGTTATATTCGCGATAATTACGTAGTGTACATGTCTCAGGGTCCAAGTTTGTGACTAAAAGAACTCGTATTAACAGAACATTTGATTAGAATTCTAATACGACACCGTACATGCCACCTAAAACAGTCGTTTTGGCCTAGTTAAAGAGACCTGGCTGAAATGAATATAATACATATTTAATGATCAGGTACACTAATTAGGGGCTATATTCTGTTTTATTGATTATTTGATAATTTGCATCCCAGGTTTTCCCTCACTTATTAGAAGTTCTTGAGATAGAGTATTAGCTGATGATAACTGTCCGTCAAATAAAACTTGTTGTAAAAAGAGAGGGTCTCCAGAGCACACCAGAGAAATAGCTGTTGAACTGGTTTAAAAGTAAAAAGTATGCAAAGACCAGGAACTGAAACAATCAAAATCCAAATCCAGCCCTCAAACCATAGTTGGAAACAACTAAGATTACAAATAATCAAGATACAGAGAACATATGGCCAACCGAGTGAGCAGCTTGTTCCCAAAAGGTGGCCACTCAGCAACCCAAACCGAACCAAAAGTATTAAGAACATACATAAGGTAAAACATCACAGAAACTCTGACACCAAAAACAGGCAACAGAGAACCACAACAGAACTACCGCCTTGGAACGGTCAGTAATGAATTACTGGGGGGCTTAAATCGATTTTACAGGCCCAACTAAAACTATTAAATGTTCATTATAGGAAAGATATTAAAGATCCTCAAGAAGTACCTGCTTCTGCAGAAGTAGATATAACTGTTCCTTGTCCGGTTGAACCAACGGAAAGTATAAGATGCTATATTACTAACACAATAACTATCAGTAAATCAAGACATTTAGTACATGGACAAATACTTTTACCAAGTCGTAGAAAGGACATATCAGTGTACCCTCGCTGGACTTCAACTATTGACGTGTTCGATGCATTAGTTGGAGGAATGTTTTCAGTCGAAGATGACCTAAGGAGAAAGGCTACTGAACAGGACGCCGAAGATATGGGAAATGTATCATTTAAAGTGAAAGAGACATTGCAAGTGCTGTTAAATGATTCGTTTCGCCCACCAAAACAGATGCCTATGGTTCGTATGATTTTACGTTTTTGTCTCGCCTGCGAAGCAGAGGTGAGACATATGTATTGCTTTTCCGGTGTCGTCGTCGTCGGCGGCGGCGGCGTAAACTTTGTCGAGTTTATGCGTTTGGGTCATTTTCTCAGAAACTATAAGGGCTAGAGCCATGAAACTTGGCTCATGCATACATCTGGAAGAGTACAGCTGAAAGCCATCAGCAATGTTCAGTCTTGACATACATTTTACGGTTGACTGACTTTGCAATTTTTTGTACAATTTTTCCGTTTAGGTCATTTTCTCAGAAATTATAAGGGCTAGAGCCATGAAACTTGGATCATGTATACATCTGGAAGAGTACAGCTGACAGACATCATCAATCTTGAGTCTTGACCTACATTTTACGGTTGACTGACTTCGCAATCTTTTGTCAAGTTTTCGGGTTCAGGTCATTTTCTCAAAAACTTTAAGAGATAGAGCCATGAAACTTGGATCATGCATACATCTGGAAGAGCACAGCTGAAAGCATTCATCAATGTTGAGTCTTGACCTACACTTTACGGTTGACTGACTTTGTACTTTTTTGTCGAGTTTTTGCGTTTAGGTTTATTTCTCAGAAACTATAAGGGCTAGAGCCATGAAACTTGGCTCATGCAAACATCTGCAAGAGTAGATTTCAATGCCATCATCCATATTGAGTCTTGACATACATTTTACGGTTGACTGACTTTGCAGTTTTTTGTCGAGTTTTCGGGTGTAGGTCATTTTCTCACAAACTAAATTGGCTATGGCCATAAAACTTGGTTCAGGCGTACATCGGGAAGAGTAAATCTCACAAGCATCATCAATATTGAGTCTTTACCTACATTTTACGGTTGACTGACTTCGCAATGGTTTGTCGAGTTTTTGCGTTTAGGTCATTTTCTCAGAATCTATTAGGGATAGAACCATGAAACTTGGTTCATGCATACATCTGAAAAAGTTAATCTCAAAGCAATCATCAATATCGAGTCTCGACCTACATTTTACGGTTGACTGACTTTGCTACTATTTGTCAAGTTATAGCGTTTAGGTCTGTTTCTCAGAAACTATAAGGGCTAGAGCCATGATACTTTGGTCATGCATTCATCTGGAAGAGAAGAACTCAAGTCATCATCAATAGTGAGTCTTTACCAACATTTTGTGGTTGCAATTTTTTGTCAAGTTTTCACGTTTAGGTCTGTTTCTCAGAAACTGTAAGGACCCCATCCAAGAAACTTGGTTCATGCATACATCTCTGCTGATTTAGCTCTGTTTTGTGACAAAGCGCCAGCAGGCGAGATACCGCATTCCGCAGAATCCTTGTTTTTCTTTTGTCTGACACGTGCGTACAAATACCGCATGTTTTATACGATTAATCTGCCTCAAATTAGCTATGCACTGTATTGTTGACGGTATATTCAAAAAATTAAAATTCCTTTTTCGACTTCCAGCAGGTCTAAATTTGAAATTATCACAAAGTGATCAAGGTCCAACCCCGTAATACGTACGCTGTTGCGAACGGAAGGTAACAAACTGAAATTATATCGAAGTTCTATTTTTCATTTACGACACTCTATGCACCTGTGACGCTTAATGAAAATATTAGTAAAATTTAAAGGTACAGGAAACTTCGGCGGGGACTGGTTACTCGTACATTAACAGTCATTTTTTCCGTTTATTGTATCGAGGGCTCGGGGAAAACTATGCTAACTCACTATTTTTCACAATTCACTTTTTGCAGTTTGGAAAATTTAACAGTCGATAGTCAAATGCACATTCTGTGTAGATATTAAGAGTGATGTTTTTGCAAATAAATGCCTTTATTCCTAACTTAAAAATAGTCGAAGTGCCGAATATGGAATATTTCATTTCAAAATATTTTCCTCTTTTTTTCTGTGTGCAAGACTAGTCTACATTGAGATAGGCTAGTATTGCGCAAAAAATGGATTTTAAAGCTGCAAGGTCTGGAAATTTTAATCTTTATTTTTACAATTACTGTTTCTTATTTTCAAAAATACAAAAATATAGCTACGATTTGGATATAAATTTCACCAGACTCATAAACCTTAACTAGTTATCGTCATAAAACAACAATATTTAGGAAAATAAGCACCCATCTAGAATTTCTGAAAGGATGTAAATAATTAACGGCAATCCAAAACCACCTGTGTTTATAAAGATTGTTCACTTTTCTGTGCATCTTTTAGCTCATGTGAACAGGTTTATGACGGTAGCATGATTTTATGCTACTTTTACAAATGAATTAAAGACAAAACAACAATTTCCCAAAAGTGGTCAGAACTGCAGATTTACATGTAGTATCTTAAAGTCAGCATAGTTTTGCACTAACAAGAAACAGTTACACAAGTTCTTATTTTTAAATTATAATACCGTTGTTAAAAAGCTATTCCACAACTCATGTTTGTTGTGTTTTTTACATTCAAACGATAAAAAATGTTACAATTTGTTTCATAATGAACTTGTTTTGTGAATTTAAAAAGGTAGTCTATATATAAATGGTCTAGTCTAGCACTAAACGTTTCAGCGCATAAGTAGTCTAAGTCACAAATATCTAATTTAACAAAATTGAATAATGATAGTGGTCAAGGTACCCAAATCATAAGTCCGAACTCGTAGGTCAATTAAACATAGACAATTCCGGAATATTTTAGATACACAGACATGGACCCCAAAACAGAGGTGTGATCAGGTGCCCGCGGGATAGTAAGCATCACCTGCCTATTATAATACACCCGCCATATCTATGTATCTGTGGAAAAAGTCAGTGAAAATGAAAGTCCGGTATTTGAAAGCTTAACTAAGCTTCTGCTGAGGCCATCAAATCGGAGATTAGTTTAGAAACGGCCACATTGTAGGGATCAACAAGGTCATGGTGTCTCCCATAAAACTTTTTAACTGTCGACACAAGCTTTGCTTTATGATAACCCTGCTTCAACAGTTTCTGAGTGAGTAGCTTCCCTCTTTCAACAAAGTCTTGATATTTGAAACAGGCCCTAGCATAGCGGACTAGTTGAGAAACATAAACTCCGTATGCAGGTGCTGAAGGGATATTACTACTCAGGAATGGAAAGTTAACTATGGGAAAGTTGAAGTCGTCCCTCTTGTCATATAGCCTAGTAACAAGCTTTATTTATTTCTTCCTATATTTAAGTAAATGTGTCAAATTTCATATTAATATTTTGTTTATGTACTGTAATAATCAGTCTTTTGTTTCTCCTGAAAAGTTTCAAAATATGGAGTTAGACTGGTCTTGCTGTTAGACTGGTCTTGCATTAAGCCCTCGGTATGTTTATAGTAGAGATGTGAAAGGACCAGTTGCCATAAGGGGGTTTTCCTGGTACAATTAAAATTAAAAAATAGTTTGTGAACATTTAGCCCTATGTAGGGGACGTTCATCCATAAAAAGTTTAAGTCAAACGGAGCTTTGATTTTATGTACACGCAGTCTTAAAAGTGGGTGGGGTAACTCCATACCAGTCGACCCTAATGAACCTAATTGGTAATTAATTTATAATCTTCCAATAATAGTTTGACTAAAGAATGTGGCATATATTGAATGAGCAGTAAACACACTTTAAGATGCTATAATGTTTTCGTGTCCACTACATATCTGTGCTAAAACATATCACTTTATTTGGAATTTTTAGATTTTTGTGTATTTTGCACCTACCAATTTTGCGGAAAACCACAACGTTTCTCCATCAAGCAATAGAATTGCTCTTCCTTTAGTGCAAGTATTTGTCAGTGACTGGACATTATAGAATTATGAGCATTCTTCTGTAAGCACTCTGAAAAATGAGTTATATGCCCTTGGATGCAGAAAATTGTGTTAAAAATTTGAAAAACGTCAATTTTGTATGTTACAGATTCGTCATTCATTCAAGTGTCCTTCATAGTCCTACCAGTCGTAAAAATGGCTAAATACAAATCATTATGAACAGCGATTCACTCGCATTTCCTGATAAAAATGTGGGTTGATGTGCATATATAGCGTCATACAAAGAGCAAAAAGTAGGGAAAGGTTATTTCTTGAAACGTTATAAAATTGCTCAACCAAATGTAAATTTCTTTATTCTGATTTTCCCGTCGAGCGATTCATTAAGCAAACGTGAGAAATCGATAGTGGAGCATGCCTGTACATTGTATTTCTACTATTTTGTTACTGATATCGAAAGTATGTCAGTTTATTCGCCAAATCTTTTTTTTTGGTCAAAACCGATTAAAGTGAAACTCATTGACGTTTTCTATGTAGCGGTCATTTAGAATGGCGAAACTGTAGTGAGAACCTTGCAGCGATACCTGACGATAAAATATTCTATGAATTTATACCACCGATAGAGCAATTCTGACAGAATTGATTGAGAAAACAATGCTAATTCAGATCAGTCCAGAGTTTGCACTGCTTGTAACCATCACATGAATCATTTTCTTATGAGATAAACGGACTTCTCTGCTCGGAGATGGAAAAGCCCATTATAAAGATAGTAATTGTGACCGACTTTTTACGCAAACTACATTCATTTCAAAGGTGAACTATCAAACCCTACATTTTTTATCTTAAAGCATGTGACAGCAGAGAGCTCTCAGTTCGACCTCTAAACTCTAAAATTAATAAACATGACTAAATGGTAAAAATACAATGTACAGGCCTCGGACCACAGTCATTGTGCTGCTTCTGTTTATATGCATCGCGTGACGGGTAACAGGAAACTTAAACTGTATTTTGTGGAGCAATTTGTCATTTTTTGAAACCCTCTCTCGTGACTGTTTGCCAGTTATATGACCTAGTTAATATACATTACCCCATATTTTAATATTACCAAACGTGGAGCCCTGTAGTTCAGTAGACTTAGCACTGGCCTGCTAATCTAGAGGTTCAAATTGCAAGCCCCGCAGGAGGCGGGAGCCCCGCAGGAGGCGGGAATCTTTTCAATTGCAAACGGGGTTTCATTGCATACAGGCATACATTATCACCCACAAATCGTCCTGCTATGACTGAAATATTGTTAAAAAGGACGTTAAATCGTAAGTTGTCCATCCATCCATCACTGAACGTGACGGTAGAACAACTTTTCATAATGATTTGTGTAAAGAGAGTTTACTGCTATTAGGACATTGGAGACTTTAAGGCTGTAACATATAAAACTGACATTTTTCAGACTTTTAATACAATTTTCTGCATTCAAGGGCACATAACTCACCTTTCAGAGTGCTTACAGAAAAATGCTCATAATTCTATAATGTCCAGTCATTGATCAATGCTGGCACTTAAGGAAGGGCAATTCTATTTCGTAACGGAGAAACGTTGTAATTTTCCGCAAAGTTTGTAGGTGCAAAATACACAAAAATCTAAAAACTGCAAATTAAGTGATATGTTTTTGCACAGATTTGTAGTGGACACAAAAACCTTATGGCATCTTAAAGTGTGTTTACTGTTCATTCAATATATGCCACATTCTTTAGTCAATCTATTATAGGAAGATTATAAATTACCAATTAGTTTCATTAGGGTCGACTGGTATGGAGTTACCCACCACTTTTAAGACTGTGTATACATAAAACCAAAGCTCCGTTTGACTTAAGCTTTTTATGGATGAACGTCCCCTACATAGGGCTAAATTTTCACAAAATATTATTCAATTATAATTGTACCAGGAAAACCCCCTTATGGCAACAGGTCCTTTGTGAAGTATCATGAAGATATTTCAACGGTATAAACAGCAATGGGCTGGCCTAGATAATTTGCAATGGCAGATGGTTCATGAATTGTGAGACAAAGCTGTCCATTTATAAATGGCATTTCATTATTTGTGATACTTGCATGTGTACATGAAAAATTCCAAAGGGTTAAAAGCTTTAGGTTGGCTGAAAAATTCTGCAAATAGCAGATAATTTAGTAACTTAAACAATTCAAGACAGTCTGCTTCAACTATGACCTTTTGTTCGATAACGTTCAGTACATATGTGAAGTTTCATGTGTACATTCCAAACAGTGAATGAGCTACAACACTTGCAATTAAAATCTTAAAGAGTTCCTTCAAAAGCAGAACATACATTAGGAGAAGTAACATGGGCCGGGCTTCGTAGTTTTGGCTAATACAGCCTCATCATAGACCCTACTGATATCTGGTAACTGTAATAATTTCTTAATTTAATTGGGCAGTCGATTCAACGACTGATTAATATCGAAAAGGGTCCAAATAATATAAAAGCTGGTGATCTAGAACAAGAGTCTAAACCAATCTCAAATTTCAGATTTCTTTGAATACATCCTCCGATCTCAAAGGACAAATCTAAAATATTATCTGTACTATGGATGATGTACGGGAAACGTTTTCCGTCAGACACGGGTAACGCATATTTGATCCGTCAGCAACCGTTATGGCTTCCCACCGTGCCCACGGCAAGACACATTTGTGAAAGCAAAAAGATCAGTTAGGTTTCATCAATTTCTATTTAAAGGTAAAGATTTACAGCTCGGAAATAGTGGTACATGTACATGTAATGTGTGATTTTGGTAGACCAGTTATCATTCTTGCATTGTGTCTTGTGTTAAACTAAAGATAAACACTTCTGTGACGTTTCATGGCTCAGTGGGATATCAACACGTCCTAACGCGCGCGATACCTTGCAATACATTTGTAATTTCCCTTTGGTTATTCTAGTTTTATTATGCAATTAAGTAAAGCAAACTGCTTAAAATCCGCCTAACTTCTACGAACATACTTTCTGTTATATCCTCATATACCATCTTGCGTGCTGTGAGTGGAAGCAAAAGATTAAGTTATGGCTGACTACTATATAATAACTTTTAAAAAGGGTATAAATTAGTAGTAGGAAGGAATGGTAGAATAACGGACACCTACGAATACCGAAGACATCCCCCCCCCCTCCCAATGCACTAACACTTTGCTAGCGGCAAGTTATATACAAACAAGGGCGTAGCTACCTTTACGCAAATACGCAGGTGCGTATTGAAATTTTGTCAAACTGACAAAATTTCAACACACACCTGCGTATTTTCATGCTGAAATGTTGTTAATTGGCCATAATTTTAATACTACTTGCCGACAGACACGCAAATTCGAAATATCTT
The DNA here is from genome assembly GCA_963989385.1 of Ctena decussata. Classification (NCBI taxonomy): domain Eukaryota; kingdom Metazoa; phylum Mollusca; class Bivalvia; order Lucinida; family Lucinidae; genus Ctena; species Ctena decussata. The sequence goes on from OZ022506.1 coordinate 23,264,062, forward strand.
AGCGGCTTAACCCCCTAGTATTACCCTCAGTGAGTGTAAAACATGATTGTGCGTACTAAGTTATTGCCCCTAGCTACGCCCCTGTACAAATGTAATTTTAAACTATTTAAAGACTTCTTATCTCAAGCTTTCATCTAATAGATGTAGATTCCTAATAGTCTAATAAACCTTATTTCTTTATACCGTAGGTCCGCGCTTATAGGCTCAACAGAGATGAGCGTAAGAAAGAGCAGCAGTTTGGTTTCTTTCCCGATGACATTTTTATAGGTGTAAGAGGCTTGTACAATGTTCGAGGGACACCAACACTTGATATTGTATGGCTGGATTTTGAGATTTACAGGAATCAGGTACTGACTTCGATATTCATAAAGATATGTTAATTATATTTCTTAGTATGAATTAACTATATTTTCGGTGATAGAAAATGGTCAAGCGTATCACTAAATATATATATCGAAGACTCAGTGCAAGACTGGTCTAACTCACTATTTTTCACAAAATCACTTTTTTGCAGTTTTGAAAACTTGATGGTCAAATACACATTTTTTTAAAATATTAAGATTCACGTTTTTTGCAAAATGCTTTTATTCTTAATTTAAGAATAGTCTAGGAGCCAAATGAGCCAAATCTTTAGCGCAAGACTAGTCTAACTACAATGAGACGATTTTTTTATTTAAAAGAGCACACTGTGGATAAATGGCTAAGTTTTCAGTTTAATAAATTTAGATACAAGTTCCTATAGTCTTTAAGTGTTTATAGGTCTAGGTACAGTGTTTTAATATCACTTTAGTAAATAGTTTTTCGGTAGTAAAAGATGGAATCTTTTCATTTCAAAATATTTTCCTCATTTTTCGTAGTGCAAGACTAGTCTATCTTGAGATAGACTAGTATTGCGCAAAGAAAAAGTGGATTTGAAGTTAGACTAGTTTTGCACTAACAAAAAAAGTTATATAAATTGTCCTTTTTAAATGTTTAAAGTTGTTAAATATCTATTTCACAGCTCATGCTTATTGAGTTTTTGCCTTCAAACTGTAAAAATTGTTAAAATTTGTTTTATAATGCACTTATTTTGCATTTGAAAAAAAAATCTATCTCAAGTTAGACTAGTCTTGCATTAAACTTTTCAGCGCAAAAGTAGTCTAAGTCACAAAAATCTAATTTAACAAAATTAAATTGATAAAATTGAATAGTGTAAGCATTTCTTTCCATATTTTATGTGAATGTGTCAAATTTCATATTAATTTTTTGTTTATGTACTTTAATAATCAGTTTTTTGCTTCTCCTGAAAAGTTTCAAAATTTGCAGTTACACTAGTCTTGCACTAAGCCCTAGATATATATTTCACAATTTTTGTCCATTGAATAACAGTTTCCCCCAAAGTTAAGTCTCAGATAGGAACAAAACATCCGCTAAAACTCGTGTCATATTGGAAAGTCAGTGTTAATTAGAATAATCTTAAATATTCAATCCTAGTAATAGTTGGTTAAACTTATTCCATTTTCTATCAAGAGCTCCGAGAGTAAATCAATGTCATGCTTCACTAACACTGTACAACAGTTTGAAGACTGCACTTGTCTGAATTGTAAGATTTTGACCAGGAAACATTTTGAAGTTTAAACATTTTAGCAGTGAAAATCGTTGAGACGTGAATTCGATAAGATAAACAAAAGTACAAAATGAATGGAGGTTATGCCAACTTTTTTTTTGTAAAGATTACTTCGAGAGAAAAGATACCAAAACAAATACAAAAAGCGATACACTTTCTTATTGCATTACGTTCTCGTGTACATAATCCTCTCAGTGCCTAAACATTAGCTTTGCTCAACAAAGTTAACATTTATGAAGTCGTAAAAGCTAGGATATAATATTTAATGCAACTGAAGAGTATTGGCTGGATTTCTTTTCTCCCGCTAAAGTCTATTTGGATACTTTATAGCTATGCAGATATATAAGAAGATGCTAACACAGTGCGATAGAAAATGTATTCCTTCTGTAAAGTGCAATGTTTTTTAACGATTCATTTTTAAAAAAGGTCCCGTATCTATATGGTATGTTCTCGGAGGAGGCGGGTAGATTTATGACGGAGAACGGAGGGAGTGTGGAATCTGCAGGGAAAACATTACACATGTTTTTCATCTCTAAACAGGTATAAACATTACACATGTTTTTCATCTCTAAACAGGTATATTTCGTAAGGTTATGAAGGTGTTTGCTGAGTGTGAGCCATATTTCGACGCGCGGGTCGATGGATAAACCTTTCAAAACATGATGATACATTACACCTGACAACAAACAATGATCTCAATTACTAACTGCCGATAAGAAGAGGTTAGTGAAATATGAAACTCCAAAATGTTAATACACAGGTAGTGGTCCGCAAATTAAAGGGACAAACTCCCTCATTTCCCCCTTAAGTGAACATAATTGGTGCATTCATAATTCTCCCATCGGCAATTACTCTTTGTTCCAACAGGTTGACGATGAAGATGAACTCGAGAACGGCCGAAGGAAAAATGCTAGAGCTGAAAGTTTGGACAGATTTAACGGCCGTCGGCACAATTCGCTACCACTTAGTATCCCAGTCTAACGATCATCATATATGTTACTTAAATTGAAGTGTCTTAAATACAAATAATGTCCAATCGCACTAGGAATGTTTGTGTCTTACACAACGTCTGACCAAATTTTACGACAAATAAGTATGGACATCATGATATCAGCAATATGTTTTTCCTCTCTGATATCGGAAGCCATTTTGAAGTTACGTCATTTTTAGTCCATCAAACTGTCCAGTTTCTGTGCGGCTACACCAGAATTATCAGTCGACATTTCACCAACAATTCTGCCAAAGGCTATCTATGATAAGCCAAAAGTACCAAAAGCCACGAATGCCACCACTGGTAGCCAACTGAAGAATTCTGAACGCACCTATTCATAATAGAATAAAATAAACATAGAAAACGTCGTTGCCAAAACATTTTACAATAAAACCAGGCAAAAAGCGTACAACATCAGATACACCCCCTTCGAAAGATCAATAAAAATCACTGGAGTTTTAAACATGTTTTACAGTGCACAATTTTCCCGCTGGGTTTTGATGCTATTCGAACTTCACGCGCTGTTTTCGGCCTGCTCTGTGGTTCTCTAATTCTAAAAGTGTATCATTATGGAGAACATTGATAAATCGAGTGAGGATCATTGTGGTGAAATGCATTTGAGTGATCAAATCAAAATAGCAAATATAGCCAATCTATCGAAAACGATTAGATACACCACAGAGAGCGGTGCCAACTACTGTGGTTTTCTTTGAGTTCTACGGTTTCTTAAGTATGTAAAGTCAATAAAACGTCAAGGTTCGTGATTTTAAGAAAAAAATGTAACGCTGTATCAATTCGCCAAGCTCTCTGTGTAAATGAAGTTGATAGAAGTCAAAATAACAGATGGAAGCCGAATACTAATAAACCTGAACAAGGAAAACTGGGTTTCGGGCCATTCGCATAACAAGTCAATATCAGAATAAATATTAGCCGCGACACGTCAAAAAAAAACAAAGTGGCGTATGCTCTCAGCTAAGACTCAGATCAGCTTGGGCATCCACCCAGTCTCTTCTGAGTTTTGCTGTCCGCATGATCCGAGCTTAGACCCTTAGCTACCGTGTTATTGCTTAGCGAAGAGTCTGAACAGACTGGGAGGCTGACTAGGTTGGTCTGAGTCTTGGTTCGGCGCACATTTCACTTTGTTGGCTTTCTCGTGTCGCGGCTCATATTACAGTGAATCTTCTTCCTGCATATGGGTGTATACCAAATTACGAATGACAATTTTGCTTCCCCCTTTGCATGACGGAAAGTACTGCTTTAGACACGCTGGCAGATTCATCTTTAAAGCAAAGATTGGCTTCTGATCACATTTTTTTTCCTTTTTTTTATTACTGCGCCCTAAAGGGTGCTTTCCTATATCTCCAGTTTCACGTTTTCATTGACCACTTTCACTTATGTACGACCATTAAACAAGCGAAATCCAAAGTTCCTGGGGAAAATATGTCTCCTTCCGTGTGCAGAACTTGAGTGTAATACTTGCTCGATGCTCAAATCTACAGTGATGATACTCCTAGTGATTAACATTTAGAGCCTTTAACCACGAGACCCACGAATTATAAATAACTTTGCAGTTCACCGACGTATTGAACTGCAATTAAGTCATATCTGGTCAATTGGAGGGTGATTATGAGTTTTTGTGCAATCAAGAGCGGTTAAGGTTCGACCAAAGTTTCGCCTTCCGCGGGAATCGAATCCATTAGCTAGTGATCCGAAGTCTGGAGCGCTTACCACTCGCTCGCGCGGATGCTTCTGGTCACAGACAGGAACATCATGCAACATCCGAGATAAAATTAGTAACACAAGTTACAACGTCAGGGATATAAATGGTGGTTAAACAAAGTAATGAAACAGGCAAAAGAGCGACTGGGACAATATGTTCTTGTTAGCGCAGTTCAGAAAACAATATGAGAGTATACAAAATAAAATATGAGCTATACTCATCTCAATATACATACAAATTGTGCATATTCGATGTTTTGGAAAAATAACTCCTACAGATACGTCGCAGGGCGCTATTTACCAAACGCTTACTGCCAAAACTGAGTATTTATACCGAAACCCACCCTTAGCTCAGGTCTCCGTTGTAACATCATTGATCTAGAACTGATACAGTCAAATTCCACATCCCATTTACGAAAAAGTAGCAAGAATTAACAATACAATAAGTAAGGCAGTAGAAGCTTAAAGCAGACTGAACAGCTCTATCTTCAGGTAGGTGGTCTCAAAGCTAGCCCTATCAAATCAATGTAAATTCTGCTGTGCTTATACCATTCACAGCTAATTTTCATCAGAGTGATCAGCACTCAACAAACACTGACAGCGTACCAAACATCAGCTCACTATATACAGTCAAAAATGAGGTCAAAAAATGCAAAAGTTGAAAAAATAAACGCAAAAAGAGTCACAAAGGGTTGCCAGTGGAAACAAAGAGAACACCAAAAAAAAACAAAAAAAAAAAAAACACACACACACAAAAAAACAAAAACAAAAAAAAAAACTCGAAGAATGAAATTATCTCTTTTATTGATTTTCTCCGCATGGCAGCACCGTCGTTTGCAATGCTGCATACGCCTAAAGCCACAGTCTCACTGTCACGTTTTGAGGGCTAGGTTTTATTACATTTTAAAACGTGGCAAATCAGCAGTATGCGTTGTGAATATATAGATGTAGCTAAATACGTGACCTAGTTACGTTTTATTTGGAATGTCTAACTCAACAATTGCATATTGATATACGTAGCGTATGCTTAGTGAAACATAGCAACACGTAATTACACGTGGTCAAAACGTAAAACACATAGCATACGTTAAAAAAATCGTTACAAGAATAACCTAGGGATCCTCTAAGCCTCAGTCTCACTGTCACGTATTCAGGAATAGGTTTTTCTACGCATTCAAAACGTACCAAAACTGGAATATGCGTATAATACGTAGTGAGTACGTATTATAAACGGATATATACAGCTACATATGTGGCATGGCTACGTTTGAATTGAAAATTCAGCTTAAATGTAGCATTTCGAAATACCTACTGTACATGTATGCGTAGTAAAACGTATTGAACCGTAGTCTAAACGTACAAGATGTAGATGAAACGTTAGTTTAAACGATATTTTATTAACTATAAATTACATACATATACTACAATACAATTTCAAAAGTATCAGGATTTGACAGTAAAAAGATGAAACGTTACGAAAACGTGCAAATACGTAGCCATACGTGAAGGTCCTCTACGTACTTCTAGGCATTATATAAGCTTTTTTCGCGTATTAGTACGTTTTGTGACGTTTATTCTGCGTTTTATTACGATTTGGTATGTTTTCCGATACCTACTATAACCTCACTTTGACTAGGCAGTTATACCGGACACAACCTAAGAGTCCCTAGTAAAACATAAGGAATCGTAGTAGATAAGTAAACTGTTCTCATCCCTTCTAAAAGCCTGGCACTAAGCCGTTTGATAACCAGGTAATACGAAGTAAATCGTAGTTCAACGTATTAAAACGTACTAGACACGTAGTAACACCTAAATACGTACAAAACGGGGCACTTTTTTGCCAAACGTAGGGCGGGAAACGCAGAATAACCTAGCCCTCAAAATGTGACAGTGAGACTGGGTCCTTAGTGCTCTCACTTAATGGTTAGATGAGAAAGTGTTCGAAGCATTTTAAAGTGACAGAGGACGTGCAGATAATCACATTCTGAAAACCGCTTTCAAAATTCTTATACAGAGAGTTGTCACTTGGTAGGGTACTGAATAAGAGCTGTCACTTCTGTATTACTTGACATTGCATTCCTATAAGTCATTCTGTGCGTATAACTTCAAACAAAAAGTTGTGAAAAAGGAAAATGGAGACCCCAGAAATTTAATGCTAAAGTTGTCTTATCTCAAACGAGATGTCAAAAAAGCAATTTTGGGGAAAATCCTTTAATAAATGGCATGCAGGCAATAAAGAACTTCGAGTAGAAGATCTAAGTCTGGCTTGTCCATGACAGATTAGGCTTTCGAAGTGCTAACGTATGCGTCATCTTACACGTAGCTTAGACATAATATAAATATAATCAAGGTATGAATGCCATTTTTCTGAGATTTATCGAAGTGTAAACTACATTGGGTCATGTAAAAAGTGAATGAACCCCAAAGTGAATGAACCCAAAAGAAATGATTTTTCTGTTGTTTATCAAAGTGTAAACTACATTGGGTCACGTGCAAACTGGATGAACCAAAAAGGAGTTCATGTAAACTTTGCTAGTTACCCATTGTCGTTTAAAAAGATAAGTTCGTTGCTTATATTTACATTTGTTTCAATCAATCTTTTATGAAAAATCTTATGTATGCGCTAAAACTGAAGCAGTAAAACATGTACACGTAGTTTTTCTGCTTACAGCAGACGAGCATGTTTGACGTCATGACCTCGTGACGTGCAATCAGATGGTAGGGAGCCTTTGTGTATTTTGACATCATTGACGTCGGGTCTCAATGTTATTACTTTTTATCGCTCTTCATCTTATTCATTTCAATAATATATTCCTATACCGAGGTGTTCAGTAAGGTAAGATATAAATGCAGTTTACTTTTAAGCGAATTAATATTCAAACATATCTGTAAAAGATATCTATTCTAATTTTTCCATTATAGTACAAGGTCGTTGGGCACCAAAGGTAACTTAGCAACAGCTCCTTTCCTCCTTGTCCTGTTTTAAGGCCTCCTGGTTGAACTGGCAAAGTCACTTTAGTATTGTCCACCCACTTTTAAACGTATTCTTCTTAGTCGTTTTCGGCGCAAAATAGCTTTTTTTTGTGCTGATGTGCCGTAAAACCCATAACACTCTCTTTCCACTTCTTATTCTGCCTACCTCTGCAGCTTTCTCCTTTTTGTTGGGCCATGTAGAATCATCTTTGCATACATTGAAGACCTTGAGATGTGTCCACACAATTTTAGTTTCTACGGGTCATATTTCCAATTGTTGATTAGATCTTTCTGCAAACATTCTTATGAGGTGAATGGTCCTTCTACGAAATACTAAATATCCTTTGGTAGAAAAGAGAGTTCTCTGAAGCAGGTGCTAAGGGTGTGGCTGAACATTTCATTACTGGTAATGATCAAACTTAGTTTGGCTTTTTGCGGGTTCTTGCTGCGTCGGACATTTCTTTCCTGATGCCCTTGTTTGTCGCCTTTCTAGAGACGCAGGGGTTGAGCAGGCTCGATGGGGGACGCCTGCGCCCATGGATTAATATGTAGGCGTCTCTTACCTGATGTCTGCAGCTAATGTGTCCAGCGGAATGCGACAGTAAGTGTGGCTCGGAGAGGGATGCTCGTTGCATGCCGAGACCTGCCATCATATCTTTTCTTTCAAACTTTTGGGGTTTAGTGCCACTAAAGAAGTTAAATACAGAAACGCGCGTCTGGCGCACTAAATTTGGTATGGATATGTTTATATTAAACCGAGTCTGCTATTGTCAGTTTTCCTATACTTCAAAACGGTCTAGCTTTTCAGAATGTGGAAACGTCACTGCTACGAATGCCTCTGTAATATATAGCCTTCCTATACTGTGAATATAAATTCCTGACTGATACAATAGTTTCGGTATGCCATTTTATTAAGCAAACCTTTAGCATATTTAGGTAGTATGTAAATATTCAGTGGTTGTTGAAATGGAAATATTGTCAAATTTATTCTCAAAGCACCGTAAAAACTATTTTCTTATATATTACACAGGAGGCCATACTACTGAAGAAGTTACTACGCTTCAACTCCAGTCGTTCGATTCAAAAACTTGACAATTGTGGATTGCCGAAATGGGCCTTTAATGCATTCCTGCAACCTTTGTACTCGATAACGAGAGATTTTGACGTTTTCCAGATTTTGAGAGGTGAAAACATTGGTAAGTTCATTTTCCTCTTGACAATGAAAACTACTCAAATCTAACCACTTTATTCAAGTATAGTCACCATTTTTTTTCCAGTCGTTCGGCCGTTTGGGGTTTCACGACACTATATAGTGGAGCAAACTTGATGGGCTATCTTTCAAGGGGGTGGTCTACGGAGTGTAACATTTGTTTTTATATATCAAAATGATCGTCTGGGTCTCTAGTTATCAAATTAAGCGTTTGCCACCTTGGCAAACCTTGCATAACTCTGTAGTGGCCAGTTATTTACGTTACCCCTTTAAATTTTGAATATCAAAAATATTTATTGAAGTCAATAAGAAAAGTGTTTAAACTATATAACTTTATCAAATCTAAATATTTTCTGTAAGAACAGTTAATATGCTATAAATTAGGCTGCTCAGAAAACAGTTCAGAACTTTGGTGTTGTTACTTTCGTTACAATATATCATGTACCCCTTGAAAATTTAAAATTGGAACTTAAGTTGTTGCATTTTACAAAGACCCTCCTACAAAAATGCCCAAAATGATCATTTTTTACTTACTATGCAATTGCCCCTTTCAGTGCGTTTCTAGCAAAATAAACATGAGACCTCTAGCTTTTATACTTTGTTAACCACATCCTGTTGAACAGTTACACCTATTCCCTGTTTTTGGCTGAAAAGTCAATTTTCGTATAATTGTTTGTACAAAAAATGGCTAATAACCAATTTAAACTTGACAAATTGGGACCTTTTGCAAAAAGATCATGTTAACCATGATATAACACAATAGCTTAAAAATTATTATTGACCTTACAGCACATTTTAGCCAGAGTAACGTACTTAACAGATAAAAATAATTGGGTAAAGCGTCTGTCATTCACATCAGGAAAACACTCTTTTCAAATTCTGACTTTTGAAACAACGCAGTTGTGATAAATATGTTTATTGTTTATCGTAAAATGAAATTTTTGCATAGTAGTCGCCTACATAGACAGAAAACAGCGTTATTTACATGACATGCAATGCTCAGATTGCACCGATGTTCATATGAAGCCTTCATGAGTTAATCTGTACATGATTTTTTTCATTAATATCCAAATAACTTTAAAAGTTTAAACAAAACCACAAAATATCAAATAACTTGTAATAACGTACAGTTTTGTATTCAGAAAGGTAACGTTTGTAACATTTGAAAAAAAAACTCCCCGAGATTAAATATTGCTACTGCCAAATACGCTTAAACTTTATTATTTTGAGTAAAAACATTTTTAGAACGGCCAGTTTAAATCCACTCATGTAACTCATTATTGACAGCCCCAAGGTGGAGCATCAGTTCTGGTGTATCTAATGATGTATGTCATCATATGTGTTGTCCACTTAACTGTCGTCTTCGAAAACTCGATTTGTTTCATATGTATATTTGCCATCATTCTGGTGTATAACTGGCATATATGGAAAAAGAAAGAAAATAGATGAAAATTGTGTATGCCTAATTTTGTTTGTTTAAGGCTAGCTTTGTCCCATGAACTTGTAAGGGGCTGCATTTTTATCTGGCTAGCTGCTAGTATCGTCTTACTACTTGTCTTATATCTTAATGCAGCTATATCCAGTTTGGTATCGTGGTAGGGTTGTTGCGCAGATAACATTAATTCCTGCTCATTGCCCCTTTACTCTAATTTACCTTTTCTATAAAAACAGTGTATAAACCCAAAGTTGCCTTGTAGCATATATTTTCACCAAAGTAACGTAAATAACAGGTTAAAAAGTATGTGTATTTTTTCCTACTGCAGCTATAGTAAAGTACCGTTGGGTTACTGTGGAAAGCTTCCTCGTACTTCATCATATTGTAAATTATGTTTGGAATCATCTGGGCTCAATTTGCGTCAGTTAAGCTGAAGCTGGTGCTAGGGACACCTTATTGCATTATATCAAACAGAAAATATCATTAAAAATCATAAATCTAATCTGACAAATCGTTAACATTTGAATGTTGTATACGTTACATTTTTTAAAATACCAAACCAAGAAGTCAAAGTAAGTGAATAATCATTGACTCAATTAAAATGATTTTAAAATAATAACAATATGCCATAATCATCTTATCCGTGCCTCTAGGCAATATCATCCGATTTTGAAAGGAATCAGTTAAACTGAGTCTGCTATGTTCTTTCTCGTGTGTGTTCCTCGCTTCAACATGATCTTCTGGCAAGTATTTGCAATAATACTGTATTAATATGAAAGGACACACCTCAGTATTTTACTGCAATTTGTTATAAAGAAACAATATTTATTTCCGTAGATGTTCCTATTCGCTTCAGATAAAGCTATGACCTTTCCAAAAATGGTCTGCTCTTAAAGGAAACAGAAACATTTTTTTACAGCAGCAAATTCTTTTTAAAAGTTTTCCCCATTAAGAAAGGAGGCCAAAGTAAAATTGGCAGAATAACTTACGTGAAATTGTATCTCTTCACCTTAAATTCTAAGACTGATAAAAAATTAAATTCTGAAGGATGGGTCTCTGGAAGCAAGGGATGAATCACAAAAAATAACAGCAATCTCGGTTTATCTAAGAAATGTAATGTTGCGACACTGCCAATGCCACATAGCACCAGCTATTTCCTTTTTCAAACTGACTCAGAAAGAGCCCAGATGATTCCAAATGACCAGAACATGAAGTACAAGGAAGCATTTCACCTTAGCCACATGCCACTTTACACTAGCAGCAGTGGGGTAAAATTACTTTTTCTTTTTAAACTGTTATATTCGTTACTTCGTTTTAAATATATTCTATACGGCCAAACGTAATTAAACTATGGTTTCATATATTGCGTTTATAGGAAAAGGCCATTACAGGTAAAAGAAGTGTAAAAGGGCAATGATCAGAAACTGATTCAACTAGTGCCACAACCCTCCCACAACACCAAACTAAAAATAGTAATATAACGCATACAACAAGTACTCAAACGATACTAGTGGGTAGCAAAATATATGTGCGCCCATTTCATGCAGATGTCCATAAGTTAGCATTTATCAAGCATACCCAGGTACACAAAATGTATATTTTCACCTTCTTTCTTTCTGTTTTACATACATCAGAATGATGTCGAATAAACAGACAAAACAAATCAATTTTTCGAACACTACAGATAATTGGCCAACACAAACTATAACATCGTTACACAACAACAGATGCATCGCCGTGGAAATTTCACTGATAAATTACATAGGGTGGGTTTAAACCATTTCAAAGTGCCGTTTTAAAAATATTTTAACAAAACTAATGAGGTTTAGACATATTTTTCAGTAACAACACATTATCTCAGTGATTGTTTTCAAATGATGGTTATAAACGTTACCTTTCTGAGTATAAACAGTAAGTTCTGATTAGTAAAATTCTTATGGTGTGATATTTTTAATGTCATTTGGATATTAATGGGGTAAAATTTAAAAGTGTTCTATGTAAAGATTATTTCACGAAGGTTTTCTTTTCTAGTTTTAGGACAATCTCATCTTTGCATGTCACGTAAATAACACTGTTTGCTGCCCGATTAGTTTATTAAACAATGCAAAAATTTCATTTTACAATAGATAATATACATATACATCACAACTGCGTTGTTTAAAAAGTCAGAATTTGAAAAGAGTTTTTTTCTGGCGGGAATGATAGACGCTTTATGCAAACATTTTCATCTGTTAAGTACGTTACTCTGGCTAAAATGTGTTGAAAGGGTCAAAACAATTTTTAAGCTATTGTGTTATATTATGGTTAACATGATCTTTTTGCAAAAGGCCCCAATTTGTCAAATTTAAATTGGTAATTAGCCATTTTTGTACGAACAATTATACGAAAAATGACTTTTCAGCCAAAAACAGGGAATAGGTGTAACTGTTCAACAGGACGTTGTTGACAAAGTATAAAAGCTAGAGGTCTTATATTTGTTTTGCTAGAAACGCACTGAAAGGGGCAATTGCATAGTAAGTAAAATGAACATTTTGGGTCTTTTTGTAATAGAGTCTTCGTAAAATGCAACAACTTAAGTTCCAATTTTAAATTTTCAAGTGGTACATGATATATTGTAACGAAAGTAACAACACCAAAGCTCTGAACTGTTTTCTGAGCAGCCTAATTTATAGCATATTAATTGTTCTTACAGAAAATATTTAAATTTGATACATTTATATAGTTTAAACACATTTCGTATTGACGTCAATTAATATTTTTGATATCCAAAATTTAAAGGGGTAACGTAAATAACTGGCCACTACAGAGTTATGCAAGGTTTGCCAAGGTGGCAAACGCTTAATTTGATAACTAGAGACCCAGACGAACGTTTTGATATATAAAAACAAATGTTACACTCCGTAGACCACTATCTTCCTTTTCTAGGCCACTTATGCAATCAAATTTGCTCCACTAATAGGAGTTCTCCCTGCATCTGCTACCTCCTTGCTGATTCCCGTACCTGCCGTATAACTTGAGCCGCATAAGCCGAGAAGTAGCCGTAGGTGGGATGTCTTTTTAGGTGGGAGGGAGGGGGAGGGGAGGTCAGGACGGAGTTAGTTTGTTTTGTGTTAAGCTCAAAAGAGTCATAGGCTCAAGGCGGGCTATTGTACTATTGTAATCAGTCAGTGTCTGCCGTCCGGCGCCGTCGTCAACAATTTGCTTTAAATAACATCTTCTCTAAAACAGCTATGCCCAGGGTTTTGGTTTGAAGCATTGTTTGTAGATCTCTGTCGAATCTGTTCAAACAGTAGCCCTGGGGTCCAATATGGCCCTGCGACTGGGGTTTTGTATTCGCAAATAAAATATACTTAAAACTCTACTTCTCCAGAACTACTGGACTCAGATGCTTGAAATTTGGTATACATGCGTCTTTTACCAAGAGTAGGTTTGTTCAAATGGTTGCCTAAGGATCAAAAATGGCCTTGTTCCGGGGGGGGGGGGGGGGGGGGGGGGGGAAGCTGGATTTGAACAATAGAAACACATGGAAAATATGATTTAGAGATACTTGGCTCAAATTCTTTAAATATAGTATGTAGCATTGCATATTGGTCCTTTACCAAGTCTGTTCAAAGGAGGTCCCAAGATCCAAAATGGACATACCCCAGGGGGGTCGCGAGTTTGAACGAAAGAAATACATAGAAATATATTTTAGAAAATCTTCTTTTTTATAACCGCTAGGCTAAGATGCGTTAAGTTGAGTATGAAGCGTTGCTTGGCGAACTTCTACGCACTTTGTTCAAATGGTTGACCCAGGGTCCAAAACGGCCCTGTCCCACGGCTCCTGGGTTTGAACCATAGAAATTCATAGAAAAATATTCATCGATTTCTTCTTCTTCAGAAGCACATGGCTCAGATGCTTAGAATTTGGTATGTAGCATTATCTAAAATCTTTCGTTAAGTTTATTTAAATGGAAGTCCCAGGGTCCAACATGGACCTACCCTAGGGGCCTTGGGTTTGAACCACAGAAATACATAAAAAATATATTGTATTTTTTTATAACCGCTAGGCTCAGATGCTTGAAACTTGGTATGAAACATTTCCTGGTAGTCTTCTACGAAGTTTGTTCAAAACGGTGACCACAGGGTCCAAAACGGCCCTGCAACAGGGGGTTGAGATTTGAAAATAAAAATATATTTAAAATCTTCTGCTCCAGAATTGCTAGGCATAGATGCTTGAAATGTGGTGTGTAGCATTACCTGGTGGTCCTTTACCAAGTTTATTCAAATGGTGGCGCTAACGTTCAAAATGGCCCCACCCCAGGAGGTCCTTGGTTTCCATCATTGAAATACAAAGGAACATATTACAAATTCTTCTTGGCTCAAAAGCTTGAAATTTTATATCTTAAGAGTTGAACAAACGAAAATTTGTTTAAGCGGTTCAGGTTACCAGACCGATATGGCTGCCACACCCATATATGGTATAACCTTTACAAATCCTTCTCTCCCTAACCAGTTGACTGATGGCCTTAATTTGGTATGTCCTCAACTTGGTATTTAGCATTCAGGACTCAAGCTCTACCAAGATTATTCAAATGAGGACAATGGGTTAACCTTGACTCTTTTACGGTCAGATGTTTTACATGGAAAAATGCGTAAACATAGTTTTTATGGAATTAGAGAAGATTATGGTGCGAAAAGTGATAATAACAGCATGCCAACTAAATGAGTAAATGAACATGTTTAAATAATAGAGGTAGAGAGCATTCCAACGTCTGTCGTATTTTGACAGTTTCAAACAGTCTGGTTTGTTCAAATGATGACCCTTTTTGATAGTTTTACTCAGTTGAGCGATTCAGGGCCTCTTGGTCCTCTTGTTAATACACAGGCGTGTTTCATTTTATGTCCTTGCGCGCTGCATCGATATCAGTGCTCAGATAAGCAAGTCCGTTTCCTGCCAAGACTCTGCCTTGCCTCTTCTAGGTGTTTTTCTTCCAACGTTTGGGTGCAGAGCTATATGAGCCGCGACACGAGAAAACCAACAAAGTGGTTGTGCGACAAGCGCAGACTCAGATCAGCCTGGGTCTCCGCCCAGTCAGTTCAGACTCTTTGCTAAGTGCTTAAAGGGTAGCTAAGGGTCTAAGCTACCTCCATGCGGACAGCGAAGACTCTGATCAGACTGGGCGGATGCCCAGGCTGATCTGAGTCTGCGGTGGGCGCACAACCACATCGTTGGTTTTCTCGTGTCGCGGCTCATATACAGACAAGCCGTCTCTTACACAATAGATTGAGGCAAACTTGTAATAGCATGTTATCGCTCGAATCGTTCCTAAACGGGCCTACCGATGAGGCTGCGGGATTATTGTTTTACCATTACTTTATATCTAAATTTTTATTTCAAAGTGAAACCTTATATGAATCAGAAGCACCGAAGGCTGTTCATACTTAAAGTTATATAGCATCACGCTATAGTATACTTAGTAAAACAATTGAAGGATATTAAATTTTAATCCTAGTTGTGACTTTTACTGGAATATATACCAAATTAAATGTGAATGCATGTACTTGTACTGGGCGTATGCAATTGGTGTGCAGGGGTAATTAACGTCACGCTACAGTGGTTACTGTAAGGTTTCATTCCAAATGTACTGACCCCCTACTGCAAAAAATCACAAACAATTAAAACTGAGTTTAAACCTGTTGTTTTGCAAGTAATTCACATAGGCAGCTTGCCTGATCATTTAAGTACCTCTTACAATATTCTGATGCCAACTATTCTGCTGTTGATCAAGGCTAAACTAAAGAATATCCAGGGCAGTGAGTAGGAGTAGTCCTGATCCTTCAGATCTGCACATGTGTCAAATGCTTTTATTGTGTATCTAACGTTTTATGGGAATGATGGTCTCCGTATGGTAAACCATTCAACTCTTTAAAACCGGCATTAACAAAAATCTGGCGATAAGTATGCATGTGTGTGAATTCAGGCTGTTGGGGTTATTCCATTTGGAGCGGTACTGTACTGTAACCACTTAAGCGTGACTTTTATAGAACAGGCTTTTAATTGTAGATACCCGATACTATTGAATGCATGCATATTGAAATTTGTAAAGATTTTGTTTTAAGTAAAAATAATCATAGAATTTTGATATCCTTCAATTGTTTTACTAAGTATATTTGAGGTAGATAAATGGAGTCTCGAGTAGATATATCGGGCGACAACCAAAATGTTATACGATATTCTATATGTTATCAGTAAATGTCTGGAGATTGTATTAAACAAGCAGTTCTTCTGGCGGTTCTTCTGCTATGATTCCTCAATTTAACGTATTCATACAAAATTAAGTGCGACAGACGCGCGTTTCTATATTTAACTTCTACAGTGTCGCTACACCCCAAAAGTTTGAAAGAAAAGAGATGATGGGCAGATCTTTGCACGCAACGAGTACCCTGTCCGAGCCACACATTCTGCAGACATCGGGTAAGAGACATCTTCGTATTAACTCTAGAGCGCAGGCGTCCCCTGCAAAGCCACCTCAGCCCCTGCGACTCAAGATAGGCGACAGACAAGGGCATCAGAAAAGAGATGTCCGAAGCAGCAAGAACCCGCATAAAGCCAGAACAGCTCAAAAGCATTGAAGCCAAACTAAGCTAAGATTCATGTCGCTATGACAAGTCAGTCTTAGTTTTGGAACAATTTAGAAATTTTACCAGATATACATCAAATGGAATAAGGTTACTTTCAATTAGTATTGAAGTAGTGACCCCAATGTTAGTGAACAATTATTAACGCTAAAACACTGACTAACTGGGTTATTGATATCCTCGGGGACAAATTGTCCACCAGCAGTGATACCGACCCAGTGGTTTAAACATAAACGTATCCATACCAACTTTAGTGCGACAGACGTGCGTTTCTATATATGAGCCGCGACGTGACAAAACCAACAATGTTGTAGTGCGCCCAGCGCTGACTCAGATCAGCCTGGGCATCCGCCCAGTCTGATCAGAGTCTTCGCTGTCCGCATGGAGGTAGCATAGACCCTTAGCTACCCTTTAAGCGCTTAGTGAAGAGTCTGATCAGACTTGGTTGATGCCCAGGCTAAGCTGAGTCTGCGCTATGCGCACAACCACATTGTTGGTTTTCTCGTGTCGCGGCTCATTTGTGTTAATGTCCGCGAGTTTATAGTTTCGAGCAATATGGTCACCTCATCTTGTGTTGTAATTTAAAATAAAAACAATCAAACAAAATAGGTCAAATAGACGTTGGTTCTGTTTTTGATTTGGGTAGCTGCATGACCACCTGTTTAGGAAAGAGCTGTTTATTCGGTTTCTCGTGTGTCTTTCGTGCATTTTGCCAGTGTGTGTGTGCTTCTTTCTTTTTGTTTAGGCGGGGTGGTGAGGGGGGAGGAGGGATGTGGGATTTGACTGTAATAAATTCTGCTTATAGCCTATCTGTTTTACTTGACAAATATGAAATCATAGAAAAATCTAATGAGAAGGACTTTATGTTAATATCATGGATCTTAAAAAACCGAAAAAAAAAAACAAAAAAACAAAAAAAAAAAACGTCTTGACGCTCTTAAGCATCGCGAGGTTTACTAAGTCATGCCGAACGTTGATCCTGAGTGACGATTTTTTTTCTATTTACTCACACCTATGAAAGCTACTTGTAATCGCAAAGCCTTTGGTTTACAATGTTTAATTTTAAACGTAGAATTTATAAGGCCCTTTAAAGTAAATTCGCCTCGTTTGCCACTGCGTAAAAACTTCCACGTCAAAATGCAATTGTTGCTTTAGTCTTTATTTCCAATCCTTACTGCGGCCCTGACTAGTGTTCGCAACTGCAGAAAGCCAGCAGAGTGCATTATTTCTCATTTCTCTATATTTAACTTACAGCGTAGGTGTGTTGATGGAAGCAACGCTATTTATTAAACAATTTCACTGACTGAAATAGTAGACATCTCATTTCATTTTGATATATATTGTCAGGTCAAGTGCTGGACTACTGTGCGAAAATAAAAGAAGATGCAGACCTACTGAAAGGTGTGGCCTCACAGACTCCTGAAAAATGTGGATCTTGTAAATTACCCAAAGCTGACATGAAAAAGTGTTCTAAATGCAAGCTCGTGGTTTACTGCAGTAAGGAATGTCAAATTAAAGACTGGAAAGCAGGCCACAAAAATGTATGTGGGCGCTCATAGTCTTTCAGTCGTCAGAAGTCCGTTCAAAGAACTATTCAAAACACGAACCATATCCGACCTAATTACCACAAAATTAATGCATTTATAAACATACACCAGGGTGAAGTTTTGAGAGTTATGATTACAAGGCACATTTTTATCACGTGTCCGAATTACCAACAGGCCAGTCTGCAAGCGATTGAAAAGTTTCTTCTGTGTCAGTCAAGCAGTAAATGGATACCTTTTCGAAGCAGAGAATTTTAAATGCAGTGGACTTTCATATGTCTTGCCCAATATACGGTGGACCTCCAACATCCACTGACTCACACGACTGCATAAATCCATTTCCTCTGCATGGATCGAAACATTACTGCTGAAGGACCTGGTATGATTTGGGTCGTTTTTGGCCCCAATTCAAATTTAATTAAAATTATATGGCTTCTATTGCTCATCATATGAGTAACAGATTCATACAGAAACAATATGTTTCTTCTTCGCGAATTCTCAGAATAACGTGATTTCTGACATGCCTCTTTTGTTTCAGTTATTTAAAATAAAACGACAAAAAACTGCGTTTAGAATGGTTTCCTAAAATCAAATGAGGCAGTTGGTTTAAACATATTTGAGCCGCGACACGAGAAAACCAACAATGTGGTAGTGCGCCCTGTGCAGACTCAGATCAGCCTGGGCATCCACCCAGTCTGGTCAGACTTTTCGCTAAGTGCTTAAAGGGTAGCTAAGGGACTGAGCTACCTCCATGCGGACAGCGAAGACTCTGATCAGACTGGGCGGATGCCCAGGCTGATCTAAGTCTGCGCTGGGCGCACCACCACTTTGTTGGTTTTCTCGCGTCGCGGCTCATTTTATTTTCAAAAATGCACATAATAACATAAATGAGGCAGTTGATACAGCTTCAGAGAGCACTTGATAATAGGTTTTTGGTGGTACACTATTTAGTGGTACAACACTGCTTAACAGATGTATACTGTTCAAGGCCTGTCCAGGTACCCCACACACTCAGCTTAGCAATTAGGGGGACAGTAACCAAAAAACTTCAATGAATCAAAATAAAAAAAAATAAAATATGTACCAAATGTTTTTCTGTGTTCTAACTAAGAAAATAAATACCCACGTCTTACGTTACTTTTGTCTATGAGCGGAGATATGGGCATTTTTAAGTTGAGATCACTGGGATACTGTCTAAGAAACGGCAAGTGCTTTGGGAAAAAAGTACAAAAGTAAGTGTCAGCACAGTCAAGTGCACAGCTGAATTTTTCACATATTGTCAACAGGATTGAAATACGTCATTGTGCAAAAATAGATGTGCACTTGACTGTGCTGACATATTGAATAGCCTAAATGCAGGCGAAAAATGGTAGAAATGCCAAAATCAGTTGAGTAGGGTGCAGCTAGACTCGCAAAAATGCAAAGATGCAGAAAAAATGAATAATAATAGATAGTTAAAGGTTTCATCACTCATATATCGTTAACAGAGGTTAAAATATACAATTCTGAACATTCATAAGTAACGGGGCCAAATATGGCCCAAATCATTACAGTCCTTTTACGGCCCTTGATCAGTCAAGTGTGTTTAGTCTTTAAACAGTTTTCATAAAAGTATATTTCACATTATTGCTTGTAGTTTATCATGCACTGATCAGGATCGTGTTGCCAAGGTTTAAGCCTGTGATCTTGTTATATCACCATCTGACGTAGATCATATTTTATCAAAGGCATAATCGGCCACATTCTGCTTCTAGACACCTGTATATTATGTCTACAATTGCTGCTTCTGTCACGAAACGTTTAAGATATTGCTAATACAGTCTCAAGAGAATCACATTGAATTGTAACTATGGTCGGGTGCTTTTGATATTTCTAACGATGCAAACGGGTTTTTTTGCATTTGCAGGTGTATCACAACGGGCAGGTGATGCTTACTTCTAGCAATTACATACCCCATGTCTTAAACCAGGCTAAATTCATTATCATTTACACACACTGATCACACTTCCTTTTGGGGGACCCGTATCTATGTATCAAACTTTATCTGATTGGTCGATGTCATGTCTATATGGTAAAAGAGTTCGAACATACTATATTTGTACCTTGACCGTTCTACTTCTACCATGGAATTAAATGATTTGAGAAAAATTATTTATCTGAGAAAATCTGAAGTTTGTGTTGAAAGTATATCAGTTTAAAAGACATAAAAAAAATTGTGGAACATGGCAAACACTGTTTGCCATGCTCCTATATCTATGGCATCATAGATCTGTTGTCATAGCAACTAAGAGCTCATACTCATGTCAGTAACGTCACCGAGACGTCATTTTGCCAAGATACTAAGCACAACAGTTTGTAAGTCCATAACTGTTGTTATAATGGTAATAGATCTATGACGTCATTGGTATGGAAGCATGGTAAACTGTATATGCCATGCTCCCCTTGAATTATAAGTGAGATGCTACCTGAAATTCATACCATTGAAAAGTGTGATGTGCTTAAAAGTAAGTAGGGAAATTCTCAGGAACTGACAGAATTATGTCCCCCACCATGGGGGGACATATTGTTTTGGTGTGGATCCCGTCGGCGTCGGCGTCAGCGTCAGCGTAGCTTCTTGTCCGCACCCTATCTCCTGAAGGAATGCATGGATTTTGTCCAAACTGGCACATATACATTACTGGGAGGATGAAAAACTGATTAGATTTTTATGACCTTGACCTTATTTTCAAGGTCACAGGAGGTCAAAGAATTATGAAAATAGCTTGTCTGCACCATAGTACTGAAGGAATTGGCGAAGTTTTACCAACTTGGCACAGAAATATCAATGGGAGATGGCAGAAAACTGGTTGGATTTTGGTGACCTTGACCCCATATTCAAGGACACAGGAGGTCAAATAGTGTTGAAAAATGTCTTGGCTATACCATATCTCCTGAAGGAATTGAAGGATTTGTACTGAATTTGAACAGATATATCACTGGGAGATGGCAAACAACCGATTTTGATTACCTTGACTCCATTTTCAAGGTCACAGGAGATCAAAGCTTGTTGAAAAAATGCCTTTCCTGCACCATATCTCCTGAAGTCATTGATGGATTTTCTTACAAACTAGCACAGATATATTACTGGGAGATGGCAAAGAACTGATTAGATTTGGTGACCTTGACTTCATTTTTCAAGGTCACAGGAGGTCAAAGATCGTTGAAAAATGTCTTGGCTACACCATATCTCCTAAAGAAATTGATGGATATCTACTGAACTGGAACAGATATATATTACTGGGAGATGGCAAACAACCGATTTTGATGACCTTGACTCCATTTTCAAGGTCACAGGAGATCAAAGATTGTTGAAAAAATGCCTTTTCTGCACCATATCTCCTGAAGTCATTGATGGATTTTCTAACAAACTAGCACAAATATATATCTGGGAGATGGCAAAGAACTGATTACATTTTGGTGACCTTGACCTCATTTACAAGGTCACAGGAGGTCAAAGAGTGTTGAAAAATGCCTTGTCTGCACCATATCTCCTGAATGGATTGGGGATTTAAATCAAAATGTCATAGATACATTACTGGGAAATGACAAAGAACTGATTAGATTTTGGTAACCTTGACCCCGTTTTCAAGGTCTCAGGAGGTCAAAGAGTGTTGATAAGTGCCTTGCATGCACCATCTCTCCTGAATGAATTGATAGATTTAAATCAAACTGACAAAGATACATTACTGGGAAATGACAAAGGAGTGATTAGATTTTGGTGACCTTGACCTCATTTCCAAGCCAAGGTCACATGCGGTCAAAGAGTGTGTCTGTACCATATCTGCTGAATGGATGGTTTGATTTGAACCAAACTGTCACAGATACATCACTGGGAGATCGAAAAAAGTGGTTAAAATTAGACCCTGTTTCAAGGTCCAAGAATTATTGACTTGACAGCAGTAAGGGAAAATGATACTGCTGGGAAAGCGCAGGTGGGGGACATCTGTTTTTTTTGTCAAAAAAAAAAATCTAGTTCATTTCCGGATCTAACCCAAGACACCATGTGGGAATGACGGAAAAAGATAAACAAAATTAGTCACCACCAAAGACAACACCAGCGGCAGCCATGTAAACTGCCATTATCTATGTAGGTGGTAAAGGGGCTAGCCTAAACATCACAAACAATATATCAATAACAGACATAGCAACTAACAACACATAAAACAACCAACAGGAGCCTAAACAGAACTGCCGCCTTTGGACGGCCAGTTTTGAAATAATTTGGAACTTATGGTCAACCAACCATCGCCCTTTGGTCTGCCTTGGTTCATCAGATACTTAGTTGTTCAAGCCAGCAAAAACAACAACCGCCCATACAACATTCTTATAAAAAGCACCATAAGAGCAAATTATACATAAAACATTAAACTTTTATCTTTACCTATTTTCAATTTTTAATGTAAGGGCTGCCCTTTACACTATTAAACCATATATCAAAATAGTCGTAGCATCAAAACAGTAAATGCGACAAACAACACATGAAACAGCTAAGAAGAGCCAAAACAGAAATGCCGCCTAAGGACGGCCATCAATTCCCGAAAAGTTTCTAAGTTTGAAAATGCCATAGGTTTCCCAAAAATGATAGCTCGTCTGTCTATGGGAAAAATAAAATGACTTTCTCCCAAACCATGCCGTTGAAAGATTAGACTCGCCTCTGAACAAATACTTTTAAAGAAAACCAAGTAACATTTGCACACAGTTCTCTGCACGTAGCGTCAGTTAAATGACACGGCCATCTAATACCATTCTGATTTTCTTTCATTTAATCCCCGAAACAACAGATCAGTCATACCTCCTGCAGTCACATTTTCCCATCTACAACTTCAATGCCGCACGTGACGCGGAAGTTCTTCATACGATTTAAGGTGCGGAGCAAGTGCCTTCGTTTATCGAGATTACCCACCGTCCGCAGAAGCCATTTCCTGTGAACTTTCTTAGTTTGAAAATGCCGTAATTTTGTCAAAACAAAATTTCTTTTTCAAAGAGGCAGGTGCACAACCTCAGTATGTCTGTAACAGTTGTATAAATTTTCAGACTAATTGCTAAAAAACTGTGGAAGGAGTTCATTATACAAACTTTTCAGAGGGGCAGACGGACAGACAGATAGGCGGACAAACGGACGGACAGGGAGAAGGACGCACGGTTAAGAGGAAACATAATGCCACTGGTTTTCGTCACGGGGGCATCAAAATGTTCATATACTCATTTAGTTGACAGTGTGTATCATTTTTTGCACAAAACGCTTGTACAAGTGCCATGAACTCTTATGTTCTAGCACTTTCTCATATAAAGCACTAGAAAGCAAACGGACCGAAAAGCAAATTGACCTACCCGTTAAAACAGGTCGACCAAAGGTCAAAACTAGAATTATCTTTGTAGTAATTGTATACTCAATGTTACATACCAAGTTTCAAGGCCATCGGTCTATTGGTTCTCGAAAGGAAGATATTGAATGTATTTTACCATATCTGGCCGAGGCAGCCATATTGAACATGTAACCTGGACCGTTTCAGCAATGTTTTGTTCCCTTAATCTCTAGACGATCTAAATGAAATTCGGTTACAATTGACCCAGTGGCTTTTGATGAGATGTTGGAAATTTTCGACATATTAGTTACCTGGGCCAAATGTCAAAGGATGACCTTGTGCTCTTGTACTCATAAATTTTCATGTACTCATTAAAATGACTGCAGATTCCAATTTTGGGCCAAAATCTTCGCCAATTTTCTTGATATCTTACGTCTTAGCATTTTCCAATACAAACACAAGTGAGCAAATTTGACCTTGCCGTAGAAAGATCTAGGTCAGCCAAAGGTAATAATTTGAACAATCTTGGTAGTACTTATGTACCCGATGCTAATACCATCGGTCTACTGGTTCCGGAGAAGAAGATTTATGAAAGTTTTACCATATAAAGCGTGGCGGCCATGTTTGTCAAGTGTCATTTGAACAACGTTTCGTTTCCGTCAAGCCTGGAAGCTACATATGGATCTTTTTAGAATCTTCCGGTGGCTTTTTAGAAGAAGTCGTTTGAACGACTTAGTGCTGACGGACGACGACAATCGATGGACGACGGTCGACGACGAACAACGGAGCTTGCCTATCCTTTAAGCTCCCCCGGAGCCTCCGGCTCAAATGAGCTAAAATCATTGTTAGCTAGATTAAGAAATATCAGACATAAAGTTAAGAACAATCGATTCATGGTCTTTAATATTGCTTTTATTTTACACGAATATCATAACTTGTGAATGGAGTGTGTGTATTGTGTAACGTGGCTAAGTTTGGAATTAAGAATGAAATGCTATTTTGGGTAGAATGAATTTTATTGACTGTTTTGTTACTGTAACAGTGCTCCAGATAAGAAGGGGTAACAGGGATGATTTCGGGATGCGTTTCCTTAGTCCTGAATCATACATAAGTTGTGACTCTCATTAGACCGCCTCTCCAAAATATGTTTTCGTCAAGAAATAAGAAAACGATTCTCAGATTATCACCAACGCCTCTCTTTGTCTGGAGCTCAGGTCTACATTCATGACACTGTTTAAATTATTATTACAACATTTTATCATATGACGTCGCATCTGAGAGTATAATAAAGCCATGCATTAAAAACGATAATCCACTAGTGGATTAAATGTGCAAATTACGTCATAACGTTATACGTTGACGTCCATAAAAACGTCGCGTTTTCTGATGGCGAAATCGTGACGTTTTAATGCAAAATCTGCTAATAAAATGCAATTTTAGTGTCATATGATAAATAGAATCTTGCATTCGTGCTCCTGTATTATTGAATTTATTTAACTCGTTGGGGAAAACCGATAAGATGCTCGGCATAGCCTCGCATCTTATCTTTTTCCCAAACTCGTTTAATAAATTCAATGATACATGAGCACTCATGTAAGATCCTCTATTTAAATGCAAAGTTTGCTGTATATAGGCTGTATGTTCAATGTCATCAAATTGTTATAAAAACTACGAAATCGTAAGACTGCTTATTAATTATTACATAGTTATTAATAAATATCGAAGTTTTATTCCGGGTATTGGCTTATTATTAATGGTAACCAACGTGGTATCCCACGAGAACACGAGTAATGCACAGCCATTCATCGCATAAAAACAGTGCCATTTTCGAACACTCCCTGACATTTGCCAGCTGTTCGTGAGAGTTGCATGACAAATAAAGTAAAGACTAGCAATGTATCAATAGGACGCCGATGCCCCCGCCTAATGCCTTGAGTAAATGGGCGCCTTGATTAAGGTACTGGGACTTTTAGGATAACTAGGTTCCTAGAGGCTGACTTGAAAAAATAAAAGGGAAATCAAAGGACCATGAAATACAGTCAAACCTGTCTTAAGGGGTCACCACAGGGGAACCATAAAATTGGCTGCTTAAGACAGGTGACCCCTTAATACAGGTTCATTTGCGCTGTATTTTGGGAACCCCAAAAATTAGCTGCTAAGGACAGGTGACCCCTTAATACAGTGACCCCTTAAGACAGGTTCGACTGTATAGGTAAAAAAGACTTACATTTATCCTGCAGTCATATCTCGGACACGAATTTGACATTAACATGTTTGCATTATAGCCTGTTCAAATAGCTTAAGTGCGCATTGTAGCCTTGACAATAACCTAGTGACATGTTCCTTGCGCGTAACAAATTGTCTTTGCAGATAGTTTTGAAATCCCACTACGCAGGACGAAGTTATTGGCTGGATATAAACTGGTTTCACTGTAGCCTAAGCACAAAGTTAAAGTGTGGACTGTGACCTTGACCTTTAAGCTAGCGACATGAACATTATCTTGTCATGAAAATCATTTATGCCATAATAATTTTGAAATCCCGCCATGCAAGTCAAAGTTATTGGCTGGATACCAAATGTTTCACTATAGCCTATTCACAATGTAACCTTTACATCTGTGCTAGCGACATGGTTTTTACACGTGGCATTTCGTCTTGTCATGATGATCAGCTCTGCCAAGTAACTTTGAAATCCCACCAGGCAGGACAGCTTACGCTTTGTACATGAACATGTTTAGCTGAAGCCAATGCACAGAGTTTAAGTGAGGACTCTGATCTTGATCTTAGAGCTAGTGACATGGTTCATGCACGTGACACATCATCTTGTCGTGATGATTATTCATGCCAGATAATTTTGAAATCCCGCTATGCAGGACAAAGTTATTGACCCTACACGTGTTTAACTATATCCTATGCACAAGTGTGACCTTGACTATTAAGCTAGCAACATGATTCTTGCACGCGACACGTCGCCTTGTCATCATGATAATTTGTGCCAAATATTTTTTTAAATCCCACCATGCAAAACAAAGTTGTGGGCCGGACACGAAAACACAAACACACTTATTCACACATACACATACACGCGCGCGCGAGCGCAGACAGGGTAAACTTTATATGCCCTTCTGCCCTTTCATGGCTGGGGCATAAAAGACACGTTGAGCATACCGATAAACTATAATATCAACTGCATTGAAAAAAAAAGAAACAATAACACACAGTTAAGTATTGAACAACCACCATGTTTGTCAGTAATTTTGTCAAAGAGAGACAACTATTATGAGTTTCTGTGTTGCTTCTTTGGCTAACTAAATCTTTCCAAATAGGGATATACTTTTTTTTAAATAAAAATTGGCTCCTAGAGGAGCAAACTCTTTCCTTTAACAGTTGTCGCTCTTTGAGAATGGAGATACAAATGAAAATGGCAGAGTTGCTTGCCCTGAAAGTGTACCTATTTCCCGCGAGGTGTTTGGACAAATACCAATAGTTTATCTACATTTGTTACATGGAAGACACCTTAGAAATTCTTTTGCGGCCCTGAATCATTGTTCCCATACATGAAAATTTTATTGGATATTTTTAGGGCATATGCTTTCCTTAAGGTCATAGGGAAATTTTTAGGAGAACCAACTCAGCCAGTTTTCTTAATGCCTCTCTCTTAAAAGGGATCAAGCTTGAAGGAAAGAATTTACTCCCCACTAGGAGCATTTTCCTTCGTTAAGGATAGAAACCCTTTTGGAAAGGCTTTGATATCCAGGAAAGATACCAGGCAGTTACTGAAGTTTTTTTTTTCCTTTTGTAAAAATGGTTGAAAAATTTGGAGTTGTACCCATGCATCTTTAAACAGCAGTCAGTGTAGTAAGGATACCAACACAACCATAGCAAAAGCATCCCCATTTTGAAGTGAATTCGTATACCTTATCGAAGTTACCCACAATTTTAACTCGCAAAGCACTTGAGCCCGGCCATCGAGAGAACATGCAAGAGATGTGGTATAAAATCATAAAATATGGGCTTATTTTAGGAGCATTGAGAAGACCGAAGTGTTCGATACTCGAAACTAGCAGCATAAAACTTTATCATTCTAATTACCTATGATATGCATTCCCGCGTAAGATGAAAGATATCTCGATCTAATGTAATCGTCGCATGGACTATTGGTAGTATCCATATTTGGATAAAGCTGGCAGACATAATTTGCAATGAGCCGTGTCACGACAAAACGAGCAAAGTGGCATGTGCGCCCTGCGAAGACTCTGATCAGCCTGGGTATCAGCGCAGTTTGAACAGCGCAGTTTATGACTACCAGAACTCGTACTGAAACTTTCCGGAAAAGTTGTATCCCTTCTTCCATTGCATTGTGGAATAGCTTAGACAGTTCTGTAAGAGAGATTGGCTCCTTTGAAGGATTTAGAAACTCCTTGAAAACAATACTGTTCCCCAAAATAACTACCTCTTCAAGTAAGGTAAATAGATATCTATCAGTGATCCACTGCAGAATTCGTAACTGTTGTAGTAATCTAAATTATGATTTATTTCGAAATCATCTAAAAGTGTCACCACTCTGTTCTTGTAATACCGATAATGAAACAGCCACTCATTACGTTTTTGAGTGTCCGCTTTTCGATAATCAGCGACTCATTCTCTTCAGAAGAACAAGACATTATCACCCTCTTAGTTTAAACGCACTTCTATATGGAAAAGATAACCTTAATAATTCTGATAATAACAAGTTGTTGTTAGAGACCCTAAGTTATATAAAAAACACGGGGCGTTTTAGATAATGTGATACCCCTTTCAGATGCACGTTTTCTTTCTGAGCTGACGGAGGAGGCGGAACCAAGCATGTACTAAACTAACATGAAGCCGAATAATGTGGTGATGACGGCCTGTTTGCGTATATTATTATTATAACTATTCACAGCGGGCACCTGGGGTCGAGATGGCGTCGAACCGACGTCGGTGCGGCGTCATTACGTCGAAACGGCGTCAATGCGACGACTTTTCGACGTTATGGGCCTGCTGGGTTACTATTATTATCGGCTATTATTACTACTATTGATTGTATTGTGACAGAGCAGTGGCGTTACCCCTAGAGCCTAGTTGTGTTGTTTGCTTCCCTGTGCTGGCAGTGACTTCCTGAACAGGAGGAGAGTTATCCCTAGGTTGTTCGGCCTCATGTTTTAATAATCATCATTATTATCTTCTTATTATTGTTTTTATTATTATTATTTATTATTATTATTATATTATTCTTTTTTTTTCTTATACTTTTTTTGTTTACTCATCTACATATTCTCTGTTTATATTATTATGGTGTAGCCTAGTTGACGATTTGTATATACTGTTCTAAGGGAAGGGCTGTAACTAATGTTGGTAGAACTTGTAGCCCAACCCTATTGTTAGTTCTAAGACAATAAAATATGTTTAAACTTAAACTAAACTAGTTTGAACAGAGTCTATGCTATTAGCTTAAACGCTAGCTAAGGTTCTAAGCTAGCTGCATGCTGACAGCGAAGACTCTGATCAGACTGGCCGAATGCCCAGGCTTATCCTTGCTTGCCGCACATGTCAATTTTCTGTTTTGTCGTGCCAAGGAGTGCTGACGCCTTGCGACAATGCCTCGATTTGAGCAAATAGTATGTTCTATGAAATGTTATTTCTCATGACCACATTTTTCTTGAACTGCAAGAATATATACAGTCAGACATAAGTTAAGCATCTCCTGAATAAGTTGCGCCATAGAAGAAGGTATGTTTCAAGTAACGTTATCACAGGAATATCTTTGCTTTTTGCATCAAGATTCTGTCTAAATCTTTTTCACTATCCAAAAAAACTGAAATATTTGAAATTTTATTAAATTCATATCAAATATGCCGATTTGTCGAATATGAAATTTAACATTCAAATAATTGGAGTAATGCTTAACTTATGTCTGACCGTATATAAAAAGTCTTATTGTTAGCGAAGTATATAATATGAAAGGCTGCTGGCTACAGAATTTGATAATGCAAGGTAGAATTTATTATTACCATAAAATTTTCGTAAAAATTGAAATAGGATTTTGCATTTCACTGAGTCATGAAAAAAAGTTGTACTCTGTATATTGTTTGAGCAGCCGGAAATCATGCAAAAAGTATTGAATCGCCGTCTAAAAAGTATTGAATCGCCGAGACGCGGTTATCGTAATATTTCATTTAGCAAGTAGTGATACATAGAATTCAAGCTCGTGTGAGCTGTCCCAGCCCATGGGCAAGACAGAATTTTCCAGCACCGCTAAAAATAGAACAAACCCTGTCTCGTAAGTAAGAAAACAAAGACTTCAATACTGTAACTCAAGTTTTCATTTTGTGCTATTACATGTGCGTGCCTTTCACAATAAACCGGCAGTTTTCCTTATACACATAGATGTAAAATTTGCTTAACGCCGGGTTCGAAAAAGCCAAAATGCGTAACGAAGTATACAACATTGGGTGCTTCTTTCGCAGTACACAAAGAACATCATTGACTGAAATTCCGTGAATTGTATATCACCTCTGCCTTATCTAAACCTTGCATACCCGTACGAAAATTCTGACATGATTACAGCAGGAGTCCTGCTGGACATTGACAGGAATTTCATTTTCAGGCTGAATTATAATAGTATGTGGAAAACAATTAAAATCCACTCAAGATTCCAGCAGGAAAATTTGAAAATTCATGCCAGGAATCCTAGCAGGAAAACAGAGCTGAAAATTTTGCAAAATTAATTGAATATAGCATAAAGATTTTGGCGGTACACTTAAACTTACACAGTGAATCATAAGTGATGAATTCAACTTGAAGACTGGCCATGCTGTTTGTTTGTACTAAACATTATTATATCATTACCTTGTTTATAATGGAACACTACACGTCTTAACTGACACAGCAATGTGTCTTTGTACCTTAAACTTTTTGACGAAGTAAGTTAATACATTAATGCCAGGTGTCCCGTTAAAATAACATATGAGCCGCGACGCGAGAAAACCAACAATGTGGTTGTGCGCCCAGCGCAGACTCGGATCAGCCTGGGCATCCACCCAGTTTGATCAGATTCTTCCTTAAGTGTTCAATGGGTAGCTAAGGGTCTAAGCTACATCCATGCGGACAGCGAAGACTCTGATCAGACTGGGCGGATGTCCAGGCTGATCTGAGTCTGGGCTGGGCGCACAACCACTTTGTTGGTTTTCTCGTGTCGCGGATCATATGCATATGCAAGCAGTGTAGGTCCAGAAGGCGGCGTCTGATCAGGTACTAGACTTTAAGCGCAAAACTTAAAGCAATTTCTATATAAAAGCTAAAACCTAACTAAACCAGATGCCTTCAGTGGTGAATGGACGTATCGAGTGATAAGGATAAAAGAATCCACTATAGGTGTAAATGAGTTAAAGGCAGAAGTGGACTATAAAACGCAGAAGTAGCTACCTATTCTCAGTTTTCCAATAGCCACCAAAGAGTTAACATCTACAGTAGCGCCTGTAGATTTATCTCTAATTTGATTGGCTGTTGATTTGCTGGGGTATTTACCTGTGAAAGTATTGACAGCTCTTATTGGCTAAAACAAGACAGTGGTCTAATTTGCACAGTAGCTAAGTCATGCCCACTTACTGCCTCATACAGGTAGCTAATCCTCTACCGGGGGGGGTTCAGAAATCCTGCCTTTAATACAACTAAACCACATCTTACCAAGGTACCAAAATGCGCAACACAACTGATTTTGCTGTCTTTCGTCTCTTTAGTTCTCCAATTTTTATGAAGAAAATTCAAACATTTGTTACTTTCTGTTCGCTTCGCTGGACGATGGAACCCTTTCAAAATTAGTCTACTCTAAGAAAAAGGAGTTTGCTCCTAAAGAAGCAAATTCTTCTTAACGAGTTGACCCACATTGACCTGGGAGGCTAAAAACTAAAATAGGCAGTCTTGATTCCCCTTAAAAACTACATATGAGCCGCGACCCGAGAAAAACAACAAAGTGGTGCGCCCAGCGCAGGCTCAGATCAGCCTGTGCATCCACCCACTCTGATCAGAGTCTTTGTTGTCCGCATGGAGATAGCTTAGACTCTTAGCTACCCTATTAGAGCTTAGCACAGAGTCTGATCAGACTGGGCTTATGCTCAGGCTGATCTGAGTCTGCGCTGGGCGCAAAACCACTTTCAAATGGTTGGTTTTGTCATGTCGCGGCTCAACTATTCCTCTTGGAGGTTTACCTTGCTACTGTTCATAAAAATGTAATTTGCTTTCGCTATGCTTTCACTATTTAGGCCGTCAAATTTTATCATCTATCTACTTAAAATATAGACAAGGTTGTTGTCTTTGGCCTCTTTAATCATTTCCACCATTTTTATGAAGGAAAATCGCACATTTGTTACTTTCAGCTAGCTTCGCTGGACGATGGAACCCTTTCGGAATGGGTCTACTCTTAGAAAAGGGAGTTTGCTCCTACAATAGCAAATTCTTTCTTTAATAATTGACCCACATTGACCCGGGAGGCTAAAAACTAAAATAGGCAGAGTTGATTCCCCTCAAAAACTACATATGAGCCGCGACACGAGAAAAACAACAAAGTGGTGCGCCCAGCGCAGACTCAGGTCAGCTTGGGAATCCACCCAGTTTGACCAGAGTCTTTGTTGTCCGCATGGAGATAGCTTAGACTCTTAGCTACCCTCTAAGTGCTTAGCAAAGAGCCTGAGCAGACTGAGCTGATGCCCAGGCTGATCTGAGTCTGCGCTGAGAGCACAGCCACTTTTAAATTGTTTGGTTTGTCATGTCGCGGCTCAACTATTCCTTTTGAAGGTTTACCTTGCTATTGTTCATAAAAAAAGTAATTTGCTTTCACTATTTCGGCCGTCAAATTTTATAATCTATCTACTCATAGAAAATAAAATACAAGCAAGCAGAACACATTACATAAATAACAAACGGTCATTGACGGACTGACTGCCGTTTGAAATACTTGAAGATATTGGTCAGCACACACTCGCACATGCTTTTGGTAGACGTGGTAGTAATTCGATGTTGAAATCATTACTGAAGAGAGATTGATGTAAATAAGACCTTCTTCTTCGACGAATTCATTCTCAGTAAGCTCCACCTGTTTACAGTACAGAAGTGGCGATAACAACTGAAACTGTCCTTTACCAACGGCCCTATTTTTCATAGCTTCGTTAGAGAATACGGGTATTAGATCAGGATGATGACCGCCTACTTCTTTTGCTTTAAAGCTGAGACCAAATTCTGTGTCAAATTCCGTCCAAAATAACACTGTACTCACCAGTCTCATCAGAAACGTTACTTTGCCACTTTCTACTTCTATATACCTAGAACTGTCTAGATAACTCATGAACGGTTTAACCTTTTCCTTGACATCGACACCTGTGTTAGACTGAACAGCTGCTATACAGATATAATTTTGTCCTTTGTCTGCCTCTTGCTTAAATGTGGCAACTACTTCAACGGTTAGCTCTTCGACAATGGTTTGTAAAGCTTTCTTTAGCGTTTTATGGAGTGTTGGTATCGGAGGAAACTTGTCGCCAGGTTTATATTCTAATTTTAGCTTAAGAACTATGGGCAAACCAAACAGTATTTTCAACGGTTGTCCACAATGGCATTCCATTAGCATCTCACCCAGAGGACAAAATACAGGCCTGCATACATTCTGTAAACAGATAGAAGGCAAACATTTAATTTGAGCCGCGACACGACAAACCAACAAACTAGCATTTGCGCCCAGCAAAGACTCAGGTCAGTCTGAGCATCCACCCAGTCTGATCATAGTCTTCCCTCTGCCCTTAAAGTGTAGCTAAGTTTCAAAGCTACGCCCAGACTGAGCTGAGCCTGTTCTGGGTGCATATGCCACTTTGTCGGTTTTCTCGTGTCGCGGCTTATTTGCCTGGGCATGTTCTTCTATCAGAATGACTGATGATGTTAACTTGAACATATAAAGAGAGGTATGGTATTTAGCATAACAGTTATAGAGGATCTTACATGAGTGCTCATGTATTATTGAATTTATTAAACGAGTTGGAGAGAAAATAAGATGCGAGGCTATGCCGAGCATCTTATCGATTTTCCCCAACGAGTTTAATAAACTCAATAAAACAGGAGCACGAATGCAAGATTCTATTAATCATAAGACACTAAAATCGCATTTTATTAGCAAATTTTGCATTAAAACGTCACGAGTGCTCATGTATTATTGAATTTATCAAACAAGTTGGGGAAAAAGATAAGATGCGAAGCTGTGCCGAGCATGTTTTCGATTTTACCCAACGAGTTTAATAAATTCAATAATACAGGAGCACGAATGCAAGATTCTATTTATCATAAGACACTAAAATCGCTATTTATTAGCAAATTTTGCATTAAAACGTCACGATTTCGCCATTAGAAAACGCGACGTTTTAATGGACGTCAGCGTTTACTGGCGTCCGACTAAAGGTGACCGCGTACCAGTGGTGGCCGTTTGCATTTTGCACGCGCAATTACGTATTTGATCCGTCTCAGATTTGGCCATTTTGTAAAAGGAAACAAAAGGAACTCCCACAAAAAAGACTGGTTAAATTATCTCCCCGGAAGGCAAAAAGGTTAACAATTTCCCAAAGCTACCCTCATACCAACATTATTGCCTTGCCGGGGATCACAACCCTTGATACACACATAATTAAATACAGAAATAAACATGAACAAATTGCTTTATAAATGAGTACATGTACCTATGACGAAAAAAGGTATAACCTGCAACCAGCCTGCAAAAAGCATCTAAATTCTTGTAAATGACAGCACACTTGTAACCATTATTTATGTTTGTTTTCGACGTAATGTAGCGTGCGCCTACGAAATGACTACGTCAGAGTTTTACAGTCCGTTTCTGATTGTTGCTTATATTCTATCTGTGCTGAACGCGCTAAAACTATCAAACTCTGACAATGACCACAGGCTTACAATGACATACCATCAAAGTTTAAATCCACGTCAAGGTTTTGAAAAATGCATCATTCAACGCATGGCATTCGAGACGGCCATCACTGGTATACCACGCTCGTATTTCAATGCGTTTTGGTTACCTAGTTTGAGGATCTGTCACAGGCACAAGTTATTAGCTACCCTTTAAGCGTTTAACGGAGGCGCTGATCAGACTGGATATATGCCAAGGCTGATCTGAGCGTTGAGCACACAACCACATGGTTGGTTTTCTCGGGTCGCGGCTCTTTCAAAAGTCATGTCCACATACGCACAAACGGACGGACGCTGCAACATCAAACAGATGTCTATGCCTCGCTCACAAATTCGGCTCGACATGAAATGAAACTATCACACGAACCGCTTTTACTTATTGGTTTTATAATTCTATGCTTCCGTAGTTTCATTTTATCGGCAATAGCGTCAATAGCGTGATTAAGAAACATCTCTAATAAAACCGCTATAATTTCTTATTGCGCTGAAATATGCAGTGTTTTCCTGTATAGGAATGGTTTTTATTTGTGTGGATTTTATCGATGTGTAAACGCCGGCGAATCACTCACAAACTGAATAAAGCCGGAAGGGAAGGGCCTTTATTCAATTTATAAGAATCTTTGGTTGTATGCGCGCTTGAGTCTGAATATGACTCTGTGTATTCTTCATTTGAGCCGCGACACGAGAAAAACAACTTTTTAAAAGTGGTTGTGCGCCCAGCGCAGACTAAGATCAACCTCGGCATCCGCCAATTCTGACCAGACTCTTCGCTAAGCGCTTAAAGGGTGGCTAAGGGTCTAAGCTAACTCCATATGGACATCGAAGACTCTGATCAGACTGGGCGGATGCCGATGCGGATCTGAGTCTGCGCTGGGTGCACAGCCAGTCTGTTGGTTTTCTCGTGTCGCAGCTCATTTATTCCATGTTTTTTTTTGCCCTTCGTTCTTTTTATGATAATTTAAGTATGTTTTCTTGTGTCATCTCTGTTTGAAATAATGTTACTGTTTTCTTGTGTGTTTTTTTTTTTTTTTTTTTTTTGTTTTTTTTGTTGTTGTTGTTTCTCACCTATTTTCTTTTCATGTTTAATTTCTTTCGTTATTATATCTTATTTCAATATCTCTCGCATTTCTTGGGAGCATGTACATAATCGCATATGAGTATGTGCATGATCGCAATCGACATACATAGCGCTACAGTTCACCCAATAATACCCAGCGTTCCATTAGAGATGTTCCAGATAAGGTTTACGTATAACCTTAATCACGCTATTGACGCTATTGCCGATAAATGAAACTATGGAAGCATAGAAGTATAAAACCAATACATGTAAGTAAAAGCGGTTCGTGTGATAGTTTCATTTCATGTCAAGCCGAATTTGTGAGCGAGGCATAGACATCTGTTTGATGTTGCTGCGTCCATCCGTTTGTGCGTATGTGAACATGACTTTTGAAATATGAGCCGCGACCCGAGAAAACCAACAATGTGGTTGTGCGCTCAGCGCAGACTCAGATCAGCCTGATATACTCGTCACATGCATCCTCTTTCTTACAGACAGATCCATACATCTGTCTGTTACTATCAGTATTCATTCTTTCCCATGACTATTGTACTATGGAACAGATTACCAGGTGATCTCGTCCAAGTTTCAGATCTTGACTCCTTTAAATTAGGAGTCAGCAAGATCAGTCATACCCTCCCCTAAACATAAATACTGTTTTTATCCTGATTTTAAGCTCTTCTTAACATTAACCCTATCATCTATATTTCACCTTGCTTTTTATCTTTTTATTCTGCACTATCTCACTTTTTACTTCTTTTACTAACACACCATGCGTGGTGAAATCCAAATAATACCCGAAAGGGGGTTGTGGATCATGTCAAGATAGATAGATAGATAGCCTGGGCATCCATCCAGTCTGATCAGCGCCTCCGCTAAACGCTTAAAGGGTAGCTAAGGGACTAAGTTAAATCCATGCGGACAGCAAACACCCTGATCAGACTGGGCGGATGCCCAGGCTGATCTGAGTCTGCACTGGGCGCACAACCACTTCGTTGTTTTTCTCGTGTCGCAGCACATATAATATCGACCTTCTCCCTTTCAACCCCTTTATATCCCAAACACACCAACCACTGCAGGTGGTTTATCCAAAAAAGTAAATCGCCGTAACGTACTCAATCTGAAACCGGAGCAAATGAAGTATAGGCCTTTTTCCTGTATTCAGTCGGTAGAATTTTTGAGGGAGTTTGATTCTTTTTGACGCACCTAGTGTCTGCTATGCAAAGGAGATTGTGAGAAAACTATGCATAGTTCACTAGGTCGCTGCGGTCTTCCAGTGTCCGAACAAGTGACCTCGAGTGATAGATCGGTTTCTGTGATGGAGTTTAAGCATTTGAAGCACAACTAAAGGTCACATACCCGAAATATAGGTTGCCGCAACCTAGTTCATTTTAACACTGGTGAACATGTCCTTTTCCGACAGGCTGTAAGTACATTTCTGTCTCTGTCCATTTGCATCCCAAAAGAGTAATACTATACCAAACTCTTCCATGTCATCCACCCTACCATTCTAGAAAGTAGGTCGCCGCGACCTAGGTTACGCCACATACACGCCTATACCACTTTCTGACAGGTGTCGCGCATCTCAGCTACTAAGCATCCCCCATCACAACATCCAGTCCTTGACTAACGGTCACCTGCCCGAAAAGCTGACAGCCGCGACCTGTTTCACTGACAAATATATGCACCATCATTATTATTACCTAAATTATCGCCATATACTGTCGGTCTTTCATCCCGGACTTAAGCCCATAAGACCAGACATGCTAGCAGAAGCTATGTGGGTTTATTTAATGGGCGTATGGACTGAAATAAATACTTTTAGAAAACCGAATTACAGTGTGGGAAACGTGATAACAAAGGTACAGATGCACGGACAACACTGCGGATGTGTGCAGATTGCACTAAAGCCATACGGTCTCGACATTAGCAACGTGGGTTCTTTTATTTGTGGCCACGCTCCAGGGGTTCCTGGGTTTGAAAAATATAAATACTTAGAAAAATATTCAAAACTCTTCTTCAGAACCACTGGGTTCAGGCTCTTGAAATTTGGTATGTAACATTGCCGGGTTATCCTTTGTCAAGTTTGCTCAAACAGAGGTCCATGGGTCTACCTCAGGGTCTGTCTACCTCAGCGTCTGCCTCAGGGGTTTCTGGGTTTGGACCATAGAAATACATACAAAACTATTCAGATGTCTTCTTCGGCAAAACCCCTAGGCCGAGATACTTGAAATTTGGTATTAGGCATGGATTCAAAATGGTCCTGCGGCACGTAGTTTTGGGTTCGAAAATAAAATTAACTTAAAAATCTTCTCCGCGAGAAATGCTAGGCTGAGATTCTTTAAATTCGATATGTAGCACTGCCTAGTGGTTCTTTATCAAGTTTGTTCAATTGGTGGCCCCAGGATCTAAAATAGCCACGCTCCAGGGAGTGGTTCGAACCATAGAAATACACTGGAAAATGTTAAAATCTTCTTCAGAAACACTTGGCTCGGATGCTTGATATTGGTATGTAGCATTGCTTAGTGGTCCTTTACCAGGTTTGGTCAAAATGGAACAACACCCACGGTCCAAAATGGTCCTGCCTCAGGGGGTCCTGGGTTTGAAGCACAGAAATACATAGAATAAGTATTCAAAAATTTTCTTCCCCAGAGCAACTAGGCTCAGCTGCTTGAATTTTGGAGTGAAGCATTGTCTTGTGTACCTCTATTAAGGTCGGTCACAACGGCAGCCTCACGGTCCAAAACGGCTCTGTGGCATGTTGCGGGGTTTTGAGTTAGAAAATAGAAAATAAATGTACTTAAAAATCTTTCAGAACAGCGTTCAGATGCTTGAAATATGGTATGCAGCATTGCCTAGAGGTCCTTTAACTCATACTGATTAAAAAAAAAGCAGTTGAATGTAGGTTACTTCCTTGAAGCTAAAATTCCAAGGCAGTTGTCATTTACTGGCTTCTAGCTAAATTTCTCCAACACATACAATTTTAACAATTACAACCTTAAACTCAGGTGAGCGATTTAGGGACATTTTGGCCCTCTTGTTTGTTGAAGTTTATGGGTGTATGACTGAAAGTAACTCCTTTTGAAAAATGAATTAGGCCTACTGTGAGGGATACGCAGAAGCAAATATTTCGCATGTGGGACACAATTAACAAAGAATTAAATGAATTTAGGATATTTGTT
The DNA here is from genome assembly GCA_963989385.1 of Ctena decussata. Taxonomy (NCBI): domain Eukaryota; kingdom Metazoa; phylum Mollusca; class Bivalvia; order Lucinida; family Lucinidae; genus Ctena; species Ctena decussata. Next base: position 23,302,718 of record OZ022506.1, read on the forward strand.
TGTTTAAAAAAATCTGAAGTTCCTGTTTAAAGAATTTTAGTATGTTATATCAGTAAAAAATTGGTGGAGCATGGCGACACTGTTTGCCATGCTCCTATACCAGTGACGTCAGAGATATTAAGAAATTACCAACTGTTATGCCTAGTGCCTTGTCAGAATCATCGGGCGTCTACATGACGTCACTTTGACATCAATTAGAATTATTAGTTGCTATAGTAACATATTTATGATGCCGTGGGTATCGGAGCATGATTCCAAAACAGTTACCAAGATGATTCAATGTTTATGTGAAAGTAGAAATCAAAAGTAGATTTACACTGAAAAAAAATAAAGTTTTGAATATATGTGTCTGTTTTCGATAAAATTTCTATTGTAAATTTACAAAGAGAAATAATTTGAATTAACATCTGACAGAGTGCTAGTATTAACGCAGGGCAGTACAACAGGAAAAGCGCAGATTAAAAATTCCTCGTTAGGTCCCTTTTCACCCGACAGAAGTAGCAATCCTTGAAATATTAACATGATTAATGACTAACGATGATTCAATGTTTATGTGAAAGTAGAAATCAAAAGTAGATTTACACTGAAAAAAATAAAGTTTTGAATATATGTGTCTGTTTTCGATAAAATTTCTATTGTAAATTTACAAAGAGAAATAATTTGAATTAACATCTGACAGAGTGCTAATATTAACGCAGGGCAGTACAACAGGAAAAGCGCAGATTAAAAATTCCTTGATCTTTGATATTATTGGCTAAATTTTGACATACGCGTTATTTGGCCGATGAAATCGTGTGAAATGTGGAACAAAAGTGAAATTGTACTCGGATGCGTCGAGAAGAAAACTTAAAGCGCATATTTTCTCCGCGAGGCATAGACAATACAATTATATAAGGTGCGCCTAAAAGTCAATAGCTTTACTTATTTAAACAGGCCACAGTTCATGGGTACGAAACCATAACAGACACATTTTTCTCAATCTGTGTTACGTTTTGCGTGCATATGTACAATTTTGCATTTTTGATAAAGCGGACTCCACCAATGACCTGCATCTGCGACACTTCCGACCGACATCGTGATACCGTTTGTTCCGGTATTGGGTACACTGGGTTCGGGTTTCCTTGTTTACTGGATTGAAAAAAATAAATGATTGGACATATGGCGAGTCAAACCTGGGACACGTGCATCAAAGGTGAACAACGAATCCAGTCAGACCAGGCCATCCGCTGTGTGCAATTAGTGTATTTAGTTTATTTGGATTTATTTAATTTTATACTCATTTCATTTATTTAATTATTTTTATTATTGTTGTTAATCTGTAAACAGCAGAGCATGTACTTATATGGGGTGTATACTAGTTATGAGCAGTAAAGCCCTTTATACCAATGCAATTACACACACACACACACACACACACACACACACACACACACACACTTTTCCTGAACAAATATAAGAAAATCGGTATTTATTAGCGGTTCCATGCATTCGAATAGGATAGCATATGATAATGTTGGTTGGGCATTATGTAGACGCTGAGGAAGCTGAGATGAAACAGTGATCGTACCTTCGTCCTTTGTGCAAACAGCGAGAACAATGAAACCTGTCATGGCTTCGGAAGCACCCAAGTTTATAGGTACAATAGCTAGGCAGGTAAGATTGTTTTAGCCATGCACACAGGCAGATAGGCGGACAAACGGACTAATTTCACGAAATCTATTGGTTTTACAGGTTAAAAAGGTAATACTAAACAAACACTGTTACTACTACTATTAATGATAATAATAATAAATAAACATACGAAGGTCTGATTCTAGACCAACACCAGTAGGGCCATTATAGTTAAATGTCAGATTATTTTCTTTTAATTTTTTATCCGCCCGGCCCTGCCCCCCCCCCCCCCCCCCCCCCCCCACAACCCACCCCGCCCCGTCCACCTAGTCCTATGGCCACGAACTGGGTACTCTCGTACATCAAACTTGTTGTTTAATGTCACACGCCAAAAATCAAAAACAAACAAAAGAAAAACATGCTTCTGGGTTATCGAATGCTGTGTTTCCGTAAAATTTTGCGTAATTTTATTTTCGCGTTTAAAAACGGATTAAAATGTTTCCTAGGGGTTAGATTCTCAAAAGTAGAAAAAACAGCTTCAATCTGATAAACCATACAAGAACCAGGTATCTTAAAAAGTAATGTTTGAAAACAGTATCCAGGAGACTAGCGGACAAAAACTTATCAGATTTTTAGGCAAATAATGTAACGGTAAAATTTTCGAGTGCAGTAATTTTCATTTTATTTATTTTCATTTTTTGGCGGCCAACAGAAAAGTGCATACTTAAATGCTTAAATGCCCGCTAACGCGATGATTTATGAAAGAATAATACGAAGACATAAGGAATACACGGGCTTTAATACCCTTGAATATGCCTCAATTGCGAAACCGTGAATTTTTGTCTCCGCGAACATTAATGAAAATAAAGTTCTCGTGGTAAAATCCGCATGTATGGACATAATAGCGAGGCGAAATGGTTTTTATTCCAAGTGCAGAGGTCTGCGTCAAATACACACACATTTACATCACTTACAAGCCTCCGTAGTCATCGTTTAGGTAGTTACCGTATTGGTTTTCGTCAATACGGTAAATAACGTTATACGTTACTTTTATCTGGAACATCTCTATTAGGTCATAAGCAAACAGTTCAGTTCCGGCTAAGATCAGGGGCCGTATTCATAAAACGACTTAAGTCGTTGCTATGCTGTTGCTGAGGTTAAATTTCGTTGAAGGAGATTCCCTTCAACTATGAAATTTGCTATGGAGGAACAGTCTGAAAAAGATTGTTCCTCCAAAGCAAATTTCATAGTTGTAGGGGATCTCCTTCATATAAATTAAGCCTTAGCAACAGCATAGCAACGACTTAAGTTGTTTTATGAATACGGCCTCAGACATCCTAAAGAGTGGCGTATGATCAGGGTCTGCGAGTTTGCGTAAAATTACAGCATTTCTATTAATATTATGAAACCGTAAAATAACATCCCTAAACTGAAGAATGAAGTATGACAAAAGACGAATCCACTTAACAGAAATTGGTTAATTTACACCAAAAGGTCGTTTCACACTTAACCATATGGCTTTAAAATACTTCTGCATCCGATCGGCTTTGTCACAGTTTAGCATTTAAGAAAGTCTAACCTGTAATAGAAAGTCAAATACACAAAGTATCTGTTTTAAGACTAGATCACAAGCATCTAGAAATTATACTTTTCTCCACGTTGGCATGTATAAACTAGAAAAAGCGAAGACCAGATAACACAAATGAGCCGCGACACTACAAAAAACATCTAAGTCGCATGTGCACCAGCGAATAGTCAGATCAGCCTGGGCATCCGCCCAGTCTGATCAGAGTCTCCGCTGTCCGCGCGGCGCTAGCTTACATTCTTAGTTACCCTTAAAGGGCACAGCGAAACTTTTAATCAAACTTGACGGCTACCCAGGCTGATCTGAATCTCCGCTTGGCGCACATGCCGTTTTGTTGGTTTTGTCGTGCCACGGCTCGAATAATAATGAATACTACCTGGTAGTTATCGTAGACCTGTGCACACGAACATTGTTGATTCCATTCTTCAGCCACATGATCATTCGGCTTGTTGTTCCCAGTATTAGTGTTTATCTTGTAATCAATGAGGGCTGTCAATTCCCCAGGGATACCTCTCATGTCATCTTCCCGATTACAGTTTACCTTTCCGGTCGTAGGTAATGTTTGTTCGTGGCAAAAGACACAAAATATATTCACATATGAGAAACGCTTCCACTGGTTTTGAATTACCACGGGACTATAAAACTGCTCGCATAAATCAAAGAAAAAAAGGCCGTCATTAACATTCGCTATACCGTTATCTTCCTCACAGGACATTATAAACTTGTTTTCAATGCATTGCATGTTTTCTAGATTTAGATTTGACGGCGGTTTATAGAAAATATTACCAAGTTCAAGTAATGTTGAATGTAGTTTTTCGTTTGAGTTGGGATATGGTTCAAGTACTGATCCGTTTCCATTAAAAAGGAACTCATATTTAAATTCAATAAATGACATCCAGTCCAAAAGCCTGTCGGCATCTTCATTACAAATAGCGCAATGCTTGTTCCAGTAAATCTTTCCCGTTGTCTCTGAAGTAACAGGTACGGTGTCATTGAGAGTGTCAGCGGCTGGGTTTTCGCATCTGGCAACTGCGACCATGTCGGTCGTATTCTTATAGCAACTCTTGATCATTAGATATTTTGTGTGTTTTAGACCCTGCGCAATGCCCAAAGAATAAGCCTCTGCCGATGCCGGGATGCACTCTGTAACGACTGAACCCTCGCTGATATCCGTATGGAGATAATGTTTTGTTGGACAACAGTTGTTTATCTCGTAGCAGGTGTTTGAGCAAGAGCAGGGAAAGCAACAAACTCCACTTAAGTCTCGAATATCTTGTAGATTTATAGTTACGTGTCCGGCCTCCATTACGTCTGGTAATGTCTCCAAAACCTCATTTCGTTCTCTTGTACCGTCCTGGCTACAGATAGGAAGTTCTGGACAGAATATTGCCTGAACTTTCGTTACATACTCCAGCATGCTATCACTGTTATTTCTTAAACCAACAACAAATTTGTAGACACTGTCAAAATCTGCTTTACTTTTGTCGAATTGTGCGCTGACATGCAAACACATGATCAGCAGCACAAAGACAGCACATCTAGTCGATATCATCATCCTAGACAACAAGAGAAGTGTAAAACCAAACAAATAGTGCTCTTAAATAAGTGTGGGTACTGAGCCGCGACACGACAATACCAACTAAGTGACATGTGCGCCCTGCAAAGACTCAGATCAGCCTTGGCATCCGCCAAGTCTGATCAGAGTCTTCGCTGTCTGCTTTAAGGGTAGCTAAGACTAGGCGGATGTCGAGGCTGATCTGAGCCTTGGCTGGCGCATGGGCCACTTCGTTGATTTTTTCGTGTCGGGGCTCATTAATGACCCCATTGAAAAGGGAGATAAAATGAAAACTGCAGAGTTGCCTCCTCTTGAAAGTGTACTGATTACGTATATACTTTCATCAATCCAAACCATAAATTCAGTCTGTATTAAATAAGCTTCATACAGAAAATCAATACTATTTATTTATAATTTTCGTCTCGGCACAGTAATTTAAAAAAGAAATTAAATAAATAAATAATGAACAGTCAAAAGTATTTTATCTTACGGTCTCATTAGTTTTCCTTTTTTATTTTTTTTTTGTCTGGATATTTTTCTCTATTTCACTCTCCGTCATTGGTTTTCGAAAAAATATACCAATGTATTACGTTAATTAATTTTGTTAATTTTATTTTGTCAAACCATCGCCATGCTGTTCATTTGTTAGATATGATCAAGGAGAGGAAATGTATAAGTACTAATTCTTCGTTCCAATCCTATTATTAGTATTTTGTGAATGTTCATATGAATGGAAAAGTTTGAAATAAAATATGTTTAAACGAAAAGAATTTAAGATACATGTATATTTCTTGCTTTCATCAATTTGTCCCTGATATTTACCAAGACTATTCGCCTTTGAAATTGTTAAACATATCTCCGCAACACACCGATCGCCTTTGATATAACACCCATGTAACAATACGGGTTGCAATCAGCTGCTTTTATAGTACCATATGACATTACGAGGGATGATCCAAAACTTCCTGGACATTTGCTATAACATCTGAGATGTTCAAAAATGCTACTGTTTTATCGTAAACAAAAAATCCATTATGTACTGGAATGACTAATACAGCATTTTAATGACTAATACAGCATTTTAATTTGTGTTGGCGCCTAAGAATATACACGTTGCTAGCATAAACCCACATTAGCGATCTGGGTCCGAGGTTATAAAACTTGAGTATAATCTCAAACTCCAAATAAAGCACACTGATTGGCTGCTTCCGAGCATCCAATCTGTGAGCTTTATTATGGGTTTGAGAATGTACTCAAGTTTTATAACCTCCGGGCCTGGTCTAATAATGAAAAAAAAAAAAGAACAAAATATAGGTCCTGGTTAATTTCAATATTTTCTCACACAATTACATGTACAGTACTTTTTAGGCTCCTAATTATTCAGAAGGTTTATGAGACACCTCTGCACATCTGCACGATGGCACTTTACCGGGTCAATGCGATGTGCACCACCATTCTTTGCAGCCAAAATAGGAGATAACATTTTGGCAGGTGTGTAAACTGATATGCACTAACTGGCTGGTTTACATATTAAGGTAGACGAATGGTGAATAAAGATATTGGTGGGGCATTCATTTCTTTATACCAGCTGAATAACCCAAAGGGCTATAAAACATTTGGATAAGAAAAGAAAATTTTTCACCGTTTTGTTTTCCTAAAAAACAAACTTTTGTATTTATACATACTTTTTTTACACATTTTCCATTAAAATTCATGTCTCTAGCACAAGGATGCACTTTCATTTCTGCAAATCATATAATCTTTAATATAGGGTATTTGAAACAGACTGGTTAGAAAAATTGCAATTATCTTGATTATAAGTATATTTTTACACTTTTTTAAAAAATGCAAGAAAATTGAATTTCATGAAAAACGTTATGAAAAATATATTCAATCGATGGGGCATGCTTATGCATATTGTTTTAGTAAAACTTACATTGTTTGATACAGAATAAAACTAAAAAAACAAACATTTCACCGTTTTGTTTCCTAGAAAAACAACGTTTAAGTTCAAAAATGTCCCCAAAAATGACTGTCCAAATACTGCACCTGCTGCAAACACAGCCAGTCCTTGCCCTGTTATTTATTTTCCTGTTGTTCCGGGTCTACCATAGAGTAATGCCTCAAAAATGCGCAGATGGAATTGAAATTGTAAAGACCTTGTTCACTCTGGTTCCTAAGGAACAGTCTGATCACGGTTTCCACTGTTTATACAGACGTATCTGCCCGAAAACTTAGGATCTTTATGGTAGGCATTGTAAGTGTGTATATATTCCATAGTTGATTGATTCACCATGAACAAGAACTCTGTTATGTGTTTTTATAAGTCGATACAGAGTTATTGTGTATCTAAATACCTTAATGAACTTTGCTATGAATAACAGCTGACTTGCCTCAGCTATGAACTACAGCTGCTTCATACGAATTTAAAAGAGCTACATCGACATGATCACTCACCATTGAATTTATCGGTATGCTGACAAACTGGCCATACATTTTTTATCTTGACCTCTTTACTGATAGAATCTGTCATTTTAGGGCTATCAGCTCTTTTATATAACAGAACCGTGAGCGTTCTCAGGTTCGGCACCAAAACCATTGGATTAATAAATGGCCTTAATGTTTAAACCTATGTTGTGCAGGAGTTACCTATAAGAGACAATGCCACATGCTCCTCTCTCTCTCTCTCTCTCTATCCTGATTCAGCATTGAAAGGACCTCTGACGGTTGTAATGTTAATTTGCCAAAAGAATAAGTCAAAATTAAATTTTTGATATACCCAAGAATTTCTCTTGAAATTTGTTGCTCTCAACTTCCCCTAACTGGCTATGAATTTAATTTCTAATTTTTTAGCACATAAACTTCAAATTTTGGTGGAAAAAGCTAACTTTTATAATTAAACATAATGGAAACAGGAAAAGTTTTTTAAAGATACTTTCCCCCCGTGCCTCAGTTAGCCACTTTGCATGTATGTGTGTTCTATCATAATACACGTTATATGTGAGTGGCTTGCTGAGGCACGAGGGGGAAAGATAGTCTGCAGCTGAAAAACTGAAAAAGTGGGTAGGGTACTTACACCCTTTATATCTAAAAATAGGCTAAAGTCCTTATTATTGAAAAAAATATTACACGATATCAGTAACAGTAGTGTGTACGTCAGTTTTAGCATAGTTATCAATTAAAATTTCGAAATATTAGAAAACCGAAAAAAATGGACTTATTTTCAGAAACTGAAAAATTAACCTACCCCTCTTGATAAAAACGGTTTAAGTTAGTCTAGAGGCATGACAATTTTTCAAAATTACTGTTAAAATGTCTTTATAGTACACACGTCTACATATTAATGCCAAATATTTCAACTTTTGCTGCCCGAGGAAGGTGCAATATTTTGTCGAAAAATAGGCAAATATGCATTGATACTGCCAGAGGTCCTTCATTTGAAAAAAATCAAAACAAAACAAACAAAATTTTGCATCGATAATATGTATCTCTGTCATTGTTTTTTTACCGGCTTTCCATAGAACGAAGTTGCAAGCCAAAACTCTGATCCGGGCTACTTTTGGAGACATTCTGACCAAGAGCGCTTACAAAATAATCCGCTCCATCGAAAACCGGCTTAGATCATACAACATACTACAGTGATGTGCCAAAATGAGTCACTACCCTCTGAATCCCCAGAGACTTTTGTGTATTTTAACATTTTAGTTTTATTCATTTCATAGCAGATAACCGAAGTTATCATTATCAAATTTATATAGCCTTAAAGAAAAATGCACGCATGAATGAAAACTAATTATTTAGTGTGTTTTTTTTTCTTATAAAAAATCAAAATAAACTGAATGAAATGCAGCAGTTTTTGAACCTGAACCCCCAAATAATATTGACGTCAGTGGAGACGGCGCAAAAACTGAAGAAAAATAATAAAAAAATAGATTTCAATGGGCTGCTTCTTCCAGTTTACTAAAGAGACAAAGGCGAAAAATATGAAAGTTTTGTTTTAATTTTTCCAAGCATTTAGCTTTATATTAGTGTTATTTCAGTTAAATCAAAGAGAGGGCAAAAGGTAATCAATGTTTATCCATTGTCTAATATTTCCGTGTCGCTTATTTTTGAGCCGGTTTTGCGGTCAAAGCTGTCATAGTTTGCCCTGGTTTATTATGTACGCACGGCAAAAGTAGAATGAGATAGGAAAATTTGATGCAATAACTGCCAGAATTCGCTCCATGAAAACCCGGCTCCAAGATAAAGTAATCATCTAACCGAATAAGTACTCTTAGCTCTGTTTCATCTATTTCGCAATGAATTATGCCAATTGCATATTCACACATACAGATCAGAAAAACAGGGTTCAAGGTTATAAAACTTGAGTATAATCTCAAATTCAAAATAAAGCACACTGATTGGCTACTTCCGAGCATGTGCTCGGAAGCAGCCAAACAGTGTGCTTTATTTTGAATTTAAGAATGTACTCAAGTTTTATAACCTCGGGGCCTGGCTTATTGGTGTTATTTTTATTCTATTCTTAGCGAAGTAATGAAAATCATTTACAACGGGTTAAACGGTAATAAAATCAAATGATATCAAAATTTTACCAACTACAGTAAAGGAATAGTCAATACTGTCAACTCTCGAAACCTCAACTTCGAGGCTCATCTTAAACTCTTGATAATTCTAAGAAAATTTTCTTGTCCCAGAACATGTACTTTGAGATACCAACAGTTTGATATTTCAGGAGTTGAAATGTAAATGAAACACGAAACGTTTTTTCTCTATATTATTTGATATTAGGGGGTTCTTTGATATATAACTTTTTGAGAAAACGAAAGAGACAGCGAGAGTCAGCTGTTTATGATTTTACAAATATTTTATTCGCAGAAAATATATTTTGACTAATATAATTTTCTGTGTATCTAACAGAACTACCCATCTGCTACGACCTCATTTCCAAAAGGTCAGATTGCAGATGATTTTGTTTGTTTGAGATGAAGCATTTTTTTGCAATATTCAGCATTTAAATTAGTGCTTCTGTGCTTCTTAACCCTTATTTTGTTATAGTAAGAACTTAAATACTGATTGAAATGGCATTTGAAAGGAAAGGAGAGGAAGGCGTGCCAAAGACATCTCAGGTAACACTCTTTGTAACTCTTATAAAAAATGATCTTATAGGCCAAAAAGTTAATCTAAGCGGGATTATGCTTCTCCATTTTTGAAATGTTGTTTGACCCTGGCAAGTTCCTCTTGCAAGTGGCATTCTTTTTTAATGCCCCTGGCTATCGTATTTCGTAGGCACTTGGAGCTGAGGTAGCGCAATGAAGGACGCCTGCGCTCTTTTGCATACTTAATTATATTCAATAAGCGCGCCTATAGCTATAGGCGCGCTTAATGAATATAATGAAGTATATCAATTTCTATTTTCGCGATTTCCTATTTACCTCAAAATACGTTTCCCTAGCAGCTGGTCCTACTGTTCATAAATTCTTTTGCAAATTAGTGCAAATATGGAATTGAAAGTTACGATTCGTAAATGATACGTGCTCATAAGTTCAATTATCATTTATTCTTTCTCAATTGAAAATACGGATATCGCATATCCTTACCCGCTCTTAATTAAGCTTATTGCCTAGTTATTCCAGCAAAAACAACCTGCAAAGTTCAACAAAAGTTTATGTCTTTTGTGTTGACCATTTCCGACTAATTTATAAAAACCTATATTAGTCCTGCATGTTCCTGTTTAAGCTAATCATGGGGCGGGTGTTGAGGTGAAACTTGGGCCATCGCTGAGGTTCTCATCTTCCAAGAAATACAAACAGGGAGCAAAAGGTTAAGACGAATGAAAAAAAAACAATCAAGGGTTGGCTTCTGTCCCATTTCTGCATTACTTAGCGTTGAATCAGCATTGAATCAACGTTGATTAAAAATGGCAGACTCGGTTTGGCTGATTCTGCTCAGGTCCAGAAATTACTAGCACCGGCAAAGGCAAAGCACAATCTTCAGAATAAATTTAAAATGAGCCGCGACGTGAGAAAACCAATAAAGTGGTTGTGCGCCCAGCGCAGACTCAGATCAGCCTGGGAAGTCACCCAGTCTGATCAGACTCTTCGCTAAACGTTTAAAGAGTAGCTAAGGGTCTAAGCTACCTCCATGCGGACAGCGAAGACTCTGATCAGACTGGGCGGATGCCCAGGATGAACTGAGTCTGCGTTGGGCGCACAACCACTTTGTTGGTTTTGTCGTGTCGCGGCTCAAATTGATTTCGTGGTCCCACTGGACTAAACAAGCATGAACGTTATTATACTGCTCAAAATAAGTAAGGGATATTAAGACATTTAAAGCAGCAGAAGTAAGGAAAATAAGTAAATGAATATTAAACTGTGATAATTCATAAAACAAATATTCACAGAGACGCTCAATATAAATATTGAAACGATTAAGCTTGCCATGTGACCTAGAGTAAATTGGAAGTAGACAAGGGGTCGCCACCCAAATTTCACACGGATCCAACACAGCAATGACTAATAACATTTATGGAAACTTTACTAAGACAGACGCCTAATGCCTCAGTTAACAAGACACAGATACTTTTTTTATGCGGTTTTAACACAGGAGAAAATGATAGGCGTAAAAGATACCATTGTGTGGTGAATTGTCTCACATATTGTGACATTTGTAACAGCCCTACACCTTAAATAACGCAATAAAGCCTACCAAAGTAGGTGTTTTCAGTTTAGAAAATTATGGAGAATTTTATTGTACACAGAATCTGAGGGTCCAACATTGCGTACAAGGACCATATAACCAATGAGGAGGTTCGCAGAAAAATCCAAGCAGCCATTTGAGATTATGATGAACTCCTGACGCTGGTGAAGAAACGGAAACTAAGGTGGTTTGGCCACGTCTGAAGGTCTTCTGGTTTAGCAAAGACAATTCTACAGGGCACAGTGAAAGGAAAAAGAAGAACAGGTAGACAGAAGAAGAGGTGGGAAGACAATATTAAAGAGTGTACAGGGATGGATTTGCCGGCTCAGCTAGGGCAACTGAAAACAGGAAAAGGTGGAAAGGGATTGTTTCGAAGTCATCTGTGGTACCCAAATGACCTAGTAAGGTTATGGGATAGAATAGAATAGAAATCAATAAAAAAAAAACAATGTAGGTGCACTCATTTACCTCAAACATTGCAAGTCATATAAAGGTTTGAATTTCGTTAAAATTTGGGTGCCTTGCTGCCATTCGTTACCTGGTTTTCAAAAGGAAAGTAAGAAAACACACATATATATGAGCCCGCGAAACGAGAAAACCAACAAAGTGGTTGTGCGTCCAGCACAGACTCTGATCAGCCTGGGCATCCCGCCCAGTCTGATCAGACTCTTTGCTAAGCGCTTAAAATGTAGCTTAGGGCCTAAGCTACCGCCAACGCGGACAGCGAAGACTGTGATCAGACTGGGGGTAGACAACCACTTTGTTGGTTTTGTCGTGTCGCGGCTCAATATAGTTAACTGAACGATGTATATGGGTTTCTGCACCATCATCTGTTAGCGATAATCATTGTAGAACTCATCAAAAATAATAAACGGAGTGGACGCCCGCTAGATGCTACCGATTAAGAAACGGCCTCTAGTATACTGTGATAGGCGTATTCAGGCGGATGAATGGATGGATGGATGGATGACATGCGGTTTTACAGCCCTTTAAACAGCATTTCAGTCAGATCGAGCCGACGGAAGACTGATAATGAAAGGCTGTGTGCAATATATTGACATGTATTCCGCCTCCAGCAGAATCTGAACCTGAATGGCTAGCTTTTTATACCAGCTATTAAACCGTTGAACTACGGGGACTCCCTGTATTCTAGTGGAAAAAGTAGCAAATATTCTGGACGTTTCACACGGAATTATTTTAGCACCTTTATATGCCACTTTAGTATATGCGAGCTAACGGTCTGTATGAATCCCATATAAGGTAAAGGTTTCCCATAGCTCAAAGAAACAGAGAAAATATGAGGTTTCCTCTAGCATAGAGAAATCCCATGGTGATAGTAAATGTCATCTTTTATGCAACACACTGTTAAAGCGGGGCGTCTCGTACTTTTAAAAGAGACCTGGCTTGGGACCATTACTTTAAGTTAGGAAACAAACCGCGAAGTCGTCAGTGCATAGGGTCGGGTTCGCTGAGGCGCTAGAAGTTCAAGAAGCATTCCTCTACTGGCATAGTGATGACACTGTATTTTGGACGCCATAAGAGTATGTCTATTGGAGAACAGGCGGTCACTATGTACGTACTTGTTCAGTTAAAATCGCAGGAACTCGTGGAAAATTCTCTAAAGGAGTTCTTCAGCAAGACAATGCAAGAGATTATAATGTTGCACGGTTTCACTGAATGCCATACAAGGGATGATTGATACGTTTTGAGCCTTGCTCAGGATGAGTTTGGCAGGGTTGCCTATTTCCAACCATTTTGTTCTTTGACTTTATAGGAATATAATGCAATGTAACCAACAGTCTGTGTCAATTGGTCACTTTATGTCGAAGTGGTAACACTGTAAAGTAAACAGGGCAAGTGGCTTTTGCTAAACTGACAAAATTGCTGAAGGAGCGGTTATTCAATGTTTGCATAAAATGTCTAGTACCTCAGGCCCCGAGATTATAAAACTTGAGTACATTCTCAAACTCAGAATAAAGCACACTGATTGGTTGCTTCGAAGCAGCCAATCAGTGTGCTTTATTTTGAGTTTGAGATTATTCTCAAGTTTTATAACCTCGAACCCAGGCTATTCATGCTGATATGGTAACAACAATAGGGAAGGGTACCCCTTCATATGCTACCATAAAAAGATGAGTGGCAGAATTAAGGCGTGGCAGGAAGAGACTTGAGGATGGCACCCATCCCTGAAGGCCGGTCACGTTCCCTGTAAAAACTCGCGAAAAAGTCTCTAAAGTCCATGAAATTGTTATAGGTGACAGACAGGTTACAGAAAGATACTTGGCTAGTGCTGTAGGACTTTCTAAGTAAAAAGTACATTCCATTCTTACAGAAGATTAGGTGGTTAGAAAACTCTCCGCCCGAGTATCCAATCTTCTGGCAGTTGATCAGAAGCATACATGATTGATTATGTCGCTTGCTAATTTAAACATTTTCGAGACAGATCTAGACAGCTTTCTGCTGAGGTTTGTGACTATGGATGAAACTTGGGTCCATCATTCACTCCAGAAACCAAATAACAAGCACCTTGGCTCACCCCCGCCAAAGAATGCGAAGACTATTCAATCAGCTGGGAAGGTTACGGTCACATTCTTTTGGGATGCTGATAGTGTCCTTAGGATAGAATATCTCCAAAGGAACAGAAATCAACGGAACATGTTATACATGTACGCCACTTTTCAAGCAGCTAAGAGAACGTATTAAGATAAAACACCCTGGAAAACTCAATAAACTTTAAAGTTGAATTGTGTCACAAAAACGATGATCGAGCTCACACATCTGTTATTTCAATGACTGCATCTAATGATACTGGCTTTGGGTTTATTAAACACCCCCTTACCTGATCTTTCTCAATCAGACTTCCTTTCATTCCCAAAGTTTAAAAGGGCCGTTTTTGGTTCCCACTTTTAGTCAGATGAGGACGTCATTCATGCAGTGGAGGACTTTTTAGAGAGTCGAGGAAAAGTGAACTGAAGCCCTTCAACATCGCTGGATAAAGTGTATAGACACTGAGGGGGATTATGTTGAATACAAAAAACAGTCTCCCAAAAGTCAAAACTTTGCATATCAACTCTAAACTTATCAAGTGAAACAGGTATAAAATAACACCGCATCCCGCTCTTATTCACCTGATTTGGCACCAAGTGGTTACTCTTAGGGCCCGAACTTGAAATAAAGATATTTCTAAAGGTAGTTCAAGCACAAAGAAGAAGTCGAGGCAGCTGTTGATTAACACACTTCTTTATTTAAGATTTTTTAACAAATAGATAGTTTAAACGTACGCATTTGCTAGACTATGCTTTCCTTTAAGAGTAGAGCTAGTTATGAAAGAGGTTTTTCATCCTGAGAAACAAAACTTAAGTCACAATAACTGTATGTCTTTAAAACGATAGCGAAACATATGTTCGTGTACCACTACATCTTGAGCCATATTTTTGATCCAGCGCGGACCTCTGATTTCAGATTTCGTAGAATCGGTTCCGTATTCCAAACAACTAGAGCATATTAACTATATAAAGACTTGATAAATTGATACATATACAAAGTGATGGCTGGACGCCCTTTTAAAATGTTAAAGGCCCCATTGCTCTATTAGGATGAAAAAATTTATCGTGAGGTATCGCTGCAAGCTTCTCGCCATAGTTTCGTTATTGTAAATCACAGCGATTAGGCAACTTTATACAAAAAAAAAACATCATTGAGTTTCACATAAAACGGGTTCGAAAATCGATTTGGGTCATTTTAGTTGCCAACTCAAATGACCTACTTTCGATTTCGTAAACAATGAAAAAATGGTAAAAATACAATGTACAGCAGTGGAGTCCCTTTCACGGTACCGCTTTTGTTTATATTACATCACTCAACGGGAAAGTTGAAACCAGATAAGGAAACCTGCATTTTGTATAACGAATTGTCGTGTTTCAAAAACACGTTCCCCATACTTTTTGCCAGGTATTTGGATCAATATATCCACATCATACCATGTTTTATCACCTTATGTAAAGAGTGAGGCGCTTTTCATAAGGATTTGTGTTTAGACGATTTTACCACTTATAGGACTATGGAGACTTTAAGAATGAATCTGAAATCTACAGGAAAATAAGGCAAATGTAATTGTTAACTAAACGACTGCTTATAAACTACGACATTAAAAAAGAACACCTCTAGATTCTGGTTGATGCTTGATACATGACATATGGTAGTACAATGAATGTGCCTATGATATGATTTGCAAACGTGCAGATTGATCACAACGGGAAAAAAGCTTAGCACTGGAATATACAGATCTGACCAAACTATGCAGACACAGATCAGACTGCTGCGTTAGGAGCAGCCTGACCTGGGTCTGCATAGTCTCATTAGATCAGGGTCTACACAGTCTGCAATTCCAGCTGCATCGTTTGGGCGCATTTCTGCATTGTAAAACTAGCTGCTCCATTTTAGGACAATTACGGTGATTATTTTAGGGTTCGAGGTTATAAAACTTGAGAATATTCTCAAACTCAAAATAAAGCACACTGATTGGCTGCTTCGCTTGGAAGCAGCCATTCATTGTGCTTTATTTTGAGTTTGAGAATGTACTAAAGTTTTATAACCTCTGGGTCAAGCGTCTCATTTCTTTTAATACTCACTCAGGTTGATCGAGTCACCAGGATCCACACATTGTTCAAACTAACTGGAAATACTCTAATTAGACTACGTGTATATGTTGTTTGATCAGAGTATACACTGTTCGGTCTTGATACGCTGCTTCTTTTCTGATTGAAAAGCTAATATAAGAACTAGTATGTTTCCACTGAAAAATGATATTCTTTTTCGTTTCTGATGTGAGTGGGCTCATTTTCAAGGAAGGTTAACACTGCATTTTTCACTTTCCTTCCCATTTCAACTGAGGTCAACCGACAATGACTTGACGAGGTTATGGGAAAGACTAGACTAGTCAAGGGAAAGGATTTGCTTATCAAGGAGCAAATTCCTACCTCTAAGAATAGTCCTCAGTTAGCCCAAGACAACAAACAGAAATTCATGAAAATTTTCTCTCTTTGGAAAATGGGTGAACAAAGACTGGATTTGTGTTCATTGGCTTAAAAGATAACTCATATCATATTCAAACAGAGAAGATACAGATCAGCCTGCTTATCCGCGCAGTCAGATCAGAATATAATGATTTATATAAATCCTGGACAGTCTATGAAGTGAAAAAAATGACGGACCTAATTACTTTTCATCGATGTTTGCAAATGGATTATGATTACTTTTCAGCCGATGAAACTCGATTACATGTACATCTGGCTTCAACAGTATTTGATTGCAACACTTTCCATCTACAATAGACAAATTTACACTCATATGTCAGTGTATCAGCATTTGGTTGGTAACGTAAATTTCTATAACCAGAATATGCGCATTTACATGTGCTAGAATATCAGAAATTAGATGGTATGTAAGTACCATAACCGAATATAGAAATTTTTAAATGTCAGTATATCAGGATTTTTGATGGTAAGGTTTAGTTCTAAAACTGAATATACGTATTTCTATTTGTCAGTATATCAAGACTTTGATTGTAAGGCTAAATTCTATATCCGAATATCGTTTTTACATGTGTCAATAAATTAGAATCTTAATATTTAGGTTAAGTTCCAAATATTCGTATTTAAATATGTCAGTATATCAGGATTTTGATAGTAAGGTTTCTGTAGCCAGCATATTCGTATTGACACTTGTCAGTAACTCAGGATTTTTGGTGGTAAGGTTAAGTTCCATAACCAGAATATTCATTTTTACATATGAAAATGTATCAAGATTTGATGGTACATGTTTATGTAGGTTAAGCCGAATAAGTGCACTAATCTTCATGTAAAGAATTTGCTCCCACATGAGCAAATTCTTCCTTTTAAGAGTTTATTCTATTTTGAAAGGATTTCGTCGTCCAGCGAAGCAAACAGGAAATCAAAAATGATGTTCCTTCCATAAAAATGGCAGAAAAACATAGAGGTGTACCCATATACCTAAAGCGTATTTATTGTGATTATATTCATCGAGCTTTACTAAAGTTACATGGTCAAATAAAACATACATTAATATTAAAAACAATATTGTCCAAAACATTTTTATGATGCATAGTTAGTTTTTGAAACATAAGAAACTTGATTTATGACATACATTTATTTCATTCGTTTGCGACTCACCTCATTAGGAAGTAAAATCATTTAGTGTTTGCCCCAGATAATAAACCAATCAGATCACCCGAATTTTCAAATTTTCAATAGATTTATTGGTGTAGACTCATCACTTATCCATGAAGAGAGTCTTCACCAATAAATCTACTGAAGACTTGAAAATTCAAGTGATCAGAAATGTACAGTCTTCTGTGGCTTGTCACGTCTAAAAATAGCTTCAACACGACAGGTCAAATTGATTAGAAGTCTATGTAGATTTCTCGAATGAGCGTTTTTTTCTTATTACAGAGGAACAGATGGAGGGAGTATTTGGCAGTATTCTCCATAAAAAAAGTATTTCATGGTTACTCGTTAGAACCACCTCGACGAGGCGGTTCTATGGCTATCCATAACATTATTTTTAAAATAAAACATGTGGATACTTATTAGAATCGCCTCGATGAGGCAGTTCTATGGGTACCCACAGCATTGTTTTAAAGATATTTGTTAGAGTTGCCTCGAAAAGGCAGTTCTAATGAATATCCACAACATACGTTTTTCATGGAGAAATAAAGGTTATCACAAAATACTCCTCTTATATGTTCCTCTGCAATAAGATGCATCTCGTAACACAAATCAAATAACTATGATTTGTGTAATGAGAAGAAAATAATCCTCATTCAACAAAGAAAAATCAAAGTGACCAGCCATGTTTGAGCTCCAAAACCTGAATGAATGGGAATGTGCAAAGTCATCCGAACACAAAAATAATTGTAAATGACAACATGACAATCACTCTAGAAGCAGTATTCTAATTATGCTCCTCCTCTCCATGCTAAATGACAGCATGACAAAAACTTTAAAAACAGTATTCTAATTAAGCCCCTCCTCTCCAAGCTATTTTGGGACTGTCATGATATTGCATCATGTTTTGACATTGCATCATTACTATAATCAAAGTACATTGGAGAGTGGTCATTTTGGTGTTTTTTTTTTTTTTCATTTATCATTACTATTTCTTTATTTTTATTTTTTAAAAAAAAAAAAATATCTCTCAAACAAAGATTATCTGAAAGATGTTGGAAAACAGGGCAGACCAGGATCAGTTAATTATCTGGGGCAAACACTAAGCAGGTTAGAGGCTATGAAGAGAAATCTTCGCAATTAAGAACCTTCCGCTCGCTACGCTCGCCTCAGGTTCTTAATTGCGAAGATTTCTCTTCATAGCCTCTAACCTATACATAAATATGATACCGACAATTATACACATGCAAGTTGCTGTCGCTAAAATGGGTGGCAACACTTGAGAGCTATAAGAATGTGTTCTAAAGACATCAATACTTTGTATAATTAAACCATTACACCAGTGGGCATACAGCGTCGCAATGTCATAAACACGTCTTCTTACTTCTTAACACCGGAGGGTCCATGACATCACTCCAATACCGACACGAGAAGCAAGCACAGGGTCACACCGAAGCTGCATGCCCCTTGAGAAGCTAAATGATACAGTGTTTAAAGTCATTGATTTCCTTTCAACAATACTGATGCGGCATCGCAACACTTCTCATTGACGCCACATCAAGAAAGGGCCAATGTCACGTAGCCCTGACGCCGACACTGCATAGATCCGAGACCATACGTCCACCGGAGAATGAACGACTGCCTTTTTATGATATTTTACATTTTACAAAACCATACCATACCAACAAGCAAGCAACGTCGCATGACTCAATAACGTCTTATCAACGTCAGGGCTATTTTACCTAAACATTGAAAAGACGGCAGCCGATGCCAAATGACGTCACGTCGCCGCATCAGCGTCGAGGCAACGCCATAAAGCCTTACGCCGATAGAATATCTGCTGGATGCCGTTTGTCAGCTAGAAAAAAAAAGGTAATAGAAGGTCAAGGGTATGCTAGAATCACAAACCGTAAAATCCGAACAGTCGATGACTTCATAATGATTAACATCAATCAACGTTATTTCATTTTTTCTGGTGTTTATCGAAGTATAAACTACCTTGGGTCGCGTGCAAAGTCAGTAAACCCCGAATGGGTTCATTTAAACTTTGCTAGCGACCCAATGTAGTTTATACTTTGATATACGGCAGAAACATTAACTTAAAGTTCATTGCTTACATTTACATTCTTTTCTATCTATTATTTGACCACAAATTTGCGCTAGGGGCTACAGTTGAGTCAGAAACAAAATTATACGCAGTTTTCTGGCAAAAGCAGAACAGCGTCAACAACATAACATCGATTTCATATTGGCGCCTACGTCCAATCAGATTTGAGAATCATGGTTGATTTTGACGTCACTTAACGTCATCTAACGTCGCGTGAACCAATGTAGTTATTGAAGTACAAACTACATAAGGTTCTAATGATTTACTATGATAGGGATTTTCAATAAATGCACGGAGAATGAAAGTATTAACATATAACGTTTAAAAAAAACACGATAAATTTATTCGTACAACGTTTGTCGTATCATCGTTAAAATATTATGACAGATGCTGGCACAATTTTTAAAGTACAGCATAAGGAAATAAAGATTGTTTCGGGTACTGATAATAAACAAAGACTGAAACATGGTGAGAAACTTTTGTTTCTTGTTTTGATTCGCCGTATCCTAGACAGTTTTTGCTAATCCCTCCAAGCGACTATTTAATTGTTTTCTAGCCTCAACAGTCCGATCCTGGAGTTGTCTAATAGCTTTCTTGATGTCAGTTTCAATTTCTTCAAAATGCTAGTCGATAGATTTTTGAGAGTTTTAGGGCGTTTAAGTAATATCGGTTTCATGAGAAACTGTGTCTGTCTTAGTTTTTCAGTCCGGCTGCACTTCATGTGAACTTGTGTTTGTATGTGTAATTTAGAGTTAATGCCTTGCTATCGATATTCGTCGATTCCTCCTATCTTTCGTATCTGACAATAGCATCAGATCCTGTTCAATATCCCTATCACAGCTTCACACCTTTTTTACCATCAGTAACAGCTTTGTCACAATGATTATTTTCCTCCTCTTAACTGTACTGTCTGAATATGGTGCTGACACATATCGTTGACGTTTTGTGTTACTTGGTTCTCATTGTTGCGAAAGTGGGATGAACCATAATATTTACAACACATGAGTTTGCTTCTGACCAGCTCGAGTGCGACTTTTGACTCTTTTCCAAATCAGTTATATACAAAATGTCATCATTATAGGTTATTGAATTTATATTGGGTAATATTCGGCACGAGTTCATATGGCGAAGGAGGCACGAGCTTGCGAGTGCGTCTCCGCCATATGAACGAGTGCCGAATATTTCCCAATATAAATTCAATAACCTTTTTATTATATACCTTTAAATTAATATGCTACTTTCATCAGTACTCATAACATACAAAATTAAAATATAGAATCTGCATATCAACCCTAAAACTGCTTTAAATTTGAAATTACATGATTCCATTTGTTGTCTTCATACATCCTAAAACCACGCCCAACGGCGCGAAAGTTAAAATGACGTTTCGGTATCGGACGTGACGTCAGTAAACAAACGCTGACGTTTACAAGAATTCGCCGCCATTTTCCAGTCTTACTCTCCGCATCTCTTACGAAAATATCCGTTCTATACGCAGAATTTGTTTTGTAAAAAGTGACAGATCGAAGGTAAACCATATTTGATTGTTTTTTATGCAGTTTATACGGCGAAACCAACACTAGTGTCTTCAGTTTACTCGTTTATCAAATTGCAGTCGACGACAAAATGGCTGCCAAACTTTTCTCCTTTCAAAGAGAAAGTAGTTCTGGGGAACGTGACTCCTTAACTCCGTGCAATATGCACTTGACTCCGTGCAATATGCAGAAAATATTGCACGGTTTCTCCAGTGCAAAGTGAATGGGAGTCTTTTTCAGGTATATAATAATTGTCGAGATCGAGCGATTTCGACCTATTCACGCCTCTTATGGCAACATCGGGACTTGCTTCACTCGATCGTCTAATTGTTTACCTTTTGGTCATCCCGGGGTAATATCGGGGGCATGTTTATACGGACCTCGGAGAGTAACAATACCCACCTCTCTCCCTCGTCAAGTCTAAGGATCATATTGTCAAGTCGAGTCTTAGGATAGTATTGAGACTGTCGTTATCATTTCTCTCCCCATGTGCAGGAATAAAGTCAGGCTCTGGGGATCTATGATTATGGGGTAGCAGCGGGACCTGCTTCTCTTCCTTTTCGTGTCTCGGGGAAACTGATATTCTCTTTGTCGTTCTTGTACCACGGGGTAACTTTGGGGTCAGTTACTTAATGACTTCTGGATATTCCGAATCGCCTTTTGTTTCCTTTTTCAGGATATTTATGATGCATGAGATTTGAAAACTCTTTGAACCATCTGATACTCACAAAACTTTGATATTGCTATCTCAGTTCATATGCCTGGATTAGTAAACATTGATAATCGCAAATGTTCCGGCACCACTACTGGAAATTTTAACAATAGAATTGCAGTGTGTGACCAGGCGGTCCACTTGAAGTACAATGCAAGTATAGATTGCCCTAAAGCATATTCAAGAAAGGCAATGAATGTCCTCTACCGCTAAAATACAAACACAATAAGTTTGCACAAAAAAACTTTGCTTCGAAATTCTAAGATAAACAAAGCTGTGCAAAAAACTTTGCATCACAATTCTAATATAACCATACCCTTGCATCAAAATTCTAAGAAAATCACACATACATATGATCTAAAATCTTGGATGTTTAAAACATAGTACATAAGTACACTGTATTATCACTAAAACTCCAGCCTACCTAGGTCAGGGGAACGAAGTTTGTTCGGGGTATCTGGTTCACATGACCAAGATGGCCGCCACGCCCATATATGGTAAGAACCCTTCAAAAATCTTCTTCTCCAGAACCAAATGGCCTATGACCTAGAAACTTGGTATGTAGCATCGGGCATGCCGGCCCATCATAGTTTGTACAAATCATGACCTTGCGTTGACCTTGACCTAATTTACGGCATGGTCAACTTTGGTACGTTAGGCTTTTATATGGGAAAACATTTAAACAGTGGATTTCTCAGAAACTATTTAAGTTTAAGGAACAATACTTGATATACATGGTCGACTAAATGACCAGATGAAGATATATGTCACTAAAGGTCAAGGTCATTCCGTCGGACCATCCGTCGTCAAGATTTTCAAACATCTTCTCCTCTGAAACCACTGGGCCGATTGAAGTCAAATTTCATATGGAGTCTCAGTGGGATGGGGGAACGAAAGTTTATACCCGGGGTCTGGGTCACATGACCAACATGGCCGCCATGCCCATATATGGTAAAAACCCTTCAAAAATCTTCTTCTCCAGAACCAAATGGCCTATGACTTCGAAACTTGGTATGTAGCATTGGGCATGACGGCCCATCATAGTTTGTACAAATCATGACCTTGCTTTGACCTTGACCTAATTTACGGCATGGTCAACTTTGGTACGTTAGGCTTTTATATTGGAAAACGATTAAACAGTGGATTTCTCAGAAAATATTTAAGTCTAAGGTACAATACTTGGTATACATGGTCGACTAAATGACCAGATGAAGATATTATGTCACTAAAGGTCAAGGTCATTCCGTCGGACCATCCGTCGTCAAGATTTTCAAACATCTTCTCCTCTGAAACCACTGGGCCGATTGAAGCCAAATTTCGTATGGAGTATCAGTGGGATAGGGGAACGAAAGTTTATACCCGGGGTCTGGGTCACATGACCAAAATGGCCGCCATACCATTTATGGTAAGAACCCTTCAAAAATCTTCTTCCCCAATTACCGAAAGGCTTATGACCTTGAAACTTGGTATGTAGCATCGGGCATGCGGGCCCATAATAGTTTATGCAAATCATGACCTTGCGTTGACCTTGACCAAATTTACGGCATGGTCAACTTTGGTACGTTAGGCTTTTATATGGTAAAATGCTTTAACAGTGGATTTCTCAGAAAATATTTAAGTCTAAGGTACATATAAGGTACATTACTTGGTATACATTGTCGACTAAATGACCAGATGAAGATATTATGTCACTAAAGGTCAAGGTCATGCCGTCGGGCCATCCGTCGTCAAGATTTTCAAACATCTTCTCCTCTGAAACCACTGGGCCGATTGAAGCCAAATTTCATATGGAGTCTCAGTGGGATAGGGGAACGAAATTTTATACCCAAGGTCTGGGTCACATGACCAAGGTGGCCGCCATGCTCATATATAATAAAAACCCTTCAAAAATCTTCTTCTCCGGAACCAAAAGACCTGTGACCTTGATACTTTGTATGTAGCATTGGGCATGCGGGCCCAACATAGTATATACAAATGATGACCTTGTGTTGACCTTGATCTAATTTACGGCATGGTCACCTTTGGTACGTTAGGCTTTTATATTGGAAAACGCTTAAACAATGGATTTCTCAGAAAATATTTAAGTCTAAGGTACAATACTTGGTATACATGGTCGACTAAATGTCATTGACCAGATGAAGATACATGTCACTAAAGGTCAAGGTCATTCCGTCGGACCATCCATCGTCACGATTTTCAAACATTTTCTCCTCTGAAACCACTGGGCCGACTGAAGCCAAATTTCATATGAAGTCTCAGTGGGATGGAGGAACGAAAGTTTGTATCCGGGGTCTGGGTCACATGACCAGGATGGCCGCCATGCCCATATATGGTAAAAAACTTTCAGAAATCTTCTTCTCCAGAAAAGGCCTATGACCTTGAAACTTGGTATGTAGCTTTGGGCATGCGGGAAAACGCTTATATAGTGGATTTCTCAGAAACTATTTAAGTCTAAGATACAATATGTGGTATATATGGTCAACTAAATGACCAGAGGAAGATATTATGTCACTGAAGGTCAAAGTCATTTTGTCGGTCTGTCCGTCATCAAGATTTTCAAAGATCTTCTCCTCTGAAACCACTGGGGAGATTGAAGCCAAATTTCATATAGTGTCTCAGTGGGATAGGGGAACTAAAGTTTACACCGGGGGGCTGGGCTACATGACCAAGATGGCCACCATGCCCATATATGGTAAAAACCCTTCAAAAATCTTCTTCTCTAGAACCAAAAGGCCTATGACCTTGAAACTTGGTATGTATACCCGGGGTCTGGGTCACATGACCAAGATGGCCGCCATGCCCATATATGGTAAAAACCCTTCAAGCATCTTCTTCTCCAGAACCAAAAGGCCTATGACCTTGAAACTTGGTATGTGGCATGCTGGCCCATCATAGTTTATACAAATCATGACCATGCGTTGACCTTGAATTAATTTACGACATAGTCAACTTTGGTATGTTAGGCTTTTATATGGGAAAACGCTTATACAGTGGATTTCTCAGAAAATATTTAAGTCTAAGGTACAATACATGGTATATATGGTCAACTTAATGACCAGATGAAGATATTATGTCACTGAAGGTCAAGGTCATTTTGTCGGTCTGTCCGTCATCAAGATTTTCAAAACATCTACTCCTCTGAAACCACTGGTCTGATTGAAGCAAATTTCATATGGAGTCTAAGTGTGATCAGGGAATAAAAGTTTGTTCTCAGGGTCTTGACCAAGATGGCCGCCATGCCAGTATATGGTAAAAACCATTCAAAATCTTCTTCTCCAGAACCAAAAGGTGTATGACCTTCAAAAAAAACTTGGTATGTAGCTTTGGGCACTCAAGCCCATCATAGTTTATACAAATGATCGTGCATTGACCTTGACCTAATTTATGACACTGTCAACTTTGGTACATTATGTAGTCTTTTATATGGGAAAATGCTTAAACAGTGGATTTTTTCAGAAACTATTTAAGTCTAAGGTGCCATATTTGGTATATATGGTTGACTAAATGACCAGATGAAGATATTTTGTCGTTAAAAAGGTCATTCTTTGACTTTTGTACAAGGTCATTGAGATTCTGTCACCCGTCAACATTCTCAAACATCTTCTCAGAGGACACTAAGGTCAATTGAAGCCATATTTCATATGGAGCTTCACTGGTTTAAAAGAACCATAGTTTGTTCAGATGGTCTTGGTCACTTGACCAAGATGGTCACCATGCCCATATATGGTAAAAACTCTTCAAAAGTCTGTTTCTCAAGAACCGAAAGGCCTATAACCTTGAAACTTGGTATCGGTATGTAGCATTGGGTACTCAGGCCCATCATAGTTTATACAAATGATTACTGTATTTCATTTGCCATTGGAGCTTTAATACTGGGTCAAAGGAATCAAACTTTGTTCAGATGGTCATGGTCGTATGAACATGGTGGCCGCCACACCCATTTATGATAAAAACCCTTCAGAAATCTTTGTCCAGAAACAAAGGCCCAGTGACCTTGTGGCTTTGTATATAGAATTGGGACTCAACATTAATCCCCAAGGGAGGGGGCCCCTGCCCTGGTGCTATATACATGTATAAAAGCATGAAAATATATACCAGGACCAAGTGTCAGGTGAGCTACAGGACCATTGGTCCTCTGGTTTGAATCTCTTTGAAAGAGGTATACCCTACAGCCACTGCATTTTTAACTTTAGAAGGTCATAATTCATAAATGCGCAGTCTTTGATTTTTCTCATCATTGCCACCTAAACACAGTCCCCAGGCAACTGTGTCCTGTAAATATCGCGGAAATTATAGTTAATCTAGGGTCCATACTGTTCCGTGAATTATGATTTTCTGCATTTTATCTATTAGCAAATTCCCGCTTTCTACTAAAGTAATTATGATTTTGTAATGAAAACATATGCCTAAGCATTCAAAAACGTGTCAGGCCGAGCTTTTACATAGTCCAATTCGAAAGTGTCGAAAAATTAAAATTAATTTGAAAAAACGAAGCTGCTACAATCTTCAAAAATGACGTTGACGTCGATTTCTATAACGTCATAAGAACTGCGCATTGCTTTGCATGGAATGAAGCGGTAACGTATGCTGCCCTTATACCTTTTACATGGATATTAAAGACAACTATTTGAAAACAGCTGACAAAAATTCAGTTTGTATTTACAATGATTTTAGACTTGAATGAGTCACTGAAAATAAATCCACATATGAACTTAACCCAGTGGTATGACTGGGGCTTCATAAAATGCATTGTAACTCAATGAGAAAATGCATCTTTGTATAGTGTTTAGTATGAATGTAAAAGAAAAAATACGGTGCTTTTAATACATGCCAAACATTTTCCCCCAGCATGCCGCTAAACAAAGTACTGCGGCGAGAATCAGTACTTTCTGAACACCCCTCGTATCTTCCAATGGGATTCAATCTTTAAGGAGAGAATTTTCTCATAAGGGAATTCGGAAAGTCTTCGTCATCCAGAGAGGCAAACAAGAAGTCACATGGATAGTGATTTACCACTTTTGCTGTAAAATAAATGTTACTGCTTTAGAAAATAAAATAAACACACGCTATTCAATTATCTTTTACCACCACTTAACCTGACACATACATATTCCATGACAAATAATCAAGTCTTGTACGCGGTAATATACGTAACGATCACTGGCTATTATATTTATTTTCAGCCTTATCCATAAAGCTACCAATTAACATTATAAATTCCATGAATTACAGAATCTTTAGATATGTTCTTCGCAAAGTAGGAATCAGTACAATTCCGGAATTGTACTGCGTAAGGTTGAAATTCTCACAGTGTTGCGCAAAGTGGGAATTCTTACCTTGCGCAAGACAATTCCGGAATTGTCTCTGCGCAAAGTGGGAATCAGGACAAAGTGAGAAAAATGTTGTGTTTGAGATTACTATGGTTCCGTTCCCTTGAGCCTCATAGGTAGCATTATTATGAGAATTAGAACAATAACAATGTTTGGGAAGGACAGAAAAAAACACAACTAAAAATAAGAAGTTTCATTTAAAGAAGCCAATACAGATTTTTTGAGTTGGTTTCTTAATGATACACTAATGCAAATAATTGGAAAAAAAAGAAAAGAAAAAGAAAAAATCGTAATCTTATAACTTTTAAGTAATATTTTTTATCATTTTCGTGCATTGTGTATTTCAATAAAACATTCGATTCTCACTTTGTCCCGAAGATTCTCACTTTGCGTAGAGACATTAACCTGTTCAATAAACTAACCGAATCCATGCGGCAATTCTAGAATTGTACCGGTACAATTCCGGCATTGTGACACAAAGTGAGAATTCCTACTTTGCGCAGGACAATTCCTGAATTGTACCGATTCTTACTTTGCGCAGAACATATATGAGCCGCGACACGAGAAAACCAACAAAGTGGTTGTGCGTCCAGCGCAGACTCAGATCAGCCTGGGCATCCGCCCAGTCTGATGAGAGTCTTCGCTGTCCGCATGAAGGTAGCTTCGACACTTAGCTACCCTTTAAGTGCTTAGGTATTATTCTGATCAGGCTGGGCAGATGCCTAAGCTGATCTGAGTCTGCGCCGGGCGCACAAACACTTTGATGTTTTTCTCGTGTCGCGGCTCATATACTAATGCGTGTCACTCTCTATAGAATTATCAGAGAATTTTCATGTAGCGCCTTCGTATTCACGTGAATACACTTACAGCTGTTGTGAACCTAGGAATTCGTACAACGAAATTCGACGGTCTTTTGGATCAACTGTTACTTCTATGACATAAATGTTTTAACTTTATTCTTTATAACCTTTTTGCAAATCGGACACAATGAAACATCTTTACCGCATACCATACAAAACCGATGGTGTGCGCACGGTAGAAAAAGGCAATTAGCGTCCCTTTCCTTGCAGTCTTCGCATTTAACAACGCTTCGTAACTTCTCGGTTTCTTCTAAGAGCTCTTCATATGTCTCTGTGTCTGAAATATTGAAAAAGAAGTGAATTCTTAGGATCACAGTATTCTTTAGCAGTGTCATGAGTTCTGAAAATTTATCAATTTGGTAGGTGTAATTGTCATGTTTTGATATCGACTTTTAAAATTATAGAAGTCTAATGGGGCAACTGAAAATTCCCGTGTCGACAAAGTGCAAACGTTGAACCAATAAAAGTTAGTTTTTCTTTATACGATTGGGTTTAAACGGGAATATCTAAAATTGATAATGCATGTGTATCCAAGCAAAAGCCGTTAAAACAACTACGTAGCTTTTTATATAAGCCGTTGCTAGGGGGCGTAGCCGGTGTCGTCATTTCATTGCTGGTCATAAAAATGCAATTAAATCGAGTCTGCTATTTTCGCTTCTTCTGTGCATTTCTTTTTGTAGGATCTAACATTTCAGAGCTTATTCCTCTTCACTGTAGCTGGTTTTGTATCATGTGCCGGCCGCAAAACGTCTCCCCGTACATCGTCATAGTGCAGATTATATTTCTGGGGCCGTACTTATAAAACAACTTAAGTGGTTGCTATGCTGTTGCTAAGGCTAATTTTCTATGAAGGAGATTCCCTACAACTATGAAATTTGCTCTGGAGGAACAGTCTTTGTAAGACTGTTCCTCCAGAGCAAATTTCATAGTTGTAGGGAATCTCCTTCAAAGAAATTTAGCCTTAGCAACAGCATAGCAACCACTTAAGTCGTTTAATGAATACGGCCCCAGGTCTTTTGGGAGCTCTGGGTTCATTAAGAGTCATTTTGAAAATATCAGCTAAATGGTCGACCGCAAAGATCATTTTAAGCCGGTGCAGAGGGCGGGGCGGAGATGTATGACACATTTCATTTCTTGTAATTAACGGCCGTGCAATCTATATACGAATTGCACAGATCTACTCAATGGCAACGGTATAACTATTAATCTTTTCATCTGAATAAAAATAAAGTTCACTTGTTGCAAAGAGAACTGATCGATGATGAAGAGAATTAATTTATTCATAGAAACATTTCTTGTTTGTGATGCATACACGGGCCAGGTTTATTGCTATCACATTAAATTATTGTACTCACCTTTACTTAAGTTTATTTTTTGTAATGCATTTGATAGAAAAAAAACACACAAAAAAATGACATAATAAAATTAAAAATCAGTTCCCATGCTCGTATGTATTGGTTTGACAATACCTGTAGATAAAAAATCGATTTTATCACCACTAATAAGTAAGAAAATTTAAAAAAGAACTGTTTTATAGACGGCAATAGCTTATTACTAAAGTATATTACAAGAATATTCACTTAAGTCTCAGTTAAAATATTTCAAAATGTTTTACCTTGTGTTGAAAGCTTAAACGTTAACGTGAATTGTAAAATGATTTGGAGTCACATCTGCTTTCGGTCATACAAATTTTTTATGCTTCTCAATAGTGAATGCGATATAACAAGGAATAATGTTAATGCATTCGTCTAAATTTTAAGAACTGCTCATTTAGGTAATACTTTGATAGCAGTTAGCTGTCGGCTTTGAATATCATAATTGCCTGTGACAATGAAAGACCCCTGATAGTTGCAATGTTAATTTGCCTACAGAATAAGTCAAAATTAAATTTTTGATAAACCAAAAAAAAAAAAAAAAAAAAAAAAAAAACCTCTGAAATGTGCTGCTTTCAACTTCAAGTAACTGGCTTTGAATTTACTTTCTGTTTTTTTGTTGCACATAAAGCTCAATTTTCGTGAAAAAGAGGTTATAAATAGACATAATGGAAGCAGGAAAAGTTTGTTAAACATACTCCCCCACAAGCCACTTTACAAATATCATAATACGCATTATACAGGAGTGGCTGGGCAGGTCGGGTGGTGCGATGGTGCTGTGTGTAACTTCCAAAGCTGGGGCGTCCTACTGATTTGGAATATTGTAGGGCAAGGGCCTTCTGTGCTTGCAGTAGGTGCGGGTGGGGGTTGTTTGGACATTTTTTTCTCTCGTCTATCATTTCTCCTCTTTCTCCCTCTCTGGGAGACGGCCCGATATAGACTGAAATACTGTCTCAAAGGGCTGTTAAACCTAAAACAATCAATCAATCAATCAATAACAGGAGTGGCATGCTGAGGCCAGGGAACAGCTGAAAAAAACAACAACTGAAAGAGTTGGGCAAGGTTTTTCAATCTTTGTATATAAAAAACAGATTTAAGTCAGTATTTAAAAAAAATATTGCATACTATCAGTAAATGCCTTGTCTATATCAATATACATGTATGCATATTCATCAAACAACATGTTTAATGTATTAGAAAAAAAACACTGGACTTATTTTCCGAGACCTCTTAATAAAATCGATTTAAGTTACTATAGAGCCAATCACTATTTAAACGTCTTTATAATACATATGTAAGTCTGCCTATTAGTGAAAAAGCTCCAATAACTTGCAAATTTGCATTATTACTGTCAGAGGTCTTTTACGCACTGTCACTATAAAAAGGCACTCACTGCAGCGTGTGATATCTGTGTTTACAGACTGAAGTCGATACATCAGTAATTTGAATATTGTTATCGTTGCATATCTTTTATGTTTGTTTCTAAAATAAGAAATTTTTGCCACGCCAAGGACCGAGAAATAATATCTTGCGGTCAAGAGACATTTTGCAAAAGCTCTACGTTTGTTTTGATGCAGTATCCCACCAAAAGGCCCGCATATTCATCCCCCGACAAGGAGGCAAGATTGTATTATCAACGTTTGTTTGACGCATTAGATCGACTGCTAAGAAGCTACGAAGACCTTTACAAAGGAAGAAATTCTTCCAATAAAACATTAAATACTGAGTGGCGCAACTAAGACTAAGACCGCGGAAATATGTTTCGCAGGATTTTACGTAGACCAGTACAGTCTGAATGATGACTGCATTTTCGTTTTGTTCATAACACACATGTAATACGCCTAAAGGAAGAATTTACCATTTATGTTTAGTGTCAATAAATATAGCGTCACGATAGACTTATCAAAACGTTGATTGCTTCATTAGTATGAAAACTAATAATCTAAATAAAATCAAATGTTCTTTTGTCAATCAAACTTTTACAAACCAGTTTTTGCTGAGATGTGTAGGCCGGACATATCACTGACTATGTTTTCAGTTTGTTCAGCTGTAAAGTCGATCATACCACTGGACGCTCCTTCCTAAAGAAAAAAAAATAACAAAATGAGTTTTGAAAGTCAATATGTTTTTTTTTAATTTGGTACAGAACAATTACACGAACCAACAGAATTCTGTTATAATATTAAAATATGGACGGTTTCATATATAATACAATTCTAGTATATCCAATCACCTTGCAAGGTCGTTGAGGCACCAACGATGACCTTACCTCGTCGTTTTTTTTTTCCTTTTACTGTGCCCTATAGAAACGTCTTTGCTAAGCCAGAAGACCTTTGGATGTGGCCAAACCACCTCCGTTTTTCATTTTTTGACCATGGACAGGGTTTCGTCATATTCTCAAACGGCTGCTTTTGGTCAATTAAAAATTCTACTGAGCTTCTTGATAAACTGAAGTCTAGAGGATATCGCGCGTCTAGTTTGTCTACATACGATTTTTCTACACTCTATACAACTTTGCCCCATAATTTAATAGAAAAGAAACTAATAAATTAAATTGAGACTACTTTTCAGAGAGAGGGTGCTCTTTATCTTGCTTGTAATGATAAACATGCTTTTTTTACTTCCGATGACCAAAAAAGGTTTAAAATGTGGTCTTGCCAAAATGTTTGTGATGCTTTAGTATATCTTCTAGATAACATTTTCATCAGGTTTGGTACTAAGTTACACAGACAAATTGTAGGAATTCCGATGGGTACTAACTGCACTCCTCTTGTAGCAGATTTATTTTTATTTTGCTATGAAAGAGACTTAACTTTATGATGTCTCTTTCTGATGATACTCAAGCTCATGTCATTGAAGCATTCAACTCAACGTCTAGATACTTGGACGACCTTTTAAATATTGACAATCCTTATTTTGAAGGAATGGTTAGTCAATTTTTTCCTGCTGAATTGCAGTTTAATAAAGCAAATACTTCTGATACCGAGGCCCCATTTTTGGATTTACATTTATCAATTTTTGACGTGTTTGTTTCATCTAAAATTTATGACAAACGCGATGATTTTGATTTCGACATTGTTACTTTTCCGTTTTTGGATGGTGATGTTCCCCGCACCAATTCTTATGGTGTTTACATTTCTCAGCTTATTCGATTTGCTAGGGTGTCTAGTCATGTGGCTGTTTTCAATGCTCGTAATAACAGTTTGACTGCCAAGCTTTTACAGCAGGGGTATCGTTATCATAAACTTCGGAAAGCTTTTTCTAAATTTCATCGTAGACACTTTGAATTGGTATCTAAATATAATACAGGGTTAAGGTCACGTTTGCATCAAGGCCTATCGGAACCTGAATTTTATGATGACTTAGTATATAAATTACGCAAAATCGTAAGGAAAACAGAATTTCCTGATCAATTTAAGAAAATTATCATGCGATTTAAACGCATTGGCTATAACATAGATGTAATGCGACAGTCTGCATGCTTAGTGGTTAACCCAATCACGGTTGACAACTTTGCTGTCCTCTTTAATTGCACGCCGGTGGGTCAGGGTTCAGATTCGATGATAGCCCCTACATAAAGCTATATATTGGTTGGTTGGGGCCGGATGTTTGTCTGTTTCTTGGCCCACCGGGGTTCAACTTGTGGTCTTCTTTTGCTCCAGTGTTCCAGTGGTGTTGCTGACGCCCCAGGAATCTCCAGGTGCCTCAACACGTTTTGGCTGTCGAGTCCTCATCCTTGCTTCATCACGGTCTTTTCTTGGTACTAATTGTTGCCCGTGATGACTCTCTGATGAGTTAGGGGACCTCCATACAAACCGAACTACCAACTAAATGTGTACACCGCGGCGGAGGGTAAGGGTGAAGGTTTGAGCCAAGTAAAACCGGTTTAAACCCCCCAGTAGTTATTACTGACTGTCCCAAGGCGGTACTTTCGTTGCGGTTGCATTTGTTTTATGTTCGGTGCTGTTTAATTTATTGTGTTCTCATTTTAACTCTACTTTAATAAAATAAAAAAATAGGTAAAAGTAGTAGTTAACTGTTTTTTGTATAATTTGCTTAGTCTGTTGTAACCCTTCTGTTGGTCTAAATTATTTAGGACATTATAGATAGCTGAGTTGCCACCTATTTGGGAAAGAGCTGCTGACTCGGCTTATTACTTGTAATTATTGTTTGTTGGCATGTCTTTGTCAATCTTTCCCTTTGACGTTGGGGACAGGGTTTGGGATCTGATTCAGTCAGTTCCTGAAGTGTAGTTACTCTTTAAATTAGATCTTTCTGCGAACATCCTCATCAGTTACATGTTCCCTGTAAGAGAAGTTCAGTAACTTTTACTTGTGTCGCGTCTCAAAGGCCTGAGTGTTTTTGTCTAACTTTGCTGTCAAGGTCCAAGACTCACAGGCATACAGAAATATGGATATGACAAAGCAAAGTATTTTTTTCATCTTAAATCCAATATCTATACAAATTAGCTTCAGGTTTGTTAGAGCCGCAGTGATTTGTGCGCTCCTAGAGAGAACTTTCGGCTATGAGCCGTCATCCGAGGCAATTGCAACAAGTTATTTGAGGCTTTTAACCGTTTTCCGTCTTCTGCCCTTTACCTTGATATACCTGTGGATGCCACTGGCACCTTGTATGATCAGTTTGGTCTTCTCAACATTTATCTTCATTTTTATACCTTGTGCAGGAGCTGTCGAGACTTTCAAATAAGGCCTCTAGTTATTGCTCTTCTTCAGCAAGAGCATCAATGTGATCTGCAAACAGGAGACTGGTAATGGTTCTGCCGCCTATGCTAATCGTTCCATCATAATCTTCCACGGCATCAGACATAATCCTTTCGAGAAAAAATGTTGATGAGGGTGGGTGAAAGAAATAGGTTAGTTTTGCTGAAAGAGTGAAACAGCTGATACCATCTCCTTCTGCCGGGCTAAAATAGCTCTGATTTTGCCTTGACATTGCAGGTTGATGGTCGACCACAAATATTGTTTAGCTCCATAGTTATTTCATTGCTGGCCATCCCAAGGCGGCACTTCTGTTTCGGTTCTTCTTAGTTGTTTTATGTGCTGTTTGTGGTATGTTACTGATATGTCGTTTGTGATTCTAAAGCTAGCCTCGTGATCACCTACATGAGATATTGCTGTTCAACTGACTGCCGCATATGATTTCTTTCGAAATGACTAATTCTGTTTATGTCTTTTCCCACATTGAGTTTCGTTTGGGATTTGGAATTATAATTGTATTAGGGTCTGAAGATTTCCTACTTACTTTTAATCAGTATTATATTCAGCTGCTCCTTGTGAATTGCATCAGACAGTTGTACAGAATATTAGATTTTCAGAATATGAGACTGGCTATCAGTCTATACGATGAAGTACGGTAATAGTTTTTACACGGAGCAACATGCGCAGCAGTGGAGTCACATAATAATAAAACTTACATACTATAATGAAAATCATAAAATCACTATTTTTCAGCATATATAAATGCATGAGTTATCACACAAGTCATGAAAAAGGCCAAACCGAAATGCCACTTTTACGAGTTTTGCTATAACTCGATATTTTTTTTTAACTAATTCAAAGTAAAAATGTGCAAAAAAAAGGGTTTTACACATTCATAGGAGTCGAGCACAGTAGACCTTACCGACCCACATACAGACTGTCACTAAAAAGACATCTAATAGTATATAACTATCCAGTACAGCGACAACTTAGCACGTGACATAGTCCCACAAACAAAACAAACTCTCATGTGTTTAATCTCCCACAAATGAATCCGTGATTTACCTTGCAGTTAATGAAGAGATGCATACCTGTTTAAAGTTGGCGTGGATTCGGAAAGGTGTCTTGTAATATATTGGCTATATTTTGAAGAAGATTGACTTGTTCAGTTTCCAGCTGAGTCCAGCATAGAACATTTATCATTATATTAAATTGTTTAAAGCCTCATTCAAGCTATGTGTTAAACATACGGGGACATTTGCTGTTCTTAGACTTAGCTTTTAAATGAATGGAAACTATTTCAGGGAAAATAATTCTGACAGGTTTCCTTTGTCTCCCTTCTCTTTTGGCATCAACCTTTAAAGACGGAACTTGTTTCCTTTAAGATGATCTTCATTTAGGAAGGGTTGCAATATCAAGGGAAGCAAACAAATGTTGTTTCCCTGTGTAAAACAGAGGTAAAATGTAGACGTGTGCCCGTTCGCCTTAAGCTATATATGTATAAATTTTATATAGCACACGTATAAGGGAAATATTTTGTAGTTAGAAATAGTTTTACCGCTTCCAGCTGCTCATGCTCAGCTGACAATCTGACCAGCTCAATAAAATCCTCCCCCTTTATCAGCCGTACGTATGCACAATGTGGGAACCAACGTGCATGTTCAACCCATGGGTTATCTTCAGGACTCCACTTTTGTAAGCCACCGTCACACACATAGCAACGGACAACATCGGTAAAACCTGAATAGAGGAAAAGTAAGAAAAAAGGACTAGCCTATTTTTATTATGTCCCCGCATTTTTTAATGGGGGGGACATATAGTATTACCACTGTCCGTACGTACGTCCGTCCTGTCCGTACGTATAAACGTCCGTCCCGTACGGAAATGGTTTCCGTTCGCTATCTTTGCAAACATTAATGTATTGAATTCACATTTTATACACAGGTACATAATCATCAAATACATCAAATATTGATTTAGGGTAAAATCCGTTTTTTATTGTGGGAGTTATGGCCCTTTTTCTACTTCATTTTGTATTAAAAAATGGATTCCATTCATTATCTTTTGAAAAGATTAGTGTATTGGATTTATATTTTATTCACAGGTATATAACTAAAATATAGGTCATGTTTAATTTAGGGTAAAATCCATCAATTACTATGTGAGTTATGGCCCTTTTTCGACTTCATTTTGTATGTATGGTTAAAATTAAGAAATTATAGTATGCCTTTTCTGGTTTCGTCACCAGATTTTGTCAGGGTCACTGACGAGGCTTTATTAGCTGAAACTACGTAGTCGGCCCATATTTCTACTTCTGTATGTATTCTCTGCTCTTGAAGGAACTTTTTAAGATTTTAATTTTACCTCACTGCAGCTGGTGTTGTGCCGTGTGGCGGCCGTAAAACGTCTCCCCGTACATCATCCATAGTGCAGAATATATTTTAATTACATCCTTTGAGATCAGAGGATAGATTCTGAGAAATCTAAAATTTGAGATCGATTTAGACTATTATTCTAGATCATCGTCTTTTATATTATTTGGATCCTTTTGAAACTTATCAGTCTTTCTTTGAATCGACTGCCCATTTAAAATTAAGAAATTATAGTTTGCCTTTTCTGGTTTCGTCACCAGATTTTGTCAGGGTCACTGACGAGGCTTTATTAGCTGAAACTACGTAGTCGGCCCATATTTCTACTTCTGTATGTATTCTCTGCTCTTGAAGGAACTTTTTAAGATTTTAATTCCGCTTGGTTTCCGCTTGTTATCTTTTGAAAAGATTAATGTATTGAATTCATATTTCATACACAGGTATATAATGATAAAATACAGGTCAAGTTCGACAAAGGGGAAATCCGTTAAATAGTATGGGAGTTATGGCCCTTTTTCATCCACCGCCGAAGGCGGAGGAATATAGTTTTCTCCATGTCCGTCCGTCCGTCTGTCTGTCTGTCCATCTGTCCGTCTTTCCATCCTTCCGTCTGTCCTTCCGTCCGTCCGTCCGGAGCCATAACTAAGTAACCACTAAACGAACTTTCATGAAACTTAAAATAAATATATATCACTATAACGCGCTGATGCACCTGAAGTTGCGTTAGACTGGCTTAAGTAATGCATGAGTTATTGCCCTTTAATTTACTTAAAATCAGTGAAATGAGCCATAGCTAAGTAACCACTGGACCGAATTTTTTGAAACTTAAAATAAATATGTATCATTAAAACGCGCTAACGCACATGCAGTTTCGTCAGATTGGCTTTGGTAATGCATGTGTTATCACCCTTTATTGACTTAAAATCAATGAAATGAGCCATAACTAAGTTACCAATTCCAAAACTTAATGAAATTTAAATGAATATGTGTCATCATAACAGATATGCATATAAAGTTTCATAAGAATGGCATTAGCAGTACATGAGTTATTGCCCTTGAATCAATGTGAGATTGCAATTATTGTCATAACTTAAGTTATCAATGAAAAGAATTCTATGAAACTTATACTAAATATGTATCACCATAACACATTGGTGCATTTTACTTTTTGTCGGAATTGCTTCAGTAATCAATGCGTCATTGCCCTTGGTTTCCGTTCATTATCTCTAGAAAAGATTAGTATATTGGATTCATATTTCATACACAGGTATATAATCATAAAATACAGGTCAGGTTTGATTAAGTGTAGAATCCGTCAATTATTAAGGGAGTTATGGCCCTTTTTCGACTTTATTTTGTACGAAAAAAAAGTTTCCGTTTGTTATCTTTTAAAAGATTAATGTTACTGGATTTACATTTTATACACAGATATACAATTATAAGATACAGGTCAAGTTCAATTTAGGGTTCAATCCGTTAATTACCCCGGGAGTTATGACCCTACTTAAACTTCATTTCTCGCAAAAAATGGTTTTCGTTTGTTATTTCTTGAAAAGTTACTTGTTTCCGGGCTATTTCCTTTAGGAAAGTTGCATGGCATCTTTTTCTATGTTAAGATACAGAATGTTATTGCATTCCACAGTTGTGACCCCGCTCCAACCCACACCCATTCTTCGCACAATACATATGCCTAAAGAAAACAATAAACCATGTACCACACAAGTCTGCCTCTATGAACCTAATTATCCTACAAGTTCCAGTACCTTAAACAAGGCGCCATCTTACTTTAGGCACTAGGCGGGGGCATCCGTGTCCAGTGAAGACATTTCTAGTTTTCCCAAAATGACATCATGGTTTACACTGTGCTTCAAAGCATGTGAAATAATATGTCGTAAAAGTAAATTTAACACCAACAAATACTGTATTGTGACATCAGAAATAAACGTTTGCCTATAAATGCAGTAAATGACGTTATTTATGTCATAAACTAAATTAAACATGAACTAAAATGCCACCGTTTAATTACACGAGGTTGTATATTGGCCCGAGTCATTTTTCCCATTCCCCTTCTTTTTTAAGTTTAATTGTTTAAATGCTTTAATTGCATTCTGTTAACTTTGTTTACTAAACCCTCAAGGCAAAGATTTTTGAAACATATTTTATTCTAGGATGATACTGATATTCGTTTTTACTAATGAGATATATAATGAAAAGTATATTTGAAACCAGTACTGTTAGATATTTATTATTACAACATTATATTCAAACCAGCCATGGAGGCGAGTTTGATTTAGATACGAACCAGTGTAGAAAAACCCGGCTTCAGCGAGTTCCACGGGTGTCTGTGTCATATCTCTTGGCCATTTCGAAAATGATGATATTCTCACTGCCTTAGTTCTATACTGCGGACTTCTCGGTGGCACTGGCAGAATGTGATCGTCAGTAGTAGCACCATTTTCTAAAAATTATCATTTAAACACATGGTTAACTGTGTTTCTATGAGACAAAATGTAGCCTGGAAATGAATGTTTACATAATCATAGCGGTTATAACGACGTCTCTACACGAGCTGTCGACCGAGACAGTTAATTATTATTCAAACAAAGTGGTTGTCGACCGAGACTATCGACATAATTATCAGCTCGGTTGACACTCATTAACAATAATATCATTCACTGTTTTTGATGTTGCTTACATCCAGGATCTATGTAGACAGCCACTTTGCACAATCGAAAGCATATGTATTAACCCCGAGTATATGCACATATAAGTTATACGCCTTTTGTCAACAAAGAACGTGACTGAACCAAATACAAGCCTTTCACATTAGACGTTTTATACTTTAATCAGTAGCTTTTTTTATAATTTGTAACAAACAAAAGATGTTTTAGCAACCGTACCATGCAACCTGAACAACCTCACATAAACTATTAAACCACTTACCAGCACTGGTATTGTACTCGTTTGTCGCAGAAGGTACAGACTCTTGGGTAGATACAACATTATTCGACAGGAAAGAAGCCTGTAATATGCAAAGCATAATTCGTTTCAGATTTGAAATAATCGTTACCTGACCACGACTTGTCGTGAATAACAAATGCAGTCAGAAGCAGAAGACGTAATATTATGTCCGCACCGCAAACTCGATCAGTCAGCTTAGGTATATCATCCACAATCGTTTCACCAGTTTCAAAATAAGAAACGCCCTTGTAAGGTATTATGCTAACTTAGCCACAGTATGGCGTGCATATTTCAGCTGCACAAGTAAGACACCTATTCTCAGAATAGACAATCAAGTGCGTAAATGTGATGTCTCGTTGTCTTATCTAAACACTTATAAAAAGTACAACTGCTAATATACACTTTCACTCTATGTTATTGATGTGTTTACCCATTTACAACAGCATATTAAAATAGTTTGATGACAAGGTTTTTTTGTTTCAATATAGATGGGTAAAGGGGCTGGAAATGGAATAAATTGCATGTTTTTACATGGTACATATGGCTATGTCCTATTTGCCATATTTGTACTTACACATAAAACGCAATGTCCAATTACTTCGTAATATGTTTAAGAAATAGATCAGCTCTAGCAGTGAATTGTTGAGTAATAATTCACTGTTTGGAGGTCAGTTGTAAAGTAGATCATATCACGAGCGCGGAGCG
The DNA here is from genome assembly GCA_963989385.1 of Ctena decussata. Taxonomy (NCBI): domain Eukaryota; kingdom Metazoa; phylum Mollusca; class Bivalvia; order Lucinida; family Lucinidae; genus Ctena; species Ctena decussata. The sequence continues at coordinate 23,343,020 of OZ022506.1, forward strand.
CGAGTGATATATCTACTTACAACTGACCGACAAACAGTGAATTATTACTCAACAATTCAATGCTAGAGCTGGACTATTTCGATTCTAACACTCAGAAACGCCTAAAAACTATTCTTTTCATTCAAACTCTCCCAACCTTCTTGCCAGCGCGTTCATGCTCCCGCCAATATTCTAAACTGTATCTAAGACAAATGTTCGTTTTATGGCGATTTTATAAAGAAAAAGAGACGTTACACCGTCTAACGTCTCAAAACGTCACAAAATTACGTCAGCAATTGCAGTGACGTCAGCAATTAGACTCACGCGCTCCCAAACAGTGAATTGTTGCAGAATAGAACACGGTAACTTTCCATTGCTTCTATAGGCGCACTGTGTTAGAATTCCATTTAAAACTGCAACAGTATTTGCAGCAATGTCGCAAAAATGCATGTAAGCTACGTTATATGCATCTAAATGAGTAGCAAGTAATAAGACATGTTTCACCTCAGTATAAAGTAGTATATCTCATGCATTTGTGACTGTTAGAATCAATAAATCACCACATGAACGAATGCACTAAATATTATGTAAAACATTGTTTTTCTATATTTGATTTCGTTCCCTGTCAGTTGATGGTTAGTCAGCTGTGCTTGTAGGTTCTACAAAACTGTTAGTATTGGCTGAGCTTGGTCTTACCCAAAACAGTTAGCCATGGGTCAGTCCGTTTAGATAATAACTCAATTTCTTCTATACCTGTAGATGTTTAATGGAACGGTTGGAGGAAGGGACAAACACAGTGCTCACCAGTCCGATAAAGATTTGCAATGTTTCGTAAAGTTTCATACTGTTTACTGATAATGGCATACCTTTATACGTGCTAAATTTGTCGGTGGGATGGTGTCGATGAGAAATTGACAATCCGGAGAATATCGAACGTGCTCTGTCAAAGGGTCATCATGTTCTCCCCAGTCTTTTAGTCCGATGCCACAGCAATAGCAACGAATCAGGTCACCGTTGCCTGTAACCATATAATATGTGTTTATTTTTTTAAGATTTTATTATGACTAAATCGTGTGTTCAGAGCCGTGCGGCGCTGTCGAAAAACGTTCACCCATATGCTACATATTTTCTGGTCCCTAAAGGCCTGGATTTCATTCTATCATTTTGACCCCTCCCCTCCCCCCCCTTTCCCCCACCTCCCTTTCCAATCTAATCCCCTCCAATAAACAAGTGATAAGAAAATCAAAGGCACCGCCTAGTCACCTCATTATTAGGGTCGTAAAACAATGCAGTACAAAGAAGTACCACTTAACGTTAGCTGCATGTGCATGTAAGTATTGTAGTTGAGATCAGTGTTTCATAACATGCACCTGGTGTTTAAATTATGCTGCAAATATTAGACAAATGTCAAGCCGTAGGAAACTTGAAGTAGCATCTGGAAACAAAGAAGTTTAGAAAACTTCTACTGCATCAAAGTCACATGGGACACACTCATTTCTCGTTTGACACAACATAACACAGGCAATTATTAAACTTATACATCAAATAGGTTATTGTCAAATTCCTGACAAAAACAAATCCATCTTTAAATGATATAAAGTACATTGACAACATTACCAAGGTGTACCTCCTTTTATATACTTTGAGGATTTGGTGTCGCTGAAATATTATTTAAAAGATCCGTTAAGGTAGGCTTCACCCACATTTTTACACGACCAAAGTTTATATCATTTTAGTCTTCTGTAGTGAAGATATCGTGTCTTTAATTATAAGCAAGAAAGGCGAATCACTCCTTGGGAAAGGCAAATCATTTTTTATGTTTTTCTTTGATTAAGTTATATGACAAAGTATTATAGAGTGTAGAAAAATCGTAGGTTGACAAACTGGTCGCACGGAATCCTCTCGAACTTAGTTTATTAGCTACCTCACCAGAACTTTAAATAGACCAAAACCAGTTGTCTGACCTGTCATAACTTTCTCACAGAACCTTATAACATAACTTTAAACAGCAATGAAACAAGAAGTTAATACTTTGAAAAATTTAGTAGTAGTACAAGAACTTGAGTTGTTAATTAATCTTGCTTTATACTGTCTTATTTGAAGCTTAGGCATCTATTATATCGTAGGAAAAATTGACACAAGTTCACGGTAATTCGAATTAGCAGCTCTTTCCTATACATGTGGTCATTCAGTTACCCTAATCAAAAACAGCATCAACATCTATTTTATCTATTTTATTTTTAACTTACAAAACAAAAGGCAGATTGGGTAGCAAAACAGGTGCCCAACCCACCAAAGAAAATAGACAAGCGGACATAGCACGATGTAACATCAACGAACCACAACAGAAGTGCCACATTGGAACGGTCAGCAAAAGATTACTGGGGGTCTTTAACATGTTTAAAGTTTCTAAACTCCTTGTCCGATTAAAACACTTTTGAAGCAGGGACTATCGATCCAATATTTTTAAATTCAAAAATATCGTCTGTATGACTGACTGTTTTTGTTTGTTTGTTTTTTTGCGGAATAAATGTATCACACCTTACATAAGTATTAGCTATCAATGTAATGCTACAGTATTCATGCTTAGTGGCTAACCCAATCGTGGTAAATAATTTTGCATCGCTCTGTAATTGCACGCCAATGGGTCGGGCATTAGACTCATTGATGAACCTGAGATTAAGCTATTTATTTCAGTTTGTTGAGGCAGCAACATTTTGAGTCTGTCGCATGAAGATACCCCCGCCGGACAAACTATTCTGATCGTTACAGAAACCTTACCTCATTTCGATCATATCTGTGTGACGTGTCAACATGATATGCCGAAAGCAATTGAATTACAAGCAAATACCAAATCTTAGAATAATATAGTCTTGTTGCAGACATCAGAAGTAATACTGATTATAATAGAAAGTGTATCTTGCTTTATTCATTACGGTGAAATTTAGTCAAGACATTTCAAGCGGTAAAACGCAATAACATACAATAAACGTTTGAACATGTTTATTGCCCCATAGCATAGGCACAAAACCCCATCGGACAAATACTGATTAGAACAGAAAGTTTACCTATGTTTTAGACTTTCTGTGAAGGTTTACTAAAGGTAGTCAAAATAATAAAGGAGATACCTGCAAAAACAAAACTTTTCAGACATTGAAAAGTTTCATATCTCCGTCAGACTTTTCGAAATTTGCCACTGAACAACCCTCAACGACCTAATATAAACCAACTTTTATAAAACTCCATTAAGTTTCTCATACAAAAAAAAAGTTTAAAGATAATTTTGGTAGTTTAAGATGGCGACCAAGATGACCTACTTTGGGTATCATAAATTTTAAATATGTGTTAAAGATACAGTGTGCTGACGTGGGTCCTCATGTATTGTCCGCTTTTATTTATATCGCATTGCTTGAAGGTTTGCAGAAATTATATTTTATGAAGACATTCCTCATTTTCCAAAGCATGTTCTTCCTATATGTTTGCTAGTATTATGACAAAATATTATGCTCATCAATCCAAATTTTGTCACCAAACTCGAAAGTTGAAAAGGTTTTCATAAGTAGGTGTTTTTAGATTATTTACATTTCGGTATAATATGATCTGATCCGCCACGACGCAGAAAGATGAGCCGAAATTAACAAACATCGGCGTGTCGGAAAAAATCCGGTGCGTGTTATAAGTCGTGGTAGGTCATTTTGTAACAAATCAGCATATAAGTGTGGGAAGTCAGGAAAGTGACTTCACAAAACGACAATTACAAAAGGAGGCGGCGCTGAGTTAGTAAAATGCTTGAATACGTTTAAGCTATAAAATGTAGAAGTGCTACCTGTATAAAAGAAACCGCATAAAACCATGTCTTCAACTTTCTGCACGTGGCTTAGATTAGACCAGCGACCTACAAAAGACGACCGTCTTTCTTCCTTTGTAGAGAAATTTCCATATGCAACATTCTGTTGTGTGCGTATGTTTCTGCTTTCCTGTAAACATAAACAGAAGAAAACGATAAGCATCAGATGAATGGAAATAGCTCCAGGAGAGATTATTCAGACGAGCATGGGTTAGAAAACACTTTTTCAGCGCTTCGATCCGATAAGCCTGAGACTTTGCGTACAATTTCGAAAAATTACTCCATATCTCGGATTAGATACGAAAATAAAGTAACAATTTTGATGTTGTGCATAAAGATTAACTTATCACGGTTAACAGCTTAGGTTGCCTTTTCAACAGCATGACGGTGAATCGGATACCAGATTAAAACTATTACAAAAGGGGTCTGACCACCGATGTCTTTGGTCCGACTTATCATGGTCCAATTAGTGGTTTCATTTTACTCTTACTTCGGATTGAACAGAATCCTCATAGTTTCCTGATGATTTTTTATGTTTAACTAGCTTCTAAAGTTGGAATGAAATCCATACAGAAATACTCAAAGTATCGAACGGACACGGAGCGCAAACGGACGAAATAACGATCAACGGATGAACAGACACACTTACGTCCAACATGAAAACAAAATATCCCGACACAAACTTGCGACGGGTTGTAAAATAATAGAAGAGTTATTAATAGATTATAGTAACAATTAACCCTTAGAAAATTTGAACATAGGCACACATGAATGAAACAAGAGTGTTTTCGTTACTGTTATTTAAAGACTAGCTAGCTTCCTCAACTGGTACCTCGTCAGTAACCCTATGAATAAATATGAAACTGGTTTGGAACTTATACAATTAAAATCTACCAGTCAACTATGACGCCAAAAGGGACATCAAGAAAAACAGCACATAGCAGCATTAAATGCGCATAGCCAACTAAACAGCTTTTTTTCAGAAGGATGGTCTCTAAGCTAGCCCCAATAAAATCAACAAACTGTCAAAGACAAAAAAAAAATAAAAAAAAAATATAAACATAAAACAGCAATCATGTACTAAACCAGAATCTGTTACGGAATCACCGAGTTTTTATCTCACACTTCATTCCTTTACTGTTTTGTCCCTACATTGCAATGTTGTTTTATGTTGACCTTGCTACATTTGATATAATGCTACTTTCATTCAGTTAATTCAAAGTACATTGGTTTATATCAATTGCTGGCGTACCATTATGACGGTGACATCGTTGTTAACGGTTATAACTTTATATAAGTAACTGATTATAGAAATGGACACATAAAACAGAGACAAACTAAAATACAAGGATGACTATGGACAGATGTAATCAATTGCAACAGAAATACAGGAAAGAACTTACCAAAGAGACAGTATAGCTATGTGTTCTTTGTTCACTAAGACTGATACATAAATAAGAATAGAAATTTTATGAATATAAAAGGAGGTCGGTCGAATTATACCACACTAGTTAAATAAAAATCGGACTTGTTTTAGATAATTTAATAAAAGCTTATCTGTGCCTTTATGTGATTTGCCACATAAATTGGTCCTGCAAATCAGACTGAACTGAAAACTGAAATAAACAAGAGGTCGCTCGGTAGCTTGACATCATACAGAACAAAGCATTAAAAATAGAACTCGCTAGAGAAAACAATCTGCTAGCAGAGGACAAAAAAGCTGTTAACGTTAATAGGTAAATTCTGAGGTACTGACACTATTAAATCCAAGAACCCACCCAAGACACCATGTGGGAAAAAGACAACACAAAATTACCACCAAAGACATCATCAGCGGCAACCATGTGAACATCTAATTCCCGTGTAGGTGGCACCAGGCTAGCCTTAGCATCACAAACAATATATCAACAAGAGCTCCGCTGAACGGGGCCATATACCCCGTTGGGGCTTAAAGTTGGAAAGACAACAAGAGATGACAGAACTTTTGTCAGTAGCTTAAATCTTCAATGATAAGGCAGCTCCATCATCAGCGGCAGCCATGTGAACATCCATTTCCCGTGTAGATGGCACCAGGCTAGCCTTAGCATCACAAACACTATATCAACAAGAGCTCCCCGCTGGGGCTTAAAGTTGGAAAGAAAACAAGAGATGACAGAACTTTTGTCAGTAGCTTATTTCTTCAATAATCAGGCAGATATAAAACTACAAAACAAACGAAACTTAGTATGTAATTCCTAGAAAATTACAAAAGGGCATAATTTCATCAGAACTGAAAGTAGGGTCATGGTTCTTGTTCTCTGCATATCGTCTGATATTTGTACAAACTTGCATGAAGACTTCTTAAACGGATTTAAAGATATGGAGCAGACACGAAATTACTTTATGAAAAATACAAAAGTACATATTTCCGTCAAAACTGAAAGTAGGGTTATAGTCCTTTTTCTCTGTACATTGTCTGGTGATGCTTCATATTTGTATAAACTTTTATGAAGAAATCTTAAGCGGTTTATGAGATTTGGAGCGGACAAATGATGTTACCTTTTGAAGTTTGACATCTTGACCTTTGTTGGACATTGTTGAAATACAAGTTCTACAAGTTGCCTCGATAAGGTGAACATTGGACTCAAGTTTCAAAAAAATCTTTCAAGAGGTTAAGGAGTTGACACTAATATAATACGAAATTACAATACGAAAAAAACAAGGGGCGTAATTTTGTTAAAAGTAGAAGTAGCTTTATGGTTCTTTTTCCCTGCACATCATCTGATGGTGCTTTTTATGTATACAAACTTTCATGAAGAAATCTTAAAGGGTTTTCGAGATGTAGAGCGGACACGAAACTTATGTGAAATTACTATACGAAAAATACAAAGGGACATACTTCCGTCAAAACAGAATAGGGTTATGGTTGTTTTTCTCCGCATATCTTTTGATGGTGCTTTATATTCATACAAACTTTCATGAGGAAATCTTAAAGGCCCCATTGCTCTATCAGCATAAAATATTTTATCGTGAAGAATCGCTGCAAGCTTCTCACTACAGTTTCTTCATTGTATGTGATCGTGATTGGCCGGCTTTGAAAAATTAATGCGTCCTCGAGTTTCTCGTAAAAAATTTGAAAAAATATCTAGTTCATTTTAGTTGGCAACTTAAATGACCTACTTTCGATTTCACACGTATCATTACACGGTATAATACAAGGTACAAGAGGTAACAATACAAGGTACAGGAGATAAAAATACAGTGTACAGTCTAAGAAATTACAGTATGCTTTTTTCTGGTTTCGTCACCAGATATTGTCAGGGTCACTGACGAGGCTTTATTAGCCGAAACTACGTAGTCTGGCCCATGTTCCTACTTCTATATATATCCTCTGCTCTTGAAGGAACTTTTTTAGATTTTGATTTTACCTCACTGCAGCTGGTGTTGTGCCGTGTGGCGGCCGTAAAACGTCTCCCCGTACATCGTCCATAGTGCAGTTTATATTTTATTTACATCCTTTGAGATCAGAGGATAGCTTCTGAGAAATCTAAAATTTGACATCGATTTAGACTATTATACTAGATCATCGTTTTTTATATTATCAGGATCCTTTTGAAACTAATCAGTCTTTGAATCGACTGCCCGATTAAAATTAAGAAATTACAGTATGTTTTATTCTGGTTTCGTCATCAGATATTGTCAGGGTCACTGGCGTGGCTTTATTAGCCGAAACTACGTAGTCTGGCCCATGTTCCTACTTCTATATATATTCTCTGCTCTTGAAGGAACTTTTTTAGATTTTAATTTAAGTTTATAAAAATACAATGCAAGGCAAGGATTTCATTCCTTGTCTGGCTGCTGTGTGAGTTAATTGCCCAACGGGGAACCAGAAACGAAAACCGTATTTTTACTTTGAGACTTGTCATTTCTTTCAAAATACCTTATTCTCCTTTTTTTTGCCAGTTATATCGCACAAAAAGCACAACAACCGATTCTGAAGGCTGTGTCAATTTTATAAGGATTTGTACTTGGGCGATTTTTACCACTGATAGGACTATGGAGACTTTAAACGGTTTTTGAGATACAAAGCTTACTTGAAATTAATATAAGAGAAATACGAAGGGGCGCAATTTTGTCAGAAAGAAGAGTTATGGTCATTTTTCTCTGAACATCGTCTGATGGTATTTTATAATTATACAAACTTTCAGGAAGAAATCTTAAACGGTTTTCGAGATATTGAGCGGACACAGGCTTATATGAAATTACTATATGAAAAAAACAAGGGTGCACCATCAAAAATGAAAATAGGGTTATGGTTGTTTGTCTCTGCACATCGTCTGATGGTGCTTTATATTTGTACAAATTTTCATGAAGAAATCTGAAACGGTTTTCAAGATATGGAGCGGACATGAAATTTTACCGTGTGACCTTTGACCTCTAAATGTGACCTTGACGTTTTTCTGGCATCATGGAACTATAAGTTCTGCACATCGTCTCGATAAGGCAACCATTTCATCCAAGTTTCAAAAACACCTTTCAAGAGGTTAAGGAGATATGGAGCGGACACGAACAGTTAACGGACAGATAGACGGACGGACAAACAGACAGACGGACAGACAGACAGACGGACGGACGGAGGTCACGAAATAATACGACCCGTCTTCGACATAGCAACAAACAACAAATAAAACAACCAAGAAGAACCAAAATAGAAGTGCCGCCTTGGGACGGCAAGTAAAGAAATTTCTGGGGGTTTAACCCGTTTGCGGTCGCGACCAACCCTCACCCTTGCTTCTGTCTTGGATCTAATTCTAGGAAGAGGTCAAGGTGCTGAACAGAAGCAAGTTTCAAAAGCAGAGGAGGCAGAGGCGGTCCAAGTCAAGGACAATGGAAAAAAAATCATGAAATAAAAAAATAAAAAAAGACGACCAAAACGACATGCAGCCATTCGGGATCCTGAAAATTCGAAACACAAAACATCGGAAAATTAACTCTGTGGCGGGAATGTCATGGAAGCGTCGTGATTTTATCGCACATTCAACTCTTTTATTATTTTGTTTTATATCTACATTGCAAATTTGTTTTGTTTACCTTGTTACAGTTGATATAATGCTAGTAACAGCCTGTTCATTCAAAGTATCAATTGCTGGCGTAACGGTATATGACCGGGACGTCGTTGTTAAGGGTGATAACCTTATAAGTAACTGATGATAGAAGACGACTCATAAAACAGAGACAACTTAAAATACAGTGAGCAGTGTGGACTGGTGTAATAAATTGCGGCAGAACTGTAGGATAGAACTTACCAAAGAGACGGTATAGGTAAGTGTTCTTTGTTCATTAAGATTGACAGAGAAATAATGATAGAAATTTAAGTGATATAAAAGAATATCAATCAACTTTACAACACCAGTAAAGCAATATAAATCTGTCTTGTTTAATATACTAAAATAAACACTTGTATAAACAATCTGTGCCTGTATAAGTTTCGCCACGGAAGCAGCACTTGAAATTGTCAGCAATAGATTTACCGGAAGACTTTTAAAAAAAACACTTGTATAGCTCACAGGAGCCCAGTCGCCAATATCAAACAACTACTCATACAAACAATAAAGTTTCTCTCTATATAATATAAATATCAACACGGACTGACATCTTCCATTTTATCGGCATCGTTCTATATATTGGTTCCCGGTTTACTAATAAAACGCCGCACAATTTAAAAACCAATCCGATAAAAATTCGACAAACGTTCGAGGGAAAAACAAATTATTTCTGATTCCATTTTGGACGTTATATCTTTGGCTTTTCATAACTACTCATGTCGTTTTCAAGTTTTTCAGACGTCCAATTCAAATTTGAATTTTACAGGTTTACAAACACGTCATCGGATTGGTTCTTTTATTGTTACGGCGTTATATAGGTAAGCGGGAACCAATGTAAAGAACGTTGCGGATAAAATGGCAGCCGTCTTTCCTTGTTGGCATTTATATTATAGAGAGAAAGCCTATGTTAGTTCATTGTTTGTTCGTTGGGTAGTTGTAGGATACCTAAAATATAGCTACAAAGAAAGAGTCACTTTCAGAGATACCAGACATCCAATAGCTCCAAGAGGAAAAGTGAACAAACAAATTAGGACATATACGTTTCTTGAAAAAAGTATAAAACAGGAAAATAATCATCCCTCTTTTCTCCAATAAAATGAATACAACGCAAGACGGGACTTAACAAGCATAATGGCAAGTCACCAACAAAGTTACACACTATGACGAAAACCCTATAGCTAGTGTCCAAAAAGCCAAATCCAGAACGCACAATTTAAGGACCATCTCTTAAATTGTTTGTGCGTGCGTTCTTTCGTGTACTGCTGTCAATATATGAATATTCTTCTGTCCTGTTTGGACATGATATTGGATCTGATTGTTTAGGGAATTGTTTATCGGATATTAAGTCGTCTGATTTGCTTTAAAGCTTTCTTCCGCACCAATGAACAAACACAGTAAACGTTGTCCGTTAATATAAGTAGTTTTTTTTTAGACTAAAACTTACCTGATAAACACTTTGATTTTGTAGAATCGATGTTAATCTTGGTTGGTAAAATGAATACTGATCCATACTAATATCCTGTCCACTAGACCTGGAATTGTGATGTAATGTCCTTCTTTCATCTACATCATCTGACGGTTGGGCTATGATCGTTCGATGTAAAGGAGCTGCTGTAAAACTAGACAATCTCTTTGTTTTATGTTCAAGGCGCTTGTAGCCGGCAGGGTCAAGACTTACTGGTCTTGCTGCCAAAACGTCCCGAGGTGATCTTTTGCTGTTAGTGATATAGCGAAGGTCATTGTCGATCGAGCCAGCAAATGTGTTATGGTAAATGTCAAAATAAACTGTCGCTGATGTCTCATAACTGATATCAGTAACAGCGTTGAGGAAGTTATTACCAGAACCTACATCGTAGAGAACTTTTGATTCTCGTCTGTATATCAAAATGGGGAGGCCAATGTTTGCCTTTTTCGTTTCATCTGAATTTATTCTACGCATACATTTTTCATGCAAGCAGAAATTAAGGTCTACGTATATATAAATTGTCTTACTGGAAACAAAGAGCAATTGATTGTCTCCTAAGAAACTAGCTATTGAAGCCACACTTTTTGTTGTAAAACAGTCATTACACGGCATTCCCTTTATCAAAATTAAAGATTTACATATGGGACCATGAATGCGAGGTCTGTTGTTTCCTGTTACTTCGCATGAACTTGTAAGATATTTCCTCTCCCAGGCAGGTATTCTGTCTGCTGTTATGTCTACTTTATTTTTTGTTTCAGTGGAATTAAGTAACAAATAGTTCAGAAACGTCTTCTCTACTTTGCAATTATGTTGGTAATGCCAAAGCAAGGAATTCCTATACGGAGTCAGCCAAGAGCCAATACACATGTCGGCATCACCATAAATACCGTATTTGAGCTGTGATGACACTGCCATTTTCTCTTTGATGATTTGTATGGGGACATGCATGTCAGTAGGAAATAGATTCATTGATACATCTGTATCCTCAGCTTGCGCATTTAGCTTTGCCATCGCGTGTACAAGTCCATAAATTCTGCACAACTATCCTCCGTTTAGACTGTTAATTTCTCCTCCCTATTTTGCAAGTGAACCCAGTGTTCTGAAAAAAATAAAATCTACAATGAAAAATTTGCATAGCAGATAAAATTACAAGAACTACGCATCTCTTTCCATTCTGCCATATGTATTTCATAGTGATGGTGGCAAAATGCTACAAACTTTTCCCTGACCAACGCTTTACTATACATTTTAATAAGAGTACACCTTAAAGATATGATACACGGTCTTCACGACAGATTCACCCCTTATCATAGTCATAAATTAGGTATTAACGCATTCATACGCATTCGAGAAAGAAATGATAACGCGCTGTATACTTATATCTGTCCCAGAAAGGCATGACCGAATCCTACGGCAGAAGTGACTGACAACTCATTTAGTACAGCACATTGTCATAGCAATTCGACGTTCAAAGTCATAAATACGAGCAAGGGTTATAGTTATACAACCATACGAGAACCACACAACCTAAGAACGGTTGACAGAAAACGGTTGCCGATGGATTCAAAGATTTTCCTATTTTACAAGCTATTTCGTTGATGTAAATTCGTAGCGTCCTACCACGCGAATATATACGGACTTAGTCTAAGATAACAACAAGCTTTAAATTTGAAGTTTTGGTGATATCAGGCTGCTGAATACCAAGCTTGAAGTTATTTTCTAAGAATGGGTATCGTCGAATTAAATATCTGTGAGCAAACATATCGCGCGCCCATGCTCATGGGCTTCAGATCCGATTTTCAAGTTTAAGTTTAGAATATATAAATATTATCCAAAAAAAATACAATACAAAGATGTGTCAGAAATGTTGACAGAAGCAGAAATGTGAATCATTTTTTGGCAAAAATGACCAGTCACCAAATTTGCGATCGATACATAGTATCACTACGGGAACCAGATCTAGCTCTCTCTGTCACGTCGAATGCATGTTCATGGAATTCAGGACCACGTGAGATGCTTGCGCCTCGGGTGATCCCGAGATCCGAGAACATTGAGTGTGATCCGGAGATCTGGAAGCATCGCCGAGTCGTAATACTGGGCGTCAGATCATTTTATTGTAAACATGATTTGAGCCGCGACACGAGAAAGCCAACAAAGTGGTTGTGCGCCCAGCGCAGACTCAGATCAGCATAAGCATCTAACAAGTCTGATCATAATCTCTGCTAAGCTCTTAATGGGTAGCTAAGGGCCTAAGCTACCTCCTTGCGGACAGTGAAGACTCTGATCAGACTGGGCGAATGCCAAGGCTGATCTGAGTCTGCGCTGGGCGCACAACCACTTTGTTGGTTTTCTCATGTCGCGGCTCATTTGTTTATTTAGCTTCGTTTAAAAGGATACTGAGTTAGCGTCCCGGGTTCGATTTCGGCTGCAAGCGGAAAGGTCCGTAAACGGAGTTCAATTGCACTTCGGCTTTCAATATTATCTTTCCGGCATCCTGGTGTACTAAAATACTGTTGAAAATGACGCAAACTCGAAAGTCACTCATATGTCCCTTCAGAGGGTACTGATAAATATACTCGAGGACGCCCCACCCCAAACTGAGATGTATTTTAGTAATTCCACTTTTCAAGCTATTGAATATGACTAGGTTTTATTAGAAATTGTGAAACTAATTAAGGAAAAGAAATTGCAGGAATTTATCTCATGCGTGACGACCTTTGCACTAAACCGGTCAACGTCACTTCCCCTTTATTTTATTTAAAATTTCCTGAAGTTACAGCCCTTGAAGTTGATCCCAATCCTGCCGGGAAAGATATCTTACAGCAAAAACACAAAATTAAAGTCGCCATGTCTGTATGTGCTGTCAGAGAACTTAAAATCGAAAACTGGAACACGCAAATTGGAATCTCGAAAAAGTGATTTTCTGGAAAATAACGTAATTTGACGATTTACACTTCACATGAACAGTATCCGATAAAAAAATAAACATCTTACAGATTTACTTTCTAAACATCGTCAACATCAATGGATACTTTGATATCAGCTTCAACCGTCTGTTTATCAGCGCAGTAAATGAAGTCAACTTCAAAGATTTCATTTTTGACTGAGCCTAAAATTCACATTTTAACTACAAACGGTTCTAGAGTAAACCAATACGAGCCGTAAAATACTGTTTCAGTGAAATTATTGTTGTCGGTTCGAAGTTTAGTGCCATGTTTTAAATGCCATTATTGCATTCCAAGAGCGTTTGTTTACCTCGCTTCAATTCATATGGCGGAAGACGGGAACCATGCTATACTACGCTAAGCATTCGGACGGTTCATTGTAACCGTTTTGGTGAAAATCCCACCTTGATCTCTGTCGAGTGTATTAAACATTTTAAATTCTAATATTGTACTGATGATTACCTCATGCATTTGATATATATATGCAGTTTTATTTATCATTAGTTTTGTTTTAGCTGAAAATAAAACGAATGCAGCATTTCAATTTACTTCAGGTGAGGCGTTTTTTAAAGTCTTCGAGTATATTTGGAATGTCGAAACTTTCACTTGGTCTAGTTTCTGGATCCAATTACCAGAAACGCTAGAAGTATTTTTGTAAGCTGTATCATTTTGGGCATATAACAACGGAATGTATTTTATCATCTTGCACCGCAATCGGCATTACTCAAAGCTGATTGTATTCCAAATCGTAGTTCGTTAATTAACGTTTTAATATTTGTATTTCGAGGCCGTTCAACTAGCAGTCGTCTGAAATTTATGAACAACATCAGCTGAATTGATGCACTAAACAAATTTCGCTCTGCTAGTGAAGGGGTTCTAAAGTCAAACTCCTCTAGTCAATGTAAGCATACGAGGAATAATTTGTCAATGATATTACCGGAGGCAATTCTAATGAATGGTATTTGAACATATGAAATACCTGGATCTTGATCCTGTGTGCATTTAGAATTTCTTAATTTTGTACGTCATACATGTAGCGCATTCCAGAGGTCAAGGTCATTATATTCACTCTCGGTAGTGGGTTTGCAAGCCAAGTCTGACCAGTTATAACAATTTTTTCCTTTTTCCCGATTTTTGCTCTGATGTACGTTTCACTTGGACTAATGTTAATATATGAGACGCTGATTTTGTGTACGGTTGTACCTGCATGCGTAAGTGCATGCATACGTTTAAATAGTTTTTAGATTGTACCGGATCCTTGTGTGACTCTTGCATAGGTTAATGTGCGGAGTATATAAACAGGTTTTAAACTTCGATGGAACTTTAAATTATTTTAACGCCACAGGTAAATGAGTGATTAAACTCGAGTATAACGTCCCACCAACATCAAGGTCAAACGTAGACTTGGCCTGGGTTTAATTATTCATCCGAAAGACCGGGGAATTGAACCTGCGATCCCTAGATTGGTAGTTTTGCGCCTTGCCCACTACACAATGATCGCTCCTAACACACAAGTTATTGTGAAGTAATAGATATATCCATTCTTTTTTAGATGTATCAGTAGATATCAGTACTGATTGTTAGGTGTGCAGGATAATGGACGAGCCCTTTAGGGCGAGTTCAATTATCCTGTACATCTATCAATCAATACTGATATTTACTAATACATTTCAAAAAGAAATGGATATATCTGTTTTAATCCACAGCTTTATTGAACAAATTATTAAACCAATTAAAAATATATTTCATCTTTATTTATTTTATCGAATTCAACCTGCCCCACCTTGTCTGGAAAATGAACATTCCTGTCTGATGCAATAAGGTCATCAGTTGCCTGACCAATCAGAAACGGCTTGAGTGATTAGAGGGAAATTTGAATCAAAATGTTTGTCTCATTTTAAGGTTGTACACAGGAGAGGAAAGACCAGAAAATTGGGCTGCAGTTTAAACAAGTTTTGTTGGGTAAGCTTTGCTGTTCTATTTAATCACAAACAAAATGTTTGTTCAGGGTATTCATTAATCTCATGTTGTTTGGGTTATTTCAGTCACGTATGTTTTAGTGCTTTTTCTATTACCAGGTATACTGTTTATCGCCCCATCAGAACCCATAACATAGAGGTTTTTTTTCAACTAAAACAAATGTTTTGCTACTGAAATTACCTCGCTGGCGTGCCTTTTTATATGGATTACCAACAAGTTTCAGTGCTTAATTTTAACATTTTTCTACTAAAACTTAAGTTATAGGGACTCACCTAATTGATTGGGTAACCACAACATATGTTTTAAGATATATGGGTACACATCAAAGTTGTTATTCCATTTATGCAAAAGGAACAAATTGTTTCTGTGGATGATGTAGCTCTTCCCAGTAGTCTACTCTTAAAGGAAAGAATTTGCTCCTAAAGGAGCAATGAGTAAATTCCTGCTTTCAAGAGTTGTCCCCCATTGAGAAGGGAGGCAGAAATGAAAATTGAAGAGTTGCTTACCCAAAGTTTATTGTGACCTTAATTCAGTGCTCATTTTCTGAACAAGAAGTTGGTAACCATCAATAACCTCTGAGGTGAATTGAATGCAATCATATGATTTAATGGCTTATTTTCATATAACATATGTTGTGGAGACTCATTTAAGCGAGGGGAGTCAAATGAATACCCTTAACAAATATTTCTGTGGCCAAAGGGAAAACAGCAGATTTTACTGATACAGAAGATTGTTTAATTGCAGCTCTGTAATGTTTGGTCTATTCAAAACTGTACATGATAACTGTACATGATAATAGTATATGATAACTGTACAGTTATCAGCATTTCTCAGTACTGGCAACGTCAAAGAAAAGTACTGTTAGCTGTGGATTAAGACAAGTATTAACGCACATGATCACAAATTAATGACACCGCACCATTAAGAAAAGAAACATTTTAATAACATAGAAATAAGCATAAAACTCATCTTCCTATATCCATAGCACTTTTTCGAAAACCGTAAGGATAATAACAGTATGCAGTTTCCTACAGTAAAAGTGTAATAATATGTTTAAAACACATTTTATTTCAGTTCCTTATTCACAGGTGCTTTTTGTAAATGAATGTATAATAAAGTGACATAATACTATACTGCTTACAAAAAGTAGGGAATATTATGGCATAGAAGCGTGTACAAAAATTAATAATAATGGCTGGATTAGTTTATTGTTGTATATTGACAGAACTCTATTCAAGTAACAATATTCAACTAAAACAGAAACAGTCAATGCAGGTCATGTGACCTAGAGCAGCACATAAAGGACTATGGGGTCTACACCTCAATTTCACATCGGCAGAGAAAATTCTTTTGGACCCTGAGATTCTGTAAATAATAAAATTCTCCAATTCTCCATAATTTTCCAAACTGAAAACACCCACTTTGGTAGGCTTTATTGCGATATTTAAGGTGTAGGGCTGTTACAAATGTCACCATATGTGAGACAATTGACCACACAATGGTATCTTTTACGGCTATCATTTTCTCCTGTGATAAACCGCATGAAAAAAGTATCTGTATCTTGTTAACTGAAGCATTAGGCGTCTGGTTTAATAAAGTTTGCATAAAAACTATTAGTCATTGCTGCGTTGGATTCGTGTGAAATTTGGGTGTCGACCCCTTGTCTACTTCCAATTTACTCTAGGTCACGTGACAAGCTTAATCGTTTCAATATTCATATTGAGGCTCTTTATGAATATTTGTTTTATGAATTATAACAGTTTAATATTCATTCACTTATTTTCCTTACTTCTGCTGCCTTAAATGTCTTAATATCCCTTACTTATTTTGAGCAGTATATTACAAATGAGTACAGTTCAATACGTCGGTAAAGTAACAACCTATTGTTTAACTAAACAATGAATTCTAAAACCACGATTGTTTCTTACAACGATTGAAATTTTATGACCCATGACTAGGTCAATAAAGTGTTCGGTTTGTTCGGAATGGCTAGATTGTTTCAAATATGCATTCTTTACAACAACAAATTCAATTAAAGGTCACCAT
Source organism: Ctena decussata (assembly GCA_963989385.1). Classification (NCBI taxonomy): domain Eukaryota; kingdom Metazoa; phylum Mollusca; class Bivalvia; order Lucinida; family Lucinidae; genus Ctena; species Ctena decussata. The sequence continues at coordinate 23,360,366 of OZ022506.1, forward strand.
TTTCGGAAACAAATGCCGTCGTTTAAAAGAGGGTTAACTGTAATAAACATATCAATATCGGACAATACGCTCTAAATGAAATGAGATAACATGCAGTGTCAGAATAAACAATTATCCTAAAAAATTATTCAAACCCTTAAAATATTGCCAGAGACAGACATTATCACTGAACTGTTAAATGAAGGTCGCAGTGACCTATAAAGGATTTGAGATTATTATAACAGATAGACTTCAGGTAATAGATCAAATCACTGAACCATGAGATTTAGGTCACTCTGATCTAATTTCATTTTGCGGTCAAACATTGGGGCAGTACTGACTTATTATCCCAAGCTATCATTTTCATACATCAAAAAGTATCTTCTCCTAGGTCTTTTTAATACCGTAATTAAATTGCATTGGTAAACTGTTTTCTTAAAGAAAAGAATTCGCTCCTAGGGAGGCAAATTTTGTCTTTCAAGAGGTGACCGCCTTAGAGAAGGAAAACAAAATGAAAATGGTAGGTTTGCTTTCCCTGAAAATGCAGTCTTTTGCCACAAGGCATGCTCAGGTTGAACTTCTATTAATAACCCGCCCCTTTCAGAAACTACTTTGTTTCTTTGTAAAATAGTGCTGATTTTTTAACTATAATAACCGTTCCTCAATAAACTGTAATATAGGTTATAGTATTGAGCTTGTACTAAATGGATATACTGACTTTGAAACATGGGACACGTTTATTTAAAGCCAAGTTCAAATAATAATAAAGCATAAATGTGGTATCAAATCTAAATAGATTTTAAGAGTCATTCTCTGGAAGCACCAAAATCAGGTGAAAATGACATGTCTCAGATTTTTACGACACTCAGTGTCTGTTTTGCTTATGTGAAGAGATGAACAGAAATAAAAAGTTTTTCTTCGATCGAACTATCCGTTGCCATGGCAACCAGGATTTTCTGTTTTTCAACCTAATCTGGTTATTTTTCAAATGAAAAATGCAAGATTTGACTCCAAATGTTCTGTTTGTAATTCACAAAAAATGGTATTGATACTTACATTTTACAAGAGAACCATGTAAGTGCTGCTTACAAATACAGAAAAGTTTCTTCATATTGCTATGGTCAAGCAGTCAGTGACCTTGACTTCCACCTTGTAAGGCGTCTATTTCCAAACATAAAAAATCAGCAAATTTTTAAGACGTTTTACTAAAAAATGCGGCTATAGATTTTTTTCTTTCTCTTGGTGCAGAAAGTACAAAGCCTAGTTGTTGATATATCAAAAATTGGAGATGGTATATATTTTAAATTGAAAATATTTTTCTTGGAATTTAGTCGCCGTCAGAGAAATCAGAAGGAACTTTCATAATTGAAATTCTGAGATAAAATATAATATCTTAAACATTTTCAAGAAATATGAGCCAAAATACAAGTTGATGCATGATTAACGAGTGAAGAAAACTACAAAGAGAGTTATCACCCTCAAAAATACGTCAGTACCCTACAATTTAGGGTTAAATTACTCCACCCACTTCCTTTCAATGCAAAACCAAATTAAAAGTTGCATGCTACAATGAATAGATCTCAGTCTTTGCTGATTTTGAATGGTCTAGGGGGCTTCTACAAGCTCATTATTTCTGTCGTCTTTATTTTTTTCATAATGTTCCCACAGTGGTTGGTGGGTGGCGGCTGGATGGGGGACATTTTTTTTGGTGCGGATCCCATCAGCGTCTGCGTAGCCCTTGCCTGCACTATTTGTCCTGTAGGAATAAATGGATCATGATAATACTTGCATGCATACATAATTGGGTAGGGGTAAAGGACTGATTAGATTTTGTTGACCTTGACCCTATTTTCAAGGTCACAGAAGGTCAACGAATGATGAAAAATGTTTTTTCTGCACCGTATCTCCTAAATGGATAAATTGATTTTTACCAGACTCGCATAAATATATCATCGTGAAATGGAAAAGAACTGGCTAGATTTTGCTGACGTTGACCTTATTTTCAAGGTCACGGGAGGTCACTGAGTGCTGAAAAAAAATAGCTTGTCAGCACGATATTTTCTGAATGGATAGATGGATTTAAAGCAAACCTGCACATATATATCACTCTGAAATGAAAAAGAACTGATTAGATTTTTGTGACATTGACCCTACTTTCAAGGTCACAGAGGTCAGAAATGTTGCAAAATTGTTTGTCTGAACCATATCTCCTGAATAAATGGATGGATTTTTACCAAACTTGCATAAACATATCACTGGGAGATGGAAAAGAAACTGATAAGATTTTGGTAACCTTGGTCTCATTTTCGAGGTCACAGGAGGTTGTAGCGTGTTGAAATATGGCTTGTCTGCATGATAACTCCTAACAGGATTGATGGAATATGACGAAACATAGACAAGTTTATAATCGGGAGGTGGAAAAGTACTGATTAGATGGTGGTGACCTGGACCCAAATTTCAAGATTTACAAGAGATCCCTACTTTGCAATATTTAGGGAAAATGATACAGCTGAGAAAGGATAGGAGGGGGGTCATCTGTTTTTGTAAAAAAAAAACATTTCTAGTTTATTTTATTGATATCGTAGTAACCATGGCAACCAATACTCTATCACTAGTCTGTTTTTGTTGGAAACGAATATTTAAAATGGATGGATGGGTGACTTGCGATCTTACGTCCTTTTCAACAGTATTTCAGTTATATCAGAACGATGGGTCGGTGCTAATGAAAGACTGTGTGCAATGGAACCCAGTTTACGGTAGGAAAAATTCTCGCCTCAAGCAGGTTTCGAACCCATTCCGCTACTTCAGTTGGCCAGCGCTTAACCCACTGAGCTACCGGGGCTCCTGGATATTTAAAAACATTCAAATTTAGTTGAAAAGTGTTGATTGTGATTTTCTATCTATGTATACACCTTCTATTGGCCAAATAAGTCTCATCTTGGACAATAATTCGGTATATTTTAGTTGCTATGGATACATTCAGATGTTCCATCAAAACAGCATATGACAATCTGAGTGCATCTGGTAGCAAGCAAATAGAGGACATAAAATGAGCAGAAATACATTTAAATATTTTATAATGGAGAAGAAAATTTGCTTATATATTCATCATCTTGATAAACATATTTATGTCCCCCACCATTGGGGGGAGGAGGGGGGGAGGAAGAAAGGGAAGGCGGGTATGTTGTTTTGGTACAGATCCCGCCTGCATTGGTGTCAGTGTCTGTGTGTCAGTATAACTTCATGTCTGCACTGCCTGAAGGGTTAAATGTATTTTCACCAAACTTGCAAAGATACATCTTTGGGTGTGGAAAAGGAGCTGATTAGATTTTGGTGACGTTGGCACCATTTCAAGGTCATAGGAGGTATCTAAATGGCTTGTTGGCGCCATATGTATTGAAGAGGTGGATAGATTTAGATCAAACTTGCACAAATATATCACAGGGAAGTGGAATAGAACTGAAAAAAGTTAGTGACCTTGGCCATATTTTCAGGTCACAGGAGGTCAAAAACAGTGAAAATGGTTTGTATGCACCATATCTTCTGAATGGATTTATAAATTTTGATCAAACTTGGTATATTATAAGGAGGTGGGGAAATACTGTTAGACTTAGGTGATATTGACCTTATATTCAAGGTCACGTGAGGATTTACAGTGTTAAAAATGGCTTGCTTGCACCATATCTCCGGAATGAACAGATCGAGTGTGACCAAGCTTACACAGACACACCATTGGAACATGCGAAAGAATTAATTAGATGGTTGTCCAGGGACAACTTGTCGAGCCCACTGTTTGCTTTAGTGACCTGTGAGTTTGTCAAGGCTAACTGCTTCATTTACTTATTAGAAAGAAGCCAAACAATCATATATCATGATATAGCATATTTCTTTTATTTTCTTATGAAGGAAAACAAGTGGAACAATGGCCATGACAAGCACACATTATGACCATTTTATTATTTGACCTTGAAGTGTGACCTTGACCTTGGACCAACCTGAACAAACATTTCTAAACGTCAAGGAGAACAATTGTGCCAAATTATTTAGAAATTCATGCATAACTGTATAAATTATATGGCCCGGACAAGCTCAGTTTATGACATTTTTTTATTGTTTGACCTTCAAGTGTGACCTTGACCTTGGACCTACCTTAATAAATTCCACATGACACTTCTACTCATCAAGGAAAACAATTGTGCCAAACTGTCTTGAAATTGATCCATAAATGTAGAAGTAATGGCCAGGACAAGCCCTATTTATGACTATTTTTATCATTTGACTTTCAAGTGTAACCTTGACCTTGGATATACCGGCAGATGTATCAGATGGTACTTGAACTCATCGAGGAGAACAACTGTGCGGGTTTTTTTAAATCCATGCATAAATGTAGCTGTTATGGCCCGGACAAGCTCAATTTATGACAATTTTTATCATTTGACCTTCGAATGAGACCTTGACCTAGGCCCTACCTGACCGAACGTTCCACATGGCACTTCTACTTATAAAGGAGAACACTTGTGCCAAATTATTTTGAAATCCATCTATAAATGTAGAAGTAATGGCTCGGACAAGCTCAATTTACGACCATTTTACCATTTGACCTTTAAGTGTGACCTTGACCTTGGACCTACCTCAACGAATGTTTCAAATAGCACTTCTGCTCATCAAGAAGAACAACTGTGCACAATTATTTTGAAATCTATCAATAAATATAGACGTTTTAAAGGTCCCAGGAAGTCATAGAAAGCTGCTAAATGGATTGTTTGTTTTTATTTCTGTTTTTGGAGGTCAGAGGTGGTCTTAAAATGTTTAAGAATTGGCTTATTTATACCCTATATTACGAAGCAGTTGTTGGAATTATGCTAAACTAGCCCTAAATTAGCATTTGGAGAAGATTCATAGCTGATTATTAGGGCCCCGCCAGACGAAGTAATTTGTAATTTTGTAATTTTTGGGTACGGTAATCGTGTCCGCTCCATAACTCTGAAACTCTTTATGATATTTTCATGAAACTTGGTACAAATGTAAAACAGCATCAGACAATACATGTATGCCGAGAGAAAGAACCACAACTCCACCTACATTGTTTGCTGAAATATGCCCCTTTGTAATTTTTGGTACGGAAATCGTGTCTGCTATATAACTTTGAAACTGTTTGAGATATTTTCACGAAACTTGGTACAAACGTAAAGCATTATCAGACGATGTGCAGAGAATAAAAAGTGTAACTCATTCTACATTTTTCACTGAATTATGCCCCTTTGTAATTTCAGTACGGAAATTGTGTCTGCTCTATAACTCTAAAACCGTTTTAGATATTTTCACAAAACTTTGTACGAAAGTAAAACATCATCAGGCCATTTGCAGACAATAAAAACCATAACTCTACCTATGTTTTTACTGCATGATGTCCCTTTGTAATTTTTAGTACGGAAATCTTGTCCGCTCTATAACTTTAAAACTCTCAAAGATATTTTCATGAAACTATGTATAAATACAAAACATTGTTAGACAATGTGCAGAGAATAAGAACCACAACTCCATCTACTTTTGTACTGAATTACTTCCTTTTGTAATTTAAAGTATAGACATTTTGCCTGCTATTCAGCTTTTAAACCATCATAGATATATTCTTGGAATTGTGTACAAATATAAAGCATTATCAGACGACGGGAAGAGAATTAAAACTGTAACTTCATCTTCATTTTCTACAGAATTATAACCTTTTGTAATTTTCAGTTTACAAATCATTCCACTCTCTAACTTTAAAACTGTAGAAGATATTTTCTTATAAATTGATACAAATGTAAAGCATCATCAAACAATTTGTAGAGAAAAAGAACCATAACTGCACCTTCATTTATGTTAAACAGAATTATATCTCTTTGTAATTTTTGGTATTGAGACCTTGTCCAATCTATAACTTTTAAGCCTTTGAAGATATTTTCACAAAACTTGGTACAAATATAAAGCATCATCAGAATATCTGAAGGTGTTCAGAATGCAAGAATGGTAACTCCAGTGTCCTGCTTTACAGAGTTGTTGCCTTTGTTTTAATCAGTCATGATTTTGTTTGTTGCCCATATCTTAATTATTCTACCAGAGGCTTAATTCCAAACAACATGAAGCAACAACATGGTAACAGAAAGCTGTTATTGTATTTTCTGGTCAGGGACATACGACTAAAATTCCACCAACAGTCTTATAAAGGCGGGGCCCTGTTAGTTACCATGTTTATAGTTAGGTTTTGGTGACTTTGAGTCTTTGACCCGATTTTTAAGGGTCATTTGTTGATTTGACCTGAAAAACGAAGATGTATCTTGAACCAGTAGATTCATTTTTACCAAACTTGCAAAGATCAACCTTTTAGGCAAGACAAAGACTTAGAATTTGGCGACCTTGATGCCATTTTCAAGGTCACAGGAGTATTTTGTCGAAACCGCTTGCCGTAAGCGAGGCAGTCGACAAAACTTCAGTTTGGTATATATGCATTCATGCCTCCATCCAGAACTTTTACAAAAACAAAGGACAGTAGGCAAGAAAGCTTATGCAGACCAGACATGTGATGAGCAACTTTAAAACAAGTGTACCAGGTGCTATTTTATCATCAAAACTCATAGTATGTAACTTATGAATTCGTTGTATAACTAAATGAGGTGGGTGGGGTAACTCACCCCCTAGATATACAGATTAAACATATTAATGAACGCAAAAATTTTAACATTGTGTGTGTGGTTTATTTCTTCTCCAATGCATGTATCTACCTCTATTTATGCTCAGTTGCTGTTCTTTCTCTACATACACGCAGATCGCCTAATTTCTTTGTGGAAGGAATGAGTGTTTTTTGTCATAGCAACTATAAAAATACTGATTTATCGTATATTATTTAACAAAATCAACACTTAGAATGCGTATCCTTATGTAAAAAGTAAATAACAAAAAGAATGTTTCATCAGCATTGAAACGATTTCCTGTAAATATCCGTGTAAATGAACACTGACCCGTAATAGAATAATAGTTACCATGGTTACCAAATGATAAACAAAGTAAAACCAATGACAGCAAACATGTGGTGATCTTTTAAAAATGTTTCAGTTTACTCACAATTATGGAAACTTGAGATATTTAACTTTTGCATTCATTTCATATTCAGTGGATGTGGGTGGGGTAATTGCACCCCAAACTGTAAATTTTAAACATGCTTCTGAATGAGAAAAGTATCTATGTAACTTCCCTCTACTGCATTCAATGTATTTATTTGTATTTCTGCTCATATTTGCTTAACATTCTCCAGATATTATCTCTTATAACAGATTTTCTGCATAACAGTTTCTTCTGATTTCCCTGACTGTGACAAAATTCAAAGAAAATTATTTTCAAGTTAAAAAATATGCCATCTCCAATTTTTTGATATATTAAGAGCTAGGTGTTATACTCTCTGTACCAAGAGAATGAAAAAAATCTATAGCCGCATTTTATAACAAAGTACTTTCAAAATTGGCCATTTTTTTATATTTTTAAAGAGATGCTTTACTAGATAGAAGTCAAGGTCACCAACTCCTTGACCATGGCAACTTCTATCCGTACACAGCACTTACATGGGTCTCTTAAAAGACATGAGTGTCAATAACATATGTTGAGAAATACTGTCAATACAACTGGTATCAAATCTGGAATTTTTTATATGAAAAATCACCAAATTAGGCCAAAACATGGAAAATCCTCGTTGCCATGGAAACGGACAGTTTGACTGAAGAAAAATTTGTATTTTGGTTCATCACTTGACATAGGTCAAAAAGACAAAAAGACACTAAGTTTCATCAAAATCTGAGATATGTCATTTTCACCCCCTATTGCAATTTTTGGTGCTTACAGAGAATTACTCTTAAAATCTATAAGCAAGAAGCAAGGCAAAATAAGAAAAAAAGTTTAAAATATTTTTTTAAGTCACACAAGGTCGCAAAACTATTTTTTCTGTATATATCTATATGATTAGTTTACAGATCTTGTCTAAAAATCCACGGGATAATAACTGAATGCCAATGTATATTTGAAAAATAAATAAAACTTTTGTTCTAACTTCGAGCATTTTCGATGCCCACCACTCAAAATTATAAATAAATTTTGGTGTTTAAAGGTTTATTCTCCCTTATTACAAATGATCTTGAAAACCTAGTCATAAAATATTGGTCGGAAGAGCATTTGCTTAAAAAAATAATTGTTTGCTTTCTCTTTCATACCGGAGTGTCGCTAATCCTATATTCATTTAATTCAACGACACTACGATAGGTCTGGAACTTATATGGTGCATACGACACATTTTACACCATATTATTAAACTAAAATGTATTCATTTACCCATTTACATTCTCAGAACAGTGTTTCAGGAGGAGAATCGATGTTTAATCTCACCTAGTGCCGTGACGCAACATAATCCGTCGCCTGTCACCCTTAACAAATCGGCCAATGCTTTCCTTTGCAGAAAGAAGTTCTTAGGACAGAAAAAAAGACAAAAGGACCAGTGGTCCTGCATCGCTCACCTGAGACCATGGAGCTTACTATAAGTACCAACCTCCACATCATAGATGTCAATGGTTTTTGAGAACTGTACTATGTAAGCATTTCTCAAGTCAGTGGACAGGCTTCCCTGATGCTGCCTGCAAAATTTCAGCTCGTTCGAATTTCTTATTTCGGAGAAGATTTTATTGCTTAAACAGAGTTATCTGCCCTAGCTCTGAGCGAAGATGACCGATCATGACCAAAGATATATATTATTGTTCCCCTTACACCAGACGTCTCCACATAAAGTTTCCTTTGATCCGCGAATTGCTTTCAGAGAAAGTATCATTTGAAACTTATTAACAAATTTTCCCATTGTAAGTCTACGGGATTTCAGTCTCCTGATATTTATAAAGTTCACGATCCTGCCTCGGGGGCGAACGGAAAAGAAGGCGTTCTTGATTTTAACAAACTTGAGTGGGCAGACTTCTTCGATACTGCCTGCAAGATTTCAGCTCGTTCGCATTTCTGGTTTCGGAGCCGAAGATTTGTTTGGCAAAAACAGACTTATCTGCCCGTGCTTCCAGCTTAGTTGACGGATCGCGACCAGTTATAAATTTTTTGTCATTTTTATTGCCTGAATCCACATAAAATTTCAGTTGGATCAACCTAGAAGCGTTTCACCTTAATGAAGCTAAAAACATCCGATCAAAAATGAGTGAAAAATATGTTTAGACATGATTTTCCCCCATACAAAGTCTATAGGGCAAGGGCAACTAAATCCGCAATGAAAATTCGGATCTGGCTGAATTTGGAACTCATCCGAACTCTTGTGTCTGTCCTGGTTTCCTGCAAGTCTGAAAAAGATATGACCAAAAAAGACCGAAAAAAGCTGGAGACACTATATTCTTTGACGCCCAAGGGCAAGTTACTCTGTTATGATCAGTCCAATCTGAGCGATATTCGAACACATTCGAGACTTCTTGCCTGTCATCGTTTCCTGCATGTATAAAAAATGGGATTAAAAATTAGCAAAAAATGTGGAGAGACAATCTTTCCCCATACCAAGCCTAGGATCGCTCAAGGGCAACTAACTTCACAATGGAAAGAAATCCATCTCGCAAAATTTTGAACTTGTCCGATATCTTGTGCCTATCCTCGTTCCCTGCAAGTCTGAAAAAGATCCGATCAGAAATGACCGAAAAGAGCTGATTACACTATATTCTTTGTTGCTCAAGGGCAATCACTCTGCTATGATAAGTCCAATCTGACTGGTATTCGAACTCATCCAAGACTTCTTGCCTGCCATTTTCTCTTCCAAGTATGAAAAACATCCGATTAAAAATTAGCAAAAAATAGAGACACGATCTTCCCCATACAAAGTGTATAGGAACGCTCAAGGGCAATTAACTCCACGCTGGAAAATCGGAACCTGTTGAATTTCGAACTTGTCGGATTTCCTGTACCTGTCTTCATTTCCAGCAAGTCTGAAAAAGATCAGATCAAAAATAGCGGAGAAAACCTGCAGACTTCATTTTTCCCATTATAAGTCAATTTTATGCCAGACATGCCCCAAAGCCTAATGCAAGCCTAATGCAACCTTTCTCTACGCCTAATACTGCTACACATAAAACTAAATAAAGATTTTCCAAGAAGCTTTCGAGATAAACTTGTTTGAAATTGTTGACAGACGGACGGACGGACGGACGACGGAGCCTGCCTATTCCATAAGCTCCATAAGAAACACAGACGCACGGTGATAGGTGAATTGTTATACTAATAGCTCATCCTGAGCATTAGGTTCTGGACGGATCATACAAATCCATATATGAACCCCGAAATGGTATGTGCGCCCAGCGAAAACTCAGATCAGCCTGGGCATCCGCCCAGACTGGCCAGAGTCGTTGCTGTCCGCATGAAAGTAGCTTAGACGTTAGCAACCCTTTAAGCGCACTGCGAAGACTCAGATCAGACTTGGCCGATGCCCAGACTGGTCTGAGTATTCGCTAGGTGCACATGCCACGTGGTTGGTTTTGTCAAGTCGCGACTTAAATTATTATGGAAGAACGAGTATGCCTGTTATTGCGAATGTACCTTGTTTCTGTATTTTATTTATTTATTTTTATGATTTATTCTGTCAGTATCTTGAACTGGTTGTGCATTGTGATTACATCTTTATCTTGTGAGTGTCCGTTGCTGTCTAAGATCACGAAACGCAATTTTAGATATCAAGCCTTCAGTCAGAGATGCAAAAGTTCTGTCTCAAGATTTTCTATTTGGATTCTTGAAAGAAATCTGGTTTTTGCACTGTTGTATTCAAAGTAGACAGTCATAGAGATTATAGGGAATTCTTGATAAGAGACAGAGATTACGTGCGCGAGACAGACAAAACAGAGAAATTCAAAGAAAATAAACAGAGTGACAATGACTCATACAGGTCTACCATTTCACTTTATTTTTCGGCCCTGTCAAATGTACTTCACTTATATTGAGACGACCGATCATCAGAGGTTGGGCAAAACCTCAATGCTCGGAGAAATAAATTCATCTAACCTCATGTTAAAAACTAAGCTTTTGTACGATCTCCGAGGAGCCCCAGTAGATGAAGCGCTGGTCGGCTGATCTAGCTGAAGGCGGAAATCTTTCCTAATATAAACGGGATTCCACTGCACACAGCCTTTCATTATCGCCCGCCAATTGTTCTGATATGACTATAATCGCATGTAAAATCGCAACAATGGAATTACCAACTGTTGTGCTTAGTATCTTGGCAGAATGGCGTCATTTTGACAACAATATGAAATCTTAGTTCCTATGGGGAGTGATTTCTAGGTGCGCAGCCCATAGAAGCCACAGTAGTTTTACTGATGACAAGGCTTCTGGAGAGGTAAGCTGATATCAAAAAAATTTAATCGAGAAAAAAATTATCTACTCGACCTGATTTTATAGACAGTTGCATACTGTCCTTCAAACAAGTTAATGGAAACATCTCATTTTTGATATGAAGTGGCCCCAAGTTTGGTGTGTATATTTTCCATAAATGTTTTTAAGTTTCAGTTTGAAAGAATACAGTTTGAAATTTTGGAAGTAAGGGAGTGGGGGTCTAGGGGGTGATGGCCCACAGAAGCTGAGACGTTTTCTTTTAAAATAAAGACTGATGAAAGAATTCTGACCCCAAATATGCCTAATAAAATATATACCCCCCGCCCCCCCCCCCCCCCCCCCTGCTCCAATGCTTATTGATTTCCGACCTCATCCCCACCCCAGTACATCACCAAAGAAATCAGACCCCTTTACCCTCCTGATAATAAATGACTCTTCCATAATTTGATAAGCATCAACCAGAGAGCTATACTTGTAGGTAGGTAGATAGAAATCACACCTGGAAAATACCGAGCTGCTCATCATGATCTGCATGGCGAAAACTGAAGCGTAAAAATCTTCAAAGCTGATTTATAATGATAATGGCGTATAAGGTAAACATTTTTCTACACAATTTTGTAATGTATAGCACAATAGTTGTACTGAAACGAGAGCAGATTTCTCGTCAGCTTTATTTCAAAACGACTTAATTTAATGTTTGTAGTTTATCACGAGAGTATCACGAGTGTCGTTTGTCCTTGGTCTATTTTTGTTGCATATCGGGTTTACTGTGAACGACGAAACGAAGTCCTTGTAAGTACTAAAATCATAATTCCAAACTCATTAACAATATTAACATCGACAAATCCGAAATATTAAGATACAGAGACATGGACCCCCAAAAAGGAAGTGCGGTCCTGCCTATTTCAAAACAACCACGGTGACCATGCCTAGTTAGGATTTTGTGATACATAGAATGCCCGGACGTATTTGTTCCCCAGCGCAGGTCATGGGCACATGTCGCATATTTCTGATAGAATACTACAAATTCGAGGAAAAAAAGTCAAAGTTGATTCAACGTTGTGTGCTTCTTTGCCCTATTAACACTAAAACGATATTGAAAGAGATCATCCGTTCATCAATTATCATGTTGAAAAACAGCCTACTATATTTCCAGTTTAAAATTCACTTACCTTAGTATTAAATGTAGTGATAGCCGTCACCATTCCCAATGACAAATGATTTAAAAACGGAATGGTTCATAAAAATCACAGGGTGTGCATTTATCTGAAATAACTAGTGGGAAACCAATAAAGGAGGAAGTGAGATTATGAGAAGATAAGAAAAGCAATGACAAATCTACCTTAGTGTAAACAATATTTTATTCAAAATACTGGACAAATACAAACAATACAATCTTACAAGAATATAACTCAATACAGTAGCTTGAAAGGGATTCAGAAGAAAGTCTTACGACTTATATGATCTATATATGATCTTATAAATCTACCTTAAGGCATATATGAGCCGCGACACGACAAAACCAACAATGTGGTCGTGCGCCAAACGCAGACTCAGATCAGCCTAGGTATCAGCCCAGATTGACTAGACTCTTCGTTAAGTGCTCAAAGGGTAGCTAAAGGTCTAAGCTACCTCCATGCGGACAGCAAAGACTCTGATCAGACTGGGCGGATGCCCAGGCTGATCTGGGTCTGCGCTGGGCGCACAACCACATTGTTGGTTTTGTCGTGTCGCGGCTCATATCAACTTCGCAAATTCTGGCATGCAGCTTGGCCAATGTCGCCCATTCTATTAATAAGATAAAAAGAAAAACCTTATCTATATGAGTGCGCTGACCCGACGCATACGCACGCGGAGATACGGCGCAGTATAGATCGATCGCGATCAAGTTTTAGTCTGGTCTCCTATCTCAGAACATTTAGGTGGTTATGGTGTACATATCGAAGGCTGAACCTTCGCATAGTGAGAATATCCAAATTTACAAGTCTATTTATACACGGGCCGGAGAATAGTGCACTAAATTATCATTCGTATTCTTATATGTGTTTCACTGCCCTCTTAAAAGCCTCATATCTCTGTCGGCAAGATAATGTTTTGTTGTATCGCTGCAAACTATGTCATAATTAATGATATTTATTATCCAACTTTAAACCAGTTTATAATACACAGCCTTGATGTTTTTACAAAAAGGATTTCGGTCATTTTAGTTGGCAACTAAAATATCTTACTTTCGATATCATAGGAGTGAACATGCAACGTTTCCGCTTTTCCTAATTTGTATTCGCTCGACGGGGAGCCAGAAAAAAGAAACTATTTTGTGCAGTAACTTGTAATTTTTCAAAAACAAGCTCTACCTACTTTTTGTCAGTTATATGACTCAGTCTATGCACATCAGTCCACTTTTAGCACCACTAAACGGGAGTTTTAAACCGCCTTTTATAACAATTTGTGTTTAGATGTTTGGACTATGGAGCATTTAAAAGTATAAAGTAGTTATATCAAGTAGAGCAGCCAAAGTACCAAAATCATATCATTTTGTGGTATCGCATTATAAAGGCACGTATCCGAATTCAATTTGCATGGATATCGGATTATAGATTGATAAGATTGTATGCGACCGTTCACTTTCAGGGGTAGCAATTCTTTAATTTTCATTTTACCTCCCTATTAAATGGGGGTCAACTATCAACGATACGAATTTGCTCCTCTAGGAGCAATTTTTGTACCCTTTAGTGTAGATTCAATTTTGAAAGGACATTGTCCTTCATGAAAGCAAACAGGGAGTTACAAAAATGTCATCATTCGAAAAAATGGTTGAAAAACATGGAATCATACCCATTTACCGCCAACACATGATCAGTCATGTCTGAACTTGGGTTCGGTTCTGTGATGCATTTCCTGGTTTTAAAAGAGAAGGCCGGCAAAGAAATACATAGTAAACTAACTGATGCACCATCAAATATTCCAGAAAACTTGCAGGTTGGCGATTTCAAACTAGAAACATGATAATTATTAGAGCCCTGCCTTAATTTACGGGACAGTTGATGGCATTTAAATCATATGTACCAAACCAGAAATAACAATTACAGCTTTCTAATATCATGTTGTTCCTTCTATTTTAATATGTTGTTTGGAATTAAGCCTCTGGTAGATTCATTACAATATGAGCAAAATACAAAATCATGACTGATAATAACAAGTGCAACAACTCTGTGAAGCAGAAGGAGTTACCATTCTTGCACTTTGCACACCTTCATATCATCTTATGTTTTATGTTTGTACCAAGTTTTGTGGAAGTATCTTCAAAGGCTTTAAAGTTATAGAGGGGACAAGATCTTCACACCTAAAATTACAAAGGGGCATAATTCTGTAAAAGATGTAAATGGCGGCATGGTTCTTAATCTCTATCATCTGATAACGCTTCATATTGGTACAAAATTTCATGATAATATCTTTGACGGTTTTAAAGTTATAGAGTGGACATGATTTCTATACTGAAAATAACAAAAGGCCATAATTCTGTAAAAAATGTATATGACATTATGGTTCTTATTTTCTGCTCATCATCTGATGGTGCTCTATATTTGTACAAAGTTTCATAAAAATACCTTTGACGGTTTTAAAGTAAAAGAGCAGACCTGATTGCTATGCTAAAATGTTACAATGGGCCATAATTCAATAAAAAGGTAGGTGGAGTTACGGTTCTTGTTCTCTGCACATCGTCTGATGATGCCTTATATTTGTACCAAGTTTTATGAAAATATCTTGAACAGTGTCAGAGTTATGGAGCGGACATGATTTCCATACTAAAAAGGGGCAGACTTCTATAAAAAAAACTTAGGGAGAGATACGGTTCTTGCTCTCTGCATATCGTCTAATGATGCTTTATATTTGCACCAAGTTTCTTGAAAGTATCTCAAACCAGTTCAAAGTTATGGAGCGTACACGAAATCCTGACTAAAAATTACAAAGGGGCATAATTCTGTGAAAAATGTAGGGGAAGTTACGGTTATTGAGTTATGCAGCGGACATAAAATCCTAACGGACGGACAGACAGACGGGCGGACAAGGTGAATATTATAGTACCTCCGCAGACTTCGTCTGGCGGGGCCCTATCAAGGGGCTAATATTCCTCAGAAGATTAAACCCGGTCTGGCCGCCCGCTAAGTGCTACCGTGAGAAAACGTGCAGTAAAGAACGGGATCTAGTATATTTTGAAAGACGTATTCAGATGGGTGGATAGATGGATGGATGAATGATGGATGGATGCATGCATGCATGCATGCATGCATGCATGGACGCATGGATTGCAGTTGTACAACCATATGAACCGTATTTCAGTCAATATGGACTGATGGCTGATAATGAAAGGCTGTGTGCAATGGTTGATGACTGAAAAATAACAATTATTTTTAGAGGAGGGCAAATATAGGCTTAGTGTTAAGTCCAATCCTACGGCAAATGTATAAATGTATGTATGTATGTATGTATGCGACATGAAATTTTGCATCAAATAAATAAATGGTGGAAATATATTCCGCCTCAAGCGGAATTTGAACCTGGATCGCTAGCTTGGTAGATCTACACTTAACCTATTTATCTATCGCCCCAACCGCCCCAGCAACCCCCCCCCCCCCCCCTCTCCCCACCCCTCCCGTATTCGTGTGGAAAAAATAACAAAAGTATAGGGCATTTCGCACGGAATCGGGCCAGCAAACTTATATGACCACTATATGATACGCGAGCTACCAGCCTGTTGGGTCCCTCAGTCCGTTAGTGATGGCTAAATGGAATCTAGAGCACTAGTACGCAGCGGACTGTTAAAGCGGTTCAGGCCGAAGGAAGATAATTTTATTTTTTTTACCTTGTACATACAGCTATGCCTTGGTTTCATTAAGTCAGCCAGGAATCAAAGCTAAAAGAAGTTAGTGGATAAGGCCCGCTTCTATGGGCCCAAGAAGTGCAAGACGCAATTCTCTGCTGTCATGATGCCTCCTGTATTTAGGACGCCATAGGAGTAGTAATTCCATTGGACCTTTTTATTCCAAACAGAAACACAATAACAGGCGTTTACTATGCATACGTACTTATTAAACCGAAATCGCAAACGTGGTGAACTCTTTTCTTCCGCAAGACTATGTAAGAGTTCATAATTGCAAGGTTTCATTGGATTCTGTAGAGTGTAACGGGTATGAAATAATACCGCATCCCGCTTATTCGCCTGTTATGGCACCTCGAGCCCGAAAAAGAGCAGCTGGAACTTAAGTCTTCAATGTGCGCTAAGTAGCGTAATCGGTTACCTGTTACCTGGAGCGAGTATTAATGTGAATTCAGTTATTGCCCTCAGACCCGCGGAACGAGAGGTATTAATCAATATTAGAAATGTCATATCGATGTCCATATCCCAGAATCTGTACAGTGGTGAACTTTCTAAAGCCGGTTTTGCCATCACTGTGTTAGATATTTGATCAGTATAATGACAATACGAAGGAGCTGGATGGAAACAATTTTTATTTTAAATCAAATGGGGTTTCTTTTCCTTTTTTTTTTTTTTTTTGTTCTTTTTTTATTCTTTTCTCTATCAAATCAATTTACTTTTCTCAGCTTCTCATTTTCGTTGTAAGAAGGATTGGCAAAAAAAGATCTGATTATTAGTCGGTTTAAGCGGGTCGTTTTAGTTTCTGACAACAAAAACATAAATCAAGGGACCGTCAAGGGGATCGAAATATCTTAATTTCATTATTACAAGTATTTTTACTTGTAATAATGAAATTAAGATATTTCGATCCCCTTGACGGTCTCATCTTAATGAACGATGAAGCCTGATAAAGATACCCGTCCACCAACATAGTTTTTCTCGTTCCTTTTTATTTCTTCTTCTGCCCAGTCCATCGGGGCTCGCGAAATAGATTGGCTGCCTGGCGCTGCTAGACCTGAAAGTCATTTTTCACAGTCCGAGTAATACTAGTAGTCCTACAAATTTAGAGGCAACATCTCGACATGACTGAAATATTGTCTACATGGATGTATGTTGTACTGTTATCCAGGAAATCGCTTAAACCGGAAAATATGCCTGTTAACCCAGAACGATTTTTCGGTTAACCCGGAAAAATTAAATCAAGACATATCCGTCTGTTAACTCAGACAAAAAAAAAACAATGTTAATATGGCCGTGTTTTATCACAATGGATTAAGGGCCTTTCATATTTCACACAGACGCAGTACGATTACGAGATGCATTATCAGAATATGTTACTGATGACACGTCGAAGAGACAGTCTAATGCCCTACGGTAAAGCTTATGTAACGCAACATCATAATTTATGAAACGTCGGTTCTCATGTGCTGCCGTTTTATTTCTGGATGCAGAAAGCATTTCCAATGGGTTCAAAGAAAGAAACTTAGAAAGATGAAAATCTGAAAAGGTGCGTTATAATAGGGATATTGCATTTGAAAATAGTCATCTGGGAAGGCAAATCGTGGTTTATTTGGTTACAGATTGCGTTTTACGCTCCGCTAACGCGTCACCGTCAATCAAAATTTCCGACCATAAAACAAACGATACCGACAATTTACCTCCCCAAATGACATTTTTAATACAGTTACCCCCTTATTCAACTGAATCTAAAGTATTTTATATTTTCATGAGACTTTCATCGTGCGATGTAAATAGCAGGATGAAATGTATATGGCCTTAATTTGGTTTGAACAATACTTATTTCAGAAAACGTTGTAGACATGTATTTACATCCAATCATGGTTAATAAGGACTGGAAAATAAACTTTTTAAAGCTTATAGGCATTCTTTCCTAATTTATCCGTTTGTCGTCGCGTTATGGTTATCGCAAAGTATATATTTCATTGTGGATGGATGACATGCGATTTTACGTCCTTTTAAATAGTACTTAAGTCATATCAGGATGATGGGTTATTGATAATGAAAGGTTGCGCGCAATGGAACCCCGTCTAAGATCGAAAAAATCCCCATCTACAGCGAGGCTCGAACCCGGGACCGTTAGATCAGCAGGCCAGCGCTTAACCTACTGAGCTACCGGGGTCCCTTGTGTAGGGGTCCCTTGTGTATTCACACCGCATGCCTGACAAAAGCGGAAGTTAAAAGGGAGAGGATGGTAATATATGTGACATTATAACTGATAAGCGTTTCTGCTTTTCATTAAGTTTATATTATAAAATCAGTTCGATTGCACTGGGAATAGTCTAATCTGAGACACTGCTGACCATTGCTGGTTATTTTAAACAAAGCAGACTAAGCAAAAACTTTAAGCTTTCCAGAGCGTTTCCGGCCGTGTGAGATTCAAACCAGCTTGCACAGCTATATTTTGAGTTTCGCTTATAGCAACAGCATGTATTAGGCTAAGAAATGGCCAGAAATAATTAGGTGCTGATCAGACATCGCGGATGCGAAATCTCATCTGCATCTTCGTTTCTCGGATATGGCATAAAACAGATTTCTGCCTTAGTCTGGCCCGTGTTCCTATTTCTGTATGTATTCTCTGCTCTTGAAGGAACTTTTTAAGATTTTAATTTTACCACACTGCAGCTGGTGTTGTGCCGTGTGGAGGCCGTAAAAAGTCTCCCCGTACATCATCCATAGTGCAGATTATATTTCATTTACATCCTTTGAGATCAGAGGATAGATTCTGAGAAAACTTAAAATTGAGAGCGATTTAGACTATTATTCTAGATCATCGTCTTTTATATTATTTAGATCCTTTTGAAACTAATCAGTCTTTGAATCGACTGCCCAATTAAAATTAAGAAATTACAGTTTGCTTTTTTTCTGGTTTCGTACCAGATATTGTCAGGGTCACTGACGAGGCTTTATTAGCCGAAACTGCGTAGTCTGGCCCATGTTCCTATTTCTGTATGTATTCTCTGCTCTTGAAGGAACTTTTTAAGATTTTAATTTTACCACACTGCAGCTGGTGTTGTGCCGTGTGGAGGCCGTAAAAAGTCTCCCCGTACATCATCCATAGTGCAGATTATATTTCATTTACATCCTTTGAGATCAGAGGATAGATTCTGAGAAAACTTAAAATTGAGATCGATTTAGACTATTATTCTAGATCATCGTCTTTTATATTATTTAGATCCTTTTGAAACTAATCAGTCTTTGAATCGACTGCCCAATTAAAATTAAGAAATTACAGTTTGCTTTTTTTCTGGTTTCGTACCAGATATTGTCAGGGTCACTGACGAGGCTTTATTAGCCGAAACTGCGTAGTCTGGCCCATGTTCCTATTTCTGTATGTGTTCTCTGCTCTTGAAGGAACTTTTTAAGATTTTAATTCTAACGGATTTTTATTCGGATGTCATAAAACGACACGCATCAGTATATTTTCATTTGGTATGTAACAAAAAACAAAACAAAAACGTTTTGATCTTCCTATAGCACATGCTATTAAACATGTTATGGATATAAATGTAGCTTACATTATGACACATTTCATACTTTTACAGTTTTGCAGTTACAAATAAACAATACACAAATAAATACAGCCGTTGCATAAAAAATATAAAATGACGCGCGCCGATGACTATTAAAGATTAGAGCATCGATTTGGGACATCCCCTAACTATGCTATTCACAATGCGATGCACAAATGCGTTCAGAAGAACTCAATGCGTCCTCCTTCAGACATGAACAGCGAAGACGGATCAGACAGGCTGAGCTCAGTCTATACTAGGCATACATGTCGGTTTGTTGATTCTTTCTTTCCTTTTGTGGTCTAATTAGTTAAGTCAAGAAAGAGGAGAGTTGAGAATAATATGCATACAAGTACTAGCTTTCGCTAAGCAAACTAAAAGAAAATACTCGAAAAGAAAATACCGGTTTTCTGGGGTAACCGATGTTTTTTTCGGGGTTAATCGTCGTTCTTTCCTGGATAAGCGCTGTTCGAGGATAACAGTACAACAGACGTAAACTACAACTCAACAGCAACGACAACTTTTTTCGTTTGATTTTCTGTTTTGACAAAACTGTGTTCAAGAGCTTTATGCAAATTCGGTCTTTCGGCATGTTGCTAAGTTGCGTTAATTAAAACATTTAAGAGTATGAAAAAGCTGCCGATATTTATACGTTTTTCTGCGAACCAAAAAATAAATAAATGAGCCGCGACACGACAAACAAACAAATTGGCATGTGCGCCCTGCAAAATCTCAGATCAGCGTAGGAACCTGCGCCGACTGATTAGAGTCTTCTCTGTCCGCATAGAGGTAGTTTAGACATTGGCTATCCTGAAACCGCACAGCGAAGACTCTGATTAGTCGGGGCGGCTGCCCAGGCTGATCTGAGACTTCGCAGGACACAATGGAACTGTTTTTTTTTTTTTTTTTTTTTTGCTACGCGTTTTATTATTTTTTTTTCAAAACAGATCATCAGAAGACGTGTTTTAATACGTATCGGATTTAATATCGATTTCTGACCTTCATTGCCCTATGCAGGTGTTAATTTTGAAATTGCATTGTTTAGAAAAGACAAGTGACCGATTTTTTTTTTTACATCTTCCGACAGGCGGCGTGTCAATCACAGCAGCTACTCAGTCGATGACTTTAACAAACAATTAAAAAATGAACCGCGACATGACAAACACAACGCAGGTGCATGTGCGCCCAGCGAAGACTCAGATCAGCTTGGGCATTCGCCTAATCTGATCGGAGGCTTCCCTGTCGGCATGGAGGTAGCGTAGAGTCTTAGCTACCCTTTAAGCGCACAGCAAAGATTCTGATCAGACTGGGTTGCTGCCAAGGCTGATCTGCGTCCTTGCTGGGCGCACGTTTTATCGTATGGCGGCTCATATGAGTAAAATTAGGAACAATGACCAGAAAAAAGTGGCATGGCCTTCGCCGACCGGCCGGACCGCTGACGAGTGCCTTGTATCTATTTCAGAATTGTTCTTTTTGTAGTTCTGTTTTTAATTCTAACTAAATCTAATTACATGTACAACATGAGAACAGCTTGCCAATGTTAAATGGATTGCGCACAGGCACAGCCTAATTTTATCAGAAATTCGGATAAGTTCGGTTTGAGCAGAAATCCGGGTTAGATAATGTGCAAACTCAAATTAATTAAAATTGACAAAGTATTAGCTGATCATAGACTAAGACCAGTGTTTTGCATGTGGATAAGCTGATCTAAGTCAGTTTGCATATTGATCAATTTATGTTGTGTAAACTAAAATATAAATAGTAAGTCATGCCCGAAGCTCCTCATAACTAATTCCATAAATTGAATATTGCAGCTTATCTTGCATTTATCTTTGTTCGTTTCGTAATAAGTTTATTACAAACTCTAACGGTTTGACAATTGCGACAGCTGTTACGAGGATTTTATTCTCGATAATCGATTAATGCACGTGTAATAAACATGTTACTTAAACTGTATACTAAAGCGTATGATCAACGCATTCTGATCAGTTTGCGCAAACTGATCAGACACTGTTCAGTCAGAGGCTGATAAGTTTGCGCAGATACACATGCTTAGTATCGTAAGTACTTATATCAGTAGAGATACCGAAAACATCACTAAAATTATCTTTGAATATTCTTTTCTAGGCTCACTTAAAACAGTCATGTATGAAAGGGACAAAGGTAATAAACATGTTAATTATACTGCATACTAAAGCGTATTATCAACGTATTCCGATCAGTTGCGCAAACTGATCAGACACTGTTCAGTCTTATGAGTTTGCACATATCAGAGGCTGATAAATTTGCGCAGATACACAGGCTTATTATCGTAAGTACTCATATTAGCAGCGATACCGAAAACAGCGCAAATCATTATCTTTGAATATTCCTTTCTAGCCTCACTTAAAACAGTCATATATGAAAGAGACAAAATTTCAGTATGAACAGAGATATTACAAAAAAGGTAAGGATGAAAAATAAGTTTACAGCCTTGCAAGAAAAATGCTTCATAGTATTTTTTTCCTATAGCGATTAATCCTTACACAACGTTACGAGAAATTCTTCACCATGATTTAGTCTCTTACAGCCAACATTCTTTTTCGATAGTAATATCTTAAGAGAGCAATACAGTGTAGGTCTATTCATGTCTCCTTATTATAAATGAGCGAATCTGCCAGTAAGCAAGTCATTAAAGATAAGAGTCTGAGGATTTTAAGATTCTACCTTGGGATAGACAAAAACATATTTTGGTTTCTTTCATAAATAAGCCCCACCACACTCAAATAAATTTCAATCAAAGCATTAGCAATTATATAAAAATTAATATACTGGATTAACATTACCATAAAATATGTAATTATTTGTTAACAAAGTTGTTTTCTTTAAGCTTAGTCGACAATAAGTCGATTAAATGTCTTTTTATGTTTTATGGTCACTTGTAGGGGAGTTAAGTAACTTCTTTCTTTTTTATTCCTTTTTTGCATTCGTTCGTTCATTTATTCTTTCTTTTCTTCTTTCTTTCCTAATCAGATTATATAAATATATTTCCTTTCTTGATTAGATCATAAAAGCACACATGAAATATATACGACAAACAAAACACGAATACCAAGAAATGATGTGGTGTTATTTTTGGACAATACAGGCAGATTTGGACTTAAACTATATGAGACATAAGTATGAGCGATGTTGTTTCAAAACGCGACTCTCTGTATGTTTGGAGATCCATGGAAGAAACTAACAGTACAGGTTCATTGCATTAATTTCATCCCTATGCATTAATTTTATACCTATGCAAATTTTTCATAAGTCTTAGCATACCCCAAAGTGCATTCTAGCTTCGGCTAAAAGTCATTGTTATCAAAGCATTTTTCATTTACCATGGGAATAAATGAAGGGTTACTGCTTAGGACTCCAGAAAGACGGCCCTGCCTTGCTCTTTTTAAGGTTAAATATTTTCTCGCAGAAAAGAAATTTATCCGGAGTTTCATTAAATATAACAAGCTTAAATGTTCGTTATGGTGATGTCGATCACGGGTTTTCATTACCATATTCCTGTAAATCGCGAAAAAGATATAAACTACGTGGAAGCGTTTCGGCACTTGTCAATATAGTAAAGATAACTTTTATAGGTTGCAGAATCGCTTCTCCATAATATTCTGTACAGCGACATTTTCTGGCATCCTAAGCAGTGTCCCTTCATTTATTCCGATGGTAAGGTTAAGATTTTTTGACAACAAAGACTTTCAGTCGAAGCTAGATTGCACTTTGAGGTATGCTAAGACTTATGAAAAATTTGCATAGGTATAAAATTAATGCAACGCACCTGTATACTTATTTCATAATGAATTACATCAATGTAAACCTTATGGAAATCTCTCGATGGTGATAACTTATAAAAGTTTTATAGAAAATCCGATCATTTTCAAACTTTAGGCTGAACATAGCTTCTTAGGCATTTTCGACATTACTCGTATTTAATTTCATGTGATTGAAGCTTCAAACTTCAAACACCGTTGGAAGAATCTAAACATGAAGTTAATTTATATATTTTACACCATATTAACGGACAAAGACTGAACTTTATGATCATAACTTATAAAAATTGTCGTTATATCCTATATTTATTTAATTTTACACTTTACATTATATTTCAATGTAATTGCATAGTTACACCAGTAGACAGGATTTGAACAGATAAGCTCTCGGATAAACCCGTAAGTCGCTATCGATAAATTCCGCTGTATTGAAGGATTAAGTTCCCTATGAAAGTCAGTTCAAGTTAGACGAAGAAGTCAGCAGTAGGTTAATACACTACTTTATTCAAGATTTTTTACAATATTTTACAACAAAATAGATGGTTTAAACATACAAAGTCATGTAACACGGACGTAATCATATCAACAGAAAATTACGATAGAAGAAAAAGAACTGTGAAAAAAGTTAGTAAATAATAAAGTAAATGTGAACATAAAAACAAATAATATGTAGAGTCAAAAAGGAAATCTAAAACACTAAACTTAGACTCTTATGCATATAATAATAATAGCAATAATTATTATCATTATTATTATTATTATTATAAGAATATAATTACATCAACTACAAATAAGTGTTGGCAACTGCAAACAGTAAAGATTAAGATCAGCCTGCCTAATTGCGTAGTCAGATCCTAATCTTTTACATTCGCATATAAAGCATTTATAAATTCTGGACAGTCTTTAGAATGAACAGTGGCGTAAAATAAGTTTTCTTATATACGTAGGTATTTGCACATAAGTAATGGTCTCTTTCCGCGCGATGGTTGTCTGCTATCTGCCTTTAACAGATGAGTAAAGCCCGGTGATTTCGACCCATATTGTTCGTGTATTCCGACAAAAATTAAAAAAACCCGGAAATTTGCAAGTATGTGGAGAGAAACTCGTAAAGCAGTCAACATTTTGTATCATAAGACAGCAAATGAGGATTTGCCACCTCTTGAGTCTCATGTGTTTTGGAATTAATCCCTATTCTGACTCACTTAATTTGGCATAGTTATGTTTATATTTCAATAATCGTGTACATTACATTCTAGGCGAACAAATACAAGAATTTCTGGTCAATATAATTATGCTATTTCCCAGTTCTCTACAAGGACTTATTTCTTCTAGGGAAATAAATCCCTGTAATTTGGCTACCTTCTTCACACTTTTTGAAGATTGGCTATTAAAGAACGGCCGGGAACCGGCTTTTAGAACTACTTTCCCACGCTTCATCCTTCCACTGCAGTTGCAGCTATAAACGCGGCCAGATGTCCCTTTTATGATCTTGAAA
Organism: Ctena decussata; assembly: GCA_963989385.1. Taxonomy (NCBI): domain Eukaryota; kingdom Metazoa; phylum Mollusca; class Bivalvia; order Lucinida; family Lucinidae; genus Ctena; species Ctena decussata. Next base: position 23,385,470 of record OZ022506.1, read on the forward strand.
AAAACAACAGACCCTTCATTACAAAATGTCAAGCCTATAACACACATTGTTGTATATTTCTGGCATGTGGAATTGAGTGATATTACGAATTCATCTCTTTTATGTAAGATTACGTTGCTTTTTAACTCACATGCTCCTCAATGTGCTATAATAAACGCTTCATTCAGCTCATGGTAGACTTGGATCGTAGAAATCATTGGTCGTACGGACAATGATTGTACAGGCATGGTGCAGGTTCTATAGGCCACTTAGCTATTATTATAATGACAAGCCTTCGCCCTTTCAAAAGCACAAAATTGCGGTAAAAAAATCAGTTTTCATGTATTCCTTCGCGGTATAATTGTGTACAGACCTTAGGAAAGACGCTTGAAATCATAAAAATAGACGTATTTATTATTCAAATGTAAGGCATACGAAAAGAATATACAGTTTATTGAATCATCCCATTTAAAATATGGGATTTATAAACCGGTCATTATTATAATGACAAGCCTTCGCCCTTTCAAAAGCACAAAAGTGCGGTCAAAAAAATCAGTTTTTATGTATTCCTTCGCGGTATAATTGTGTACAGACCTTAGGAAAGACGCTTGAAATCATAAAAATAGACGTATTTATTATTCAAATGTAAGGCATACGAAAAGAATATACAGTTTATTGAATCATCCCATTTAAAATATGGGATTTATAAACCGACGGAGAACGAAAGATCTTATGAAGAAAGGCATTGAAAAATGGGATTTACAAACCGAGGGAGGATGCAACATCCTATGGAGAAACCCATTTAAGTATGGGATTTATAGACCCAGGGAGGATGAAAGATCCTATGGAGAAACCCATTTAGATATGAGATTTATAATTGAGGGAGGCTGAAAGATCCCATGAAGAAACCAATTCAAATATAGGATTTTTAACTCGAGGGAGGATGAAAGATCCTATGAACTTTCTTTATAGGATCTTTCATCCTCCCTCGGTTTATAAATCTCATATTTCAAATGAGACGATTAATAAACTCTATGTATTTATCTTTAAGCAGGACAGAGTCTTATGATGTCTCCATTTTAAAGTAACAGATATACAGGAACTGCAACATTGGAGATATGTTCTCAAATGAAAATGAGACATGGACTACATAAACAGCTGCAAGTTAAAAACTGAAAAATTGGTCAAGTTTCTAAGTAGTTAGGCAATGAATGATTAGGAATAAATACAATCAGACCCCAAACTCGCTCTCAAAACATGTGTATACATTACTTGAGAACAATTCACGAATGACACGCATGGTAAACAGACTGAACGGCTCTTATACAGACAGGTAGTAATTCAGCATTCCCAACTAGCAGAACTGAAAGCATCACTCACACAACAAATAAACGAAAGCACCGACATGGACAACCAGAGCAAGTAACAACTATTTTACCTATTACAAAACAAAACCGAAAGCTAAGTTGGCAGCTATATAGATGACCTTATTGCTAGAAATAAATAACATAGGCAATGACAGTAGAAGAGGACCACAGACAAACGGACATACAACAATTAATATTGAGGAACCACAACATAAGTACCGCATTGGAACGGTCAGTAATAGATTACTGGGGTTTTAATCTAGTTTTAATGCCAGTATATCAGGACTTTATTGTAAAGTTCATTTATTTGTAATTGTAAACATTTATACACAGTTTCACTGATTATTTACTGTAGTGCACATTATCAAATAAGACAAAAAGTGATGTGAAAGGTATTGTCTAACGGGTCTTCTTACAGTATATATATGGTGCATGTTAGGTGCCCATATGCTATGTGTATCATGTACACATAGCTATGTTATATTTCGGTTATGGGTTGATCCAAAATTACGTCGAATGATATTATAATCTGATCATGTTTTCGAATGGTGAACATGATTCTTGTGTACACGATCTTGTCGTAAGTACATTACACAAAAGTATAATAAGGTCTCTTTCAGGAGAGGCAACTCTATTATTTCTATGTTTGCCGCCCTTCTGAATAGGGGTCAACATTTATAGACAAGAAGTTGCTCATATAGGAGCAAATTCTTTCCTTTAAATCTGAGTCCTGTTTTGGAAGGACTTCGTCGACCAGCAAAGCGAACATAAAACTACAAAGGGTTGTTTCCAATGTTATGAGAGAGAACCTGTCTGAAGTCTAAAGTGTTTCCCATCACTTTCTCTGTGAAAGAAAGGTACAGCTGCTCAAGTCGATGAAACACGCACTCATCAATTGTCGTTGAACGACACATTATCTAATGCATGCAATGGTAACTAATTGAGTCTTTTATATAGTATTATATAAAACATTTAATGGTCTGTTTACAAGTTTGAGCTGTATCTATAAAGCTACAATTAAACATTGTAAATCCCACAAAATAACAGATTATGTATATACATGTACAATAAAACTTGTCACTCTGAGTAGAAATATCAGTGAAACACCAAGTAACGCTCTTGCGTTACAGTGAATGTCAGCAACCTAAGATTTCATACAACAAAATTCGACGTAATTTTGGATCAACCCTTTAAACTATGACATGAACGTTTTAATCTTATTCTTGACAAACTTTTTGCAAAGCGGACAGACCGAAACAGCTTTACCGCAAAACATACAAAACCGATGGTGTGCGCACGGTAGAAAGAGACAATTAGCGTCTCTTTCCCTGCAGTTTTCACATTTTACAACGTTTCGTAACTTCTCGGTCTCTTCTATGAGTTCTTTAAGTGTCTCTGGCTCTGAAATAATAATAAAAAAACAAGAACCATTATATAATCAAATATAAGAAGTTCTGAAAAAAATATTTTTGAGATCTGTACATGTAATGTACATGTATTGAATTTGAATTTTGAAATCACAACTAACAAGACATACTTGTCTCATGGGTCAATTAAAAAAGCCAGGTACGATAGAGTGCAGCCAATGATAATTAAGAATGCAGTTTGTAATGGAAGTCAAACGGAATAATCTAAAATTCATCATGTATATGTGTCCATGCAAAGCAAAGTATCATAGAAAAAAAACTAATTAGCAGTGTTAATTTCTAAAGCAATACTAAATTAAATCTCTTTGCCCCAGAACATCTGAATTTTTCTTCTTTTTTATATTACAGTTGCTTTGCAGAGTTAGAGAAAAAAACGCAGGCTTCTAAGATGAGATTCTACCGAAGGTTACAGAACATTTCATACAAGAACAAAATAACCAAACGGAGGTTCGCAGAAAAATCCCAGCGGCTTTCGGAGAATATGGTGAGCTCCTGAACATGGTCAAGAAACAAAAACTAAGGGGTTTAGCTAGGTCTCAAGGGCTTCTGGTTTAGTAAAGACTATTCAACAGGGTACAGTGAACAGTAAAAGAAGAAAGGGTAGACAGAAGAAGAAGGGGGACGACGACATTAAAGAGTGGACCGGGATGGACAAGCTCAACTAGGGCAGTTGAAAACAGGACAAGACGGAAAGGGATTGTTTTGAAATCAGATGACGTGTCCGATTGACCTTGCAAGGTTATTGGATAGAATAGCATAGAATAGAATTGCTTAAAAATGTCAAACATGAGACCTTAAATATGTTATTATTTGTAGCATATATTATCATTAATCTGGCCTCTTACCGTATGTGCAAATTTTATGCACACATCGAAAAAAAAGGAAGATACACTAATTCACTTTCAACAAGTGTACACAACTTGAATGCGCATGTGATTGTATGCGCTGTATCAATCGGAACTAGATGCCTATTGTTCTGCATTACAGGAGATAAAAATGTTACAAATGCTATATCAAATATCTGCATATTTTAAACAGTAAATGGTTTCAATTATTTTATGGTCCGTAAAGTCCGACAGCAGTTGCCAAACGTTGCAAAACTTGAGCATACAAATAAGATTAAGTTAATGATAAATCCGATAAAACGGTGAATGTTTTGAAAAATCGTCCAATGTATAATATAATACCTTTCAAAAAACTATCTGCTGAACTAGGTTTGTGCGCATTCTGTGTATTTCTTGCATTCGGTTCGATTAGACGAAGCATAAGCGAATCTGCTGTTACCTCTTCGCCTAAAATAAAACACGTTTCAAAACATAGTTCTGAAGACTGAGGCAAGTTCTGTAATAGACAATGAAAAATGGCCGCTGGAAATAAGTACCATACTTATCCTAAAATCGAACAGTTTGGTTTTTCAATTCTAATGCACAAGTGCAATGAAAAGATGCAGATAAAATGACAAACAGAATATAACCGATAGCACTGCTCCTTCAGGACGAGTCAGATCTGGAACTGCAATGTTTGCTCAGACCTAACTGTATTTATAAAGAACTTTCACGGTTCTTTACTGTATTTCATTCTGACCTATCGGAATAATTTTTTGCGTAAAAAAGGCCTAAGTTGACTATAAAAAGCAGAATCAGATAACTTATCTTAGTATTTCTGTAGACACCAAAGAGTAAACATCTTCAAGAGGTTATAAAAATCCAATAACTGATCTGACCGATCGCTGCGTGAAGGAATTTACCACAAGAAATGAATGAAAGCTGATCATCTTAGTGACAAGTAGCCTTCTTTATCACCCGGCACAGGATCTAGGCTAAATGGTTTCTAAAATTAGCGATTGTAACTGCTAATGCTACTTCAACAAGCTGTGCATCCACAATGAGCTAATACAACCATCCATCAAGCACTTGTTCGTCTATCTATGACCGTTTCACGTTGTTGTATTTTGCTAGCGATCTAAATATAATATCCATTGTATGGTGGATTTATCTGTTTTCGGGGTTCTCAAATATTCAGGGTATTCTTATAAATCCGATCAATTTCTCGTCACGTATGTCGAAAGATGATTGCTGTTTGCAAACAGAATGGTGAATAAATATGTTTTAGCATTCACTAATTGTCGCGCGTTGGCACGTTATTATTGACGTCATTCATGACGTCGTCGTTGGTGAACTCTGAAGCGGCCATATTGAAAAACAAGAAATGTTACAGTATGTAACAAATGCCCCCGAAGGCCCCTTAGACTGACCTTTGATCCCGATTGTGAACTTGACCTTGGGCAAGGAATCACAAGTCTTGCAAGTGAGACGCCTTTTTATCATGCTTTACCTTTCTGTGAAGATTGATGAAATTCACTTCAGCAGTCTTCAGTCACTTTGGAGAAATAATCTGACCAATGAGCCCCGATTGTGACCCTGAACTTGGGAATGGGAACCTAAATTTTGTTTGTGACATACCATTTCAGGAAGTTTAATACAGTTTGCATAAGAAGTCTTTTTAGTAATTTAGGAAGAAACAACTTGACCTTTGACCTCATACTGTGACCTTGAACTTCGGTGTGAAAGCCTATATTTTGTGTGTGGCTTACCTTCTCATTAAGCTTCATCTTTCTGTCACAGATGTTTAAGGAAATTTGACTTTGGTACATTTTTGAGCAACTGTTGAGACATGATTTGACATCTGACCCCAGATTGTGACCTTGACCTTGGGTTTTGGAATATAAATATTATGTGTGACAAACTTCCTTATTATGCTTGGTATTTCTGTGAAATTTGATGAAATTCATTTATGAAGTTTCAAAGTAATCGCAGAGACACTATTTGACCTTTAACCCCCAACAGTGACCTTGATTGATTGATTGATTGATTTGGTGCTTAACGTCCACGGTCAACAACTATGGTCATGTCGGGACGGTCAGTTAACCTAACCACACTATTCCTGGGCAGGCTTAGACCTCCTAAGCGGTTAACCAGTACTAAGTGCACATACTTTCGCCAGTAACTGACAACTGCCCTTCTTGAATCAGTGGAAGGAGAAACGAAAGTATGTGGCCAGACCGGGTTTCGAACACAGGACCTCTGACTTACGAGTCAGGTGCCCTACCGATTGCGCTACGCGGCCCGGCTCACAGTGACCTTGACCTTGGGTTTTGGAATGTAAATATTATACGGGACAAATCTGCTCATTACTCTTTATATTTCTGTGAAATTTGATGACATTCAGTTATGTAGTTTTTAAGTAATCGCCGAGACACTGTTTGACCTCTAACACACAACAGAGGTCTTGACCTTGGATGTGGGAACCTAAATCTTGTATGGGTCACACCTTCTGATTATGCTTTATCTTTCTGTGAAGTGTCATCGAATTTGCTTCAGTAGTTTATAAGGTATAGCTGAGACACGATTTAAGACATGATTTAACCTTTGATCCGATTGTGACCTTGACCTAGGGCGTGGGACCCAAAATCTTGTGCGCGACACACCTTCTTATTGTGCTCTATCTTTTGTGAAGTTTCATCAAAATTGCTTCAGTAGTTTTAAAGTTATTGCTGGGACACGATGTCTTACGGACGGGCGGATGGACTGACGGATAGAAACCTGCAGAGGATATAGAAAGTGCTTACAAGAGTGAGACGGCAGCTTATTCAAGTATGAACCTTCCCTATGACAATTCAAAAATCATTTTAGAAGCATACGGGATAGCAAATCTAACAACAGTCGCTGTTATCATTTAAGTCTACAACTGATAGAGTTTGAAGGCAGTTTCTTTAATGTATCCCGAAAACTGACACAGTTTCTGGGAACAAATTCAGTTCAACATCTGTTTGGATCGGATCAAGTCTGTAAGATTCGAAACACTGGGACATAAACTGTAAGTTACATGCTACTTAACATATGTTTTTTTGTTCTGTACACGCAGCCTAACTGAATTAACATTTTAATTATATTTCGGATTTTATATGGCGATCAAATGTTAATACCCCGAAAACTGGTGCAGCCATCATACTAATTCAGTAACCTTGGCAAGTTTTAAAATAAAAATCTTTTATGTAAAATTAAGTGAGGTGAATATACCTTTCATTTTCATGTCTTCAATCGCTTTCTTTATTGTTGTCTCTGGATATCCGGGTACTACCTCTTTAATGTTTTTCAGTATTTCATCCAAGTTTTCTTCTTTTAGTTTACTGCCTGGCAGATCTTCTGTTGTATACAAGTGACAGAATATAATTTATGTATTTAAGCTACAGTATACTACAATTGTATTTGGTTCAGACTTACTTAAAATATTTTAGAATGTATGAGCCTTTTGGCAAGCATAAAACGCTAAAGTAAATTGTAAATTGCTTCGGATTCATATATACTATCGGTCATACAGGTTAAAACTTTTTAGATGCGTCTCAACAATAACTGTAATAATAATAGCAATTATGTTATGATACTGCAAATGGTAAGTGAATATGTTTTTCATTAAGGCTAAGGAAAAGGTGAAATCTAAGCACTAAAGGCTATCAGTTCGTCAGTCAATCTATAACAAACCGTTTTTCGCTGAGATATGTAGTCCGGACATGTCGCTGACAATGTTTTTAGTTTGCTCTGCTGCATTGTCATTCATACCACCGGCTGCTCCTTCCTACAGAACAGAAATAAACCGAAAACTTAAGGACACATATATGCTTGCTTGAGTTCAGATATTATATAAAAGATGTTAATTAGGATCAGACTGTTATCAATTTTCAAGAAGTAAACTACACGCAGTTCGTTAACACAAGGAAAAAGTAACCAGTCATTACACTATTATGTTATTTTTCAAATGCCTTCTTGATTCTATTAAATCAAAATGTTAAATGAATTAAAGTTATACAATCTCAAATATATAGGAGTCATTTACTTCCAAATATATTTCATTCCATATGTTGAAAATAGCAGCACTTCACAAGTGCGTAGCACTTGAATAGGCATGGTACTTACAGACTCGCGAAATTCAATTCCCACCTGGGAAGCACCATCAAATCGATAGCCAAAAGATTACCATGCTATTCGTTTCATATATATGCGAAACATTAAGTACAATTTTTCAGCTTTGTTAGAAAAACGGCATAATTAACACAAAATCTCCTGAAAGTACCACAAAAAAGTTTTGTTTGGCTATTTTTTGGAAATTGGCTATTTTCTGGAAATTGGCTATTTTCTGGAAATTTGTGATAACTCCACAAGCACATATGCTTTAAGCAAAACATGGGCTCAAAACCTGTTTTTTCATACATGTACACGAGTCAAAGATTAGTCTTCGGCTTCAGCCGAAGCTTAGTTAAGCTTTCAAATACGGGACTTCCTTTTTCACTGACTATTTCCACTGATATACTCGTATCCGAGTAGTTCTCGTCATTTTTTCTTACAATTTCCTGGTTTCTCCCAAACAAGCATGTTTTCTTTCAGTTTGCGGTAGTTGTGTATTGTGTACCTAATAACTCTGGTTTCGACACACACGTCATGAATTTATTTATAGAAGTGAACCTCAGGGAGTGATCATTATTTGATATGCTATCACGCACAGACAACGTCACGTCCAGAAGCAGTTCTCGTCATGTTGCTTTTGAGCTCGATTTTAAAATAAATATAAAACCCATTTTGCTGTTGTTCCTATATAATGATTTTTGACATCTTATTCATCTAACAAAGTCCGTTCGTATGCCGTTTGCGCTCAATTTTTTTGAATGAGGTCACAGCAGACGAAAACAAACACAAAACTGAGACGAAGAGTTTGTTTTGTTCACGAGGCTGCCGAAAACAATAAATCATGACTGGGTCAGGTTTGCTATTTTAATATTTTTGTGTTTTTCCTGCAATGTTGACTTACATTCGGAATTTGTTTGCAAAGTAGACGGAATATTGGAAAACCTGACCCAATTAAGAGAGGTCAGCACGTGGCTTGAACGTGCTCACGTGAATGCCCCTGACGTAATCACGCGACTTTGCGAATCCAAAAGAGAAAAAACGGCATTTATATGTACACAGCTCGATATCTTGATGAGTTTTTGCACTAGATTGACCAAATGTATCATAAACTTCGGATTAAGGCAGTTGAAGTGAAGAAAAAATACGCGAAAAACTCGTTTTAAGCAGAATGACGAGAACTACTAGCTGCCGAGATCTACTCGGATACGAGTATAGATATGGCGGTGTATTATTACAGGCAGGTGATGTTTACTACCCGCGAGCACCTGATCACTCCTCTATATGGTGTCCATATCCGTGTATCTAAAATATTCCGGAATTGTCAATATTAAAATGACCTACGAGTTCGGACTAATGATTTGGTACTTTGACCACTTTCATCGTATTTCGGTTAATAGGTCTGCGGAAACATAAGTTTCTAAGGTCCAGGTGGGAATGGAATAATGGGTTTATGAGCCGTGATGAAAATTTTACCGCTTCCAACTGCTCATGCTCAGCTGACAATCTGACCAATTCAATAAAATCCTCTCCCTTTATCTGGCCTACGTATGCACAATGTGGAAACCAACGAGCATGCTCAACCCATGGATTATCTTCAGGACTCCACTTTTGTAGGCCGCCGTCACACACATAACAGCGGACAACATCGTTAAAACCTGAATGGAGGTAAATATGAAACGAAAAGTATACACTTACACATATGCCCGTGTAAAAAAATGGTAGAAAATACCAGAAGTTCATGAATCAATGAAGAAATGGTAATTTAAGTTCTACGAATTCCTTTAAACAAATTAGTTCTACTCAGTTAATTCAAATCAGAAAAGTAAAATCGAGGAGATTAATTGAAATGTATTTTTGCAATTCCATAACACGAATAACTATGATAATTTTCATTTGTGATGATAATTATCATTTGTGATGTTTAATACTCACAAGCACGACATGTGAAATAAATACTGTTAACATCACTTAACCGCAGAATACTGCATTGTGGCGTCACAAATAACTGTCCTATATAATTAAAGTAATTAAAAGAAAATGGAATGCAATGAGGTTAAAAAAATGTAGTGTATGTAAATTCTAAACAAAATGACCGCGAGACAAAATGACCCGCGAATTTTGTCTACTGAATATAAAACTTGAATTTGTTTGATCCAAATATGTTTGACAGTATGCGTAAGCGCATCACAGACAATGCAGTGCAACGCTGTTTTTATTCAAATCATACCTAAGTATTTTTTTTATGTTTAATTAGAAACTTATAAAAGTGTCTGCGATAGCCCTCATATAAACAAGTAAGACTATATTTGTGACTATCTACCGTCACGGTGGAAGAGCTGTTCAGTCTGCAATTAGTTCTTATTGTTTCACTGCTAAATTGTTTGCTTGGTTTAAAAACTATTTTATTCTTATAATAATCATATTAAGTACAACAAATACAAGTACAACAATACAAAAATCATACAATTGGGATTCAGAAGAAAGTCCAAGGACTTATTTAAATCTGTATCCGAAACTGCAATAACACAAAATGTTGACATAATTTAACGTGATTGTCTCATGTAACTTTTTCCTGTTTAGTAGCGTGGGGCTATTGTTAGTTGCTGATAAATACCCCTTTACACTATTTACGAGAGGCATTTCAGAAATACTGTAAATGAGTCTGCCATTCCTAGGAACATTGGCCAATTTTTGAAATTTATGTCTTAACTTTTAGGTTTACACATCACCATAAGATTTTAACTCAAAAACTTTTAGACACTGGTATTTTCTTCAAAATATACCTTGGCATGTGTTGCTAGGGTAGAGACACTGAGTAGAAACAGACGAAATATTCACGTGAAGACAAATTCATATTTTCTTAATTCTGGATACAAACAGCTCTAGATTGATACCCATATTATCTGTTATACTGAAAATGGTCAAGGATGATAGTCACTTTATCAGCTTTGCTAAACCATGAGATTTACCTTACAAAATAGGCTTATCACGAAACAATGTGCACTTCTTATGACGTCACTTCCTGTGCTTAATTGAAATGTAAATTAAGCTGTTTAAACTTCGATTTTGAGGTCAATGTATCTGAATGAAATTTTTGATGACAGATATGAAGCAAATAATAAATAATTCGTCAGTTTTGTTTTCTTTAATAAATAATCTTTTACGGCACTTTATACTCTTTTGTTAGTGGCCAACCTCAATTATATGTCAGTATGTCATATAAAATAACGAGTTTTTCAAATCTCTATTTATGAATTTCACTTTTAATATGCCACTATGTTTTGAAAGCAGATAGAGCGAAATATACTTAGTTTGTGTTTTTTGCGTGCAGATAATTTCATTTTATTATTTTGTATCTTACATAAATTGCTGCTACATTGCAACTTCCGGCGTAGAGTATGCACATGTAGCATCCAGTTTCATCAGTCATATGAGGCCAATCGTATCTAAAAACACAGTGACTTAATCATTTCACTATTAAAATGCCTGTCATTACTTGTAAATAGCTGTGTATAAGTAAACAACCACAGTTTCTTTATGTAATGCATTTATAACAACTTCGCATTTATAACCGCACAGCAGAAAAAGAAGGTCGTGTGTTATGTTACTTGTGTAGAATCTTGGAAAGATTTCAATATAACTTTTTTATTTCACATTGAAAGAAGAAGATTACGGGTTTCTTCATTAAATATAACATTGTCTCATTGAGACAACAGCGAAAGAACACAAGAGGCTTTCAATGAAATTGTACAGTTTCCAGTATCCAGACCCTTATGACGTGTAAAAACGTGCTGTCATGCATTAGTTACTAAGAAATTCTTTAAAAGCATACCATTCTAAAGCACTTGAATCGACCTTTCCAATGATAAATAAACCCACTGATAAATATCAACCAATAGGATACTGTGAGGACATTTACATTATATCTAAAATGCCCCTCGTAGGAACGAATTTTCACAGTTTTGATTTGCTTACCTTCGGATCTTTTCCGTATTATGCAATTTATTTGAAGAAGCATGTTTTTATACGGAATGAATACTATTGAAAGAAAAACGTCATATTGAAGGGAGGGAAAACACAAACTTGTGTTCAACAGATTTCACTTTAGAAATACAATTCAAAGATGTTTTCTGTTCGATTATATAATTATACAGATCTCAGATCACTGTTATTTTAAGTTCAGAGGGCACCTCTTAACTGATGTCTGCAGTTGCTCTGTCTCATGCACTGCGTCGGTAAGTGCATGCTCACTGCTAACAGGGGAGGGGATATCGGGTACCTGCCAAGATAATCCCATCATTTCTTTTCAAATATTTGGGGCTCAACGACACCGGAAAATTAAAAAATATAGAAATGCGCATCTGCCCCCACTGAATTCGTTATATCTATATTTATTATTATTGCAAAAAAAAAAAAAGAAACAGAAGCGAGTTTGTTTACATACGAACCAGTGTAGAAAAACCCGGCCTCGGCGAGTTCCACGGGTGTCTGTGTCATATCTCTTGGCCATTTTGAAAACGATGATATTCTCACTGCCTCAATTCTGTACTGCGGATTTCTTGGTTGCATCGACAGAACGAGTTCGTCAGCAGATGAACCAGTTTCTGAAATTTGTCAATTTTATCATGGTGTACTCTGTTTACTATGAGATGAAATATAGCTATACTTCCACAACCTTAACATTGGGTGTTTACATATCATGGAGGTAATACAATTTTTCCACTTGTGCTGTCGACTAAGCCAGTCAATTATCATACATGCAAAAAGTGGCTTTCGCCAAAAAACGATCAACAGCACTGACAGCTCTGTCGTCAGCCATACACAATGTAATGTAATAGTATTTACCCCGTTATTGCTATTGCTTACGGCCGAGTTTTTGTTCGACAGCGACTTTCAACAGTACCGGGTAGGTCGTTAGCACATCCCCCCCCGCCCCCGTGTATTCAGACATGCAATACACATTTTGTCAACCATAAACGAGGCTGAATTATTAACAAGCGTTTCGTGATACAAGTGTAAACGCTCCATGAAAATAAGAAAGTTTTATACTTAAATCGGCAGCTTTTTTATAAAACAGATTATAATAAAGCTACCATACCATACAACCGCAACAACCTCACAAAAACTCTAAAGGTGGTGATATATGGTAAATGTAAACATCTGCATAAAACCATAAAAAAGTAATGTATCTCCCTGAAAGGTAGCAGACTTCTTATTTTCGTTGTTCTTTACAGTTTAGAATACAAAATAGACGTACATGCTGCTTAAAAAATTGTTTTTATAAAGAAAGATAAAAGGGTAATTTTCTGCGAATAAATCTGAAAAAAATAATATCGTTATTGAAAATTTACGTAGTACTGAAGGTGCATTATTGCATAATGAAGAGCGTCCTAGCAATTATTTATTCCAACTGTTTCAAAAATTCTAATGTAGACCAGATGAAAACGGTAGCTTTTTTATCAATGTTCAACCATGTACAAAGTAAATGTACACTGGACGCATTTATTAAATATAGGGTAGGCAAGCATACCTATGTTAACACCCACAATATAAATAATACATTACTGACATGATTAGTGGTGTGTAGATGAAATTGTTCAACCTTGTTAAAATAGTATCACCTGTCTCAACTGTGTGTTTTGACAAAACAATTTGGACACAGACTGCATCTTTTTTCATCTGCTCAGCCTGATAATGTGTGAAAGAGTTTGAAAAAATAATTGCTAGGACGCTCTCCATTATGCAACAAGGTACCCTAAACACTAAGTATATTTTCAATAATGATATTATTTTTTCAAATTCATTCGCATAAAATTACCCTTTGATCTTCTCTTATAAAAACACTTTTTACCATTAACAAATGCTGCATTTTGGGATTCTAAATTATGAGAAACAACATAAAGAAGGTATCTGCTAAGTTGTGGAAAGATCATTGTTATTTTTGAGTATTTTATGCAGATTTTTGTCTTTGTCCCAAATCAGTGATTATCACCACCGTAAACAACTCACCAGCATTGGTATTGTATTCGTCTCTCGCGGGAGGTAATGACTCTCGGGTAGATACAACATTATTTGACAAGAAAGAAGCCTGGAATATGCAAATACAAACGTCGTTCAAAAGTTGAAATAATTATTATCTGACCATAATTCGACGAGTATAACAAATGCGGTCAAAAGCAGATGACATTATATTATGTCAGCAACGCAAACTCGCAATCATTCACGTTCGATAAATCATTTTTTTTATTCACAATCATTTCAGCAGTTTCAAGACGGAAACGCCCCCAAAAGCTAGAGGGTAAACAGAGAACACCATGTTAATGTCCTTTGATATCAAGTTTATCAGGTGAGCCCAGAAACAGCTTGGGAATGGCGAGGCTTGCCAAGCCAGTGTTTCTGGTCGAGCCTGACACTATACTTATGGTTTTCTATTTATCATGCATCATTAGAAGATTTAACGGCGTAAAGAGGGTCAAACAAGTAAAAAGCAAACTAAGTTTTGTCCGAACTTGTTGACGTTGCGAAAGCATTGTGACGTAAGTCGGTTACGTAATTTAATCAATCAAACGCTGTTATCACGGCCATCATCAGTATGTAGCCAATCGTCTTCAGAGATGGCTTCTTTAAGCGTCGCCTGATAAGATTCGCGCAAGCGCAGTTCTAAAGTGACAGATCACATCAGGTTATCATACCTCTGTTATCAGGTGAATTTTGCAGCAGATGCATGGTATGCTGTGCTTTCGACCTAATAGCTACCTTGTAGTATACTACTCACATCATATTTCTGTTGTAAACGTATTACGTACTTTCAAACGGTACACACTTTTCCAGACTAAATAAAAATATTCTGCAATATATATATATATATGTATACAACTTTTGTAGGCGTAGTACAACAGATACAGTAAAGGACCTCTGACAGTTACATGCAAATTTGCCTATTTTTCGACAAAGTACTGCCGCTTTCTTGGGAAGCCAAAAATGAAAATTTTAACATTAATGGGTAGACTTATCCATTATAAAGAGGTTTTGATATTTTGATATTGCTTTTGAACAATTATTACATCTGCATACTAACTTCTCACTGATTCTCGCAAGAGGGGTAAGTGAAAATTTCTGTCATCCTAAATACATATATTTTTCACTTTTTCTTATTTAATGAATTTTATTTGTTAAATATGCTTAAAACAAAGTAAAACCCAATAGATGCTCATAGTGTGCAATAATATGTAAATAAAAAGTATGCTAGCCTTATTTTTAGACACAGAGGGTCTAATTACCCCACCCACTTTTCAGTTTTTCAGCTGTAGACTATCTTCCCCCCCCCCCCGGTGCCTCAGCTCGCCACTCATATATAATGTGTATATTGACAGTACACATGTGCATGCAAAGTGGCTTGCTTAGGCACGGGGGGGGGGAAGCATATTTATAAAACTTTTCCTATTGTCCATACATTCAATGGTAAAAGCTGGCCTTTTACACCAAAAAACTAAGTCTGCGTATGATATAATTGAAAAATTATTTTTGTGCCAATTATAGGGACTTTAGAGCAACACATTTCAAAAAAAAATTGAAGTATACAGAAAGTTCATTTTTCCCCATTTTTTATAGGCACATCTACATTACAACTGTCAGAGGTCCTTACATAAGGGCACGGAACTTAAGTCCTTATTAGAGTCATGAAAATATGAAGATTATCCTGCACATCTGTGAGATATTTCGGATTCCTAGTTGTTTTGTTTCTGAATGAATCAAATATTGTGGAGTGTACTGACCTCATCTGTCCATGATGGCTTGGATGTTCATGTGGGCTTGGCTAGGAAACCGTCATGCGATCTAATCAGCTGACTAAATGTTTCGAACCAACGCAGAAGCACAGGGCGAGGTTTGGATTGAGTGAAACTAGATAAGCCCCCCATCCCCCTACACACATCCAATTATATGTCCGTGCAAAGGCGGGACTTCTGTTGTGGTTCCTCATTGTTACATGGTGTTGTGTCCGCATGTGCCTATTCTGCTTTCTGGTTTGTTTTGTTTTGTAATTTAAAGTAAAAAGGGTAAAAATAGGTGTTGCTGCTGCTTTTAATTAGGGTAGCTGAATCACGATCTGTTTGGGAAAGAGCTGCTCATTCGTTTTCCGTGCGTGTCTTTCGTGAACTTTTGTCATTTTCTTTGTTTATGTTGTGCTTCTTTCCCTCTTGGTTTGAGAATGGGATGTTGGATTTGATTGTAATGAATCCTGATTATCATAGTGCCTGTCGTTTTACTTGGGGGTTGAGAGTGCTGCAGAGTCTAGTTCATCTGCCTTATGATTTGATTGCTGTCTCTATAATGACAATTGCAGGCATTTGCTGAGCTTTGTGGCAAGAGGGAGGGCTTCAGTTTTGCTATGGTTGACTTGCCTTTTTTGAGTGGCAATTTTCTTTCAGAACCTGCATGTTAAGATTATGTCTCTCAGTTATTTCGCTTTGCTGGAGCCTGGTTCACATAGCAAGCCAATATTGATAGAGGAAGGCTGCTACCCAGTATTTTTATCACAGGTTTTCGCAAAGTAATACTTTTGTCAATTCTTAACAAGAGCTTTGCAAGCGGTGCGTAATACGCATAATAAAGTCTGTCAGCATGTTTGATAATGGGCCAAATGTGATTATGAACACAATAGTTATTGTCCATTTCTACAAACGGAAGAACTCGCCTTTGAATTATTGTTATCTTAACCAACTCGTATAGATATGCTTCCACCGCACCCCTCCACACTCCCCGCCCCAATATTGATTCTGTAATGACAGTCGCCATATTAGAGCATGGTGGCCATCTTTTTTGCATGCTCTTTAGACTTAGTCTGATAATTTGCATTTTTTTTTTTTTCATTTTTTTTATTTATATTTTTTCATTTTATATATTTATTTTTTCATTTTTTTCATTTATTTATATATTTATTTATTTTATTAATTTATTTATTTAGTTTTTTTTTGAGAATCTCCTTACAATTTTTTTGTATCTTTTTTTTTTATTTTGAACTCAGTCACTTTCAAGCTTAAATACTATCAAATTGCATAGACAATGGGTACCTTGGGTGCACTACTCCTTTTATGGTTTTTAATATGCATAGTTTCGGATTGTGCATTCCCATTCGTTTGTCCAATGGCGGGGTTCGTAAATTGGTCGAATCTGCTTGTTCCAGTTTTTGAGTGTTTCCAATAATTACATACCTTTATACACGCTAACTTTGTCGGTGGGATGGTGTCAATGAGGAATTGACAATCCGGTGAATATCGAACGTGCTCTGTCAAAGGGTCATCCTCCTCTCCCCAGTCTTTAAGTCCAATGCCACAAGCATAGCAACGAATCAGGTCACCATTTCCTGTAACCAAACAAAGCATGTTTACTTTTAGATCATATTTATCATGACTGCATCTAATGTTCACAGACGTGCAGCGCTGTCAAAAATTTTCACCCATATGCTTTACATTTTCTGCTGCTAAAATTAGTTTGTATTGTAGAAATATTTTAGGCTTTTAAGCATGCTAAGATATTTATGAACATTTGAATACAGGCTTCACAGTAAAATTTCTTTTACACTTGCAAATGCACTAAAGTCAATGGAAAATGAATTGATAGGAAATACTTTTGACACTTGGCTGTATATAGTCCAGTGGGTGTAGATGCTTATCTTCGTTGGAAGAAATTCTGAAACCTTAGCTAACTTTAATCATATCAGTATTGTTCGCCATGTCATTCAAAATAGTAAAGGAAAACGTGCCAAAGATAATTGTTGGCAATGTTTATTGTACTGTGGCAGGAGCAGCTAATCACCTTGGACAAAAATTGGATTGAAACAGATAGATAACTGCATTTCGTTCCCTTCTGTGAAGTTTCACTAAGGTTTTTTAAATAGTAAAGGAGATACACGCCAAAAATCACTTTCAGAGATTGACAAGTATCATAACTGCGTCAGACATTATCGAACTATGCCCATATGCAATAATCCCGAACGAGTTATTCCCAAGACCTATCAACAGACCAAGCTCGTAGAAAACCTATCACTATTTACTCGAGTAATCGATTGGAAACCGAGTGGAAACAGACGGACGAACACATGGACGACGAATGGTGTAGCTGTCGTCTGACGGAGTATAAGAAAGACAAAACGGTTTGTTAGTATTTTACAAGTGATATTTAAGGTTCCATAGCTATCCCAATGGTACAAATTTGTAAGATACCGCTACAAGCGTTTTATAACGGATTGGGCATCGTTAATGACCTTTGTTGACCAATTGTTATACAACAACACTGCGTTTCTCATAAAACGTGCCGAAAATAAGTTCCGTCATTTCAGATAGCAACCAATTGCAAGACGACCAATTTTGTCACCAAACGAAAGAGTGAACCGTTTTACATAATGGTTTGTTGTTGTTGTTTTGTTGTTGTTATTTTATTGTTTTACGTGCACGGTAAACAGCTATGGTCATTTCGAGACAGTCATTTACCCTACCTACATTATTCGTGGACATGCTGAGACCTCCTAAGCGGTTACCCAGTACTAAGTGCACACAATTCTGCCAGTAAGTGACAACCGCCCTTTTTTGAATCAGCGGAAGGAGAAACGAAAGTATATGGCCGGACCGGGTATCGAACCCGGGACCGACTGCGCTACTTTATATTACCTCTGGAGACTTCAGCAGATGTTTGATTTAATCAGCCTCAAATCATACATATGTGCCGAAATTGACAAATATCAGAGAGTCAGAAAAATGGCGGTAAGTGATTGAAGTCCGAGTGAGTCATTTTGTAGTAGATCAGTATATTTTGTGAGGTTACAAAAATGACTTCATAAAACGCCTATTACAAAATTGGACACTGAGAACTGATTATGCTCGAATACACCGAAGCATAGAAAATGTAAAAACGCTACCTGTATAAAAGAAACCGCATAAAACCATGTCTTTAATTTTCCGCTGTTGGCTTTGATCAGGCCAGCGACCCACAAAAGACGAACTTCTTTCTTCCTTTGTAGAAAAATTTTCATATGCAGCATTTTGTTGTCTACGTCTATTTCTGTTTTGCTGAAAAACATAAACAAAGGAAAATGATCAGCATCAGATGACTAGAAATACCTCCAAGTGAGATAATTCGGAAGCCATGGACTTGAAAACAGTTCTTTAGCAGGGTTTGTCTGAGAGTGAATTTCGCTGACATAAAGTTAACAATTTTTGAAGAAAAAAAAACACTGGTAAACCTAACTAGCTTCGTCAACTGGCACCTCATCAATAGCTCTATGAACCAATAGGAAACTGTTTAGGAACTTACACAATCAAAATCAACTAGGCACCTATGACACCAAACGGGACAATAAGAAAAACAGCATATTATAGCATTATAGGCGGGAAGCCAAGTGAAAAGCATTATTTTTCAAATAAATGGCTCCTAAGCTAACCTCACCATCCCAACAAACTGTCAACGACGAAGGAAAATAAGTCATAAATAGTAGATATCAATAATGAACCAAAACAGAAGCAGCGTTTGGAACCGTCAGCAATAAACTTGCTGGAAGACTTCAAAATCACTAACGAAGCTACAAAGACACAATAAGAAATAATACCAGGAAAGCCACAATTTTTCAAACCCGGTTTTTCTCTTGCCTCATATCGCCAAAACTGAACAACATTTGAGACTGCTGTGCCTTCGGAAAAGTGACAAATTTATCTAAACAAAAAGGCGCCGGTTGTCACAATAACAACAAAGCAGACGGTTTTCACTTATCGTTTATCTATATGGTAGTGTGAGAAAGGCTTCAAATGGCTTCAAATGGACAGCTGATAATTGGTCCAGAACGTGATTAATACCTCTTTACATACTTTACGTCTATTGGCTTCGTTTGTTTTCATGCCACATTACTTTATAAAAATATAAATTTTCTTGAATTTTGCAGACTTATGTCCGCAATATTTGGCGTTGTCATTTAATTGTTCTGTGGATCTGAGAACCATTGACGTTATAACGTCAAACTTTCTTGGCGTCAAATGTAATGCAAACGCTAATGACGTCATATTAATGAGTAGAGAGAGGGAAAGTCCACGTGCAGTTTGATGTATCATAATGTCTAGTTATCTACCGGCGAAAGTCTATCGCCAAGATAGGCAGTACGAAAGTATGTTGGAATATATAATAAAACAGTTATTGACTATTGAGTCATTAGACATGATGTAATGTCAACCAGAGATTATCGATATTGACCTCCGCTGTCGCGCCGTTCAATATTGTTGTTCTCTGGCTGACAGCACATCATTTTTAATGCCTCAATAGTCAGCAATTATATACTGTCGTAGACAAACATGGAGAACAGGACTAGAGGCAAAGTCCTCTTTGATGACTTTGGAAAATTAATTGTCAGTATATGAAGTATTGAAATTGATTCAATTTACACGCCGCGGGGAACATATAAAAGTGTTTCAAAGCAATTTGTAATTGATCATCGGTGAAAAGTATTTGGACTTAATTATGTGTGACAATCGTACAATCTAATACCACATTCTGAAGGTAGAAACGCAAAGTTGCAACGAGACCAGAACCGGTTCATACATTATTTAAACAGAAATTCCATCAATAACAAATGCGGATATAGAAGAATATAAGTACAAGTTGGTAATGTTGATGTGTTAACACAGGCAATTTCACGAGTACTGAATCAATTTTACATTGTGCGTCCGGTGGCAGAACTTTTTACAAACATTTTACACAGGCAATCATTGACGCGCTTAGTCATTTAGATTTGAACAAAATCAAGTTTCTTCGATAGAAGTGGATTTTCGTAACCAGATGTTTGCAATCCGACACGGGGCATTCCATGAAAAGAGAAAGAGCCATAGAAATAAGCACATATGCTAAACGCCAAAATGTGACGCTAAATCTTCATATTAGAGTGAATGGTATGTCATATGCTAATATGCCGCAAGATCCAGCGAGACGGAAACATACATGCAATTAGTCACAGCGGCAGTTAATGCGACAACTAACACCGGCAAATATTGTTAAACTCTGAGGATTATTTGTTTGTTGACAATTGCTCCCAGTCATCGCAGCAAGGCCGATCGGTTTTAGCGCCTCTCTTAGCTAGGCTTGGAATCGAGTATGATTTTAACCCCAACTTATTCTCAGTTAAAATCTTAGGCTTCAGCTTGGTCATAAGAAAATTAGAAACATGCTAGTGTGAATCATTAGAGCCAACTATTCAATAATTTATTCAGCCCCGGTAGCTCAAAATGTTAAGCACTTCTATGCTGATCTAGCAGATCCAGGTGGGATTCCCGCTGCAGGTGGAAACAGGGTTCCATTGCACACAGCCTTTCAAGATCATATTCTCATTGTCCGAATATGACTGAAATACTGTTGCAAAGGACATTATATCGCAAGTAATCCATCCATCCAAAAACTGACTAATATTCGTTTCCTTTATATATCAGTAATCTGAAGTACTATATAATAAATTATTTATCAAATTTCATTCATCAAATGGTGGTAACAGTCGAATTCCAGGTATACTATAATTGATAAATAAGGTTCTAACTAACTTTCCTGTTAGCTTTAAAAGATTTTTTGTTGTTTTTTTTGTTCCAAATTGGGAACACTTCTGAATTATGTAATAAAATGATGAAGAATTGCTGTCTCAGCAGAAGTGTCCCAGCGAAAGATTGCAAAAGAAAAGATATGGGATAGTGCAGAGAAAAAATACCTAAACAACCTCAACCGCACTTACTGCAAGCTCAGTAGGTCCTTTTTTTCCTATTTTATCCGAATGAGTTGGACGCTCCGCTACTGGGAACTACCCAGCGCCATCGTCCGACCACAACCATCTCCAACCCTCGCCAAATCTTAAGCCTCTAGGAAAATCAAATTTAGGTTCGCGATCAAGAGATGAAACCTATTCAGTTTTCTCATTCGTGCACGTGAGTTTTATGTCAAACAGTTGTATTTAGAACAATTCACGAGTTTGATAGTGGTCCGCAATTCTTGCTGTTTTGTAATATTTTTGTGTGTGTAATACTTTCGTGTGTGTGCGCACGTGTGTGTGAGGTGGGGGTATCAAGCCACTTTGTAAGGTACTGGATCGGGCGACAGCACAGGTGAACAGATTCGTATTAATTAGCCCCGTAATGGTTTGTAAGGAATTCCAGCACGTTGTTTGTCAAGAGAAAATCATCAAGAGAAAAAAAAAACGATTTCAACAAGCAACAGAAAAAAATATGATATACATAAGGTAGAAAACGAGAAAATATTTTTTAACAAATGGTATTGATAGTTCGGATAACAACCGGGGGATCGGTCGTCAGACTCTATGATGGCCCCGACCTAAAGCTATATATTTTAGTTGGTTGGGACCGGAGCCTTTTTGTCTGTTGCTTGGTCCACCGGGGCTCAACTGGTGACCTTCTTTTGCTTCAGATTTCCAGTGGGGTTGTTTGGCAGGACAGGGATCTCCACCTGTCAGACGGCCCGTTGTATCTGTTGAGTCCTCGTCTTTGCTTCTTCATGGTGTTGAAATTTGATTTATGTGTTTACCGTGATGATTCATTGACGAGTTAGAGGGTTATCATGCGAACCGAACAACCAACTAAATGTTTTGTACCACTTCAGAAACTGAGGGTGAGGTTGGGCCTGTAAAATCGATTTAAGCCCCCCAGTAATTCATTACTGACCGTTCCAAGGCGGTAGTTCTGTTGTCGTTCTTTGTTGCCTGTTTTTGGTGTCAGAGTTTCTGTGATGTTTTACCTTATGTATGTTATTATTATTTTTGGTTCGGTTTGGGTTGCTGAGTGGCCACCTTTTGGGAACAAGCTGCTCACTCGGTTGGCCATATGTTCTCTGTATCTTGATTATTTGTAATCTTAGTTGTTTCCAACTATGGTTTGAGGGCTGGATTTGGATTTTGATTGTTTCAGTTCCTGGTCTTTGCATACTTTTTACTTTGACCAGCTGGCGTATAGACTGGGATTAGCTTTGTTTAAAGCTGGAATTCTTTCGTATGAATTTCAATGTGAGAGTAAAAAGAACTATTTTCAGAAGAATTTTATAATGCAAATACTAGAAACAGCTGCAAACGCTTGCAATTTAAGCTAATAAATTGCATATCTGATTGTTTTTGGTGGTTGAAGAAACCCAGAAGCAGTTCTTAGCTCTTGGGACCGGTAAATACTCTGTGAAACCATCGCTAACCCCGAAGGTTATACTTGTCAGCGTCCTTTACAGCCCGTAAAAACTCTAATCACAGCCACTGTACTAGCATGTCCGTGGTCGGCAGTTTAAATTCGACACAGACGCCAATGAGCATTTAGTTGCCGCGGTCTTTCATTAAGTCCAAGACGGCTGAGAATATGTTTTTATAAGAACAAGGCAATGAACTCGCGCGAACCAATTTAAAACATTACTAGAAATATCTTCTACCAGTAATAGTGAACATGAAAATCTTTCATAATTATCTGCACGGACATACATATCGTCTTCTCCGCACCGTTAATCAATCGCGTGACAAGTAAGTCAATCAAGTAATTCATGGAATTTTTCGGATTGAGTGCACTTGGCGTACAAACCCTTCGGGTGACGGCATTGCCCGGGCTAATATCCTCGTCTCCTTTAGACGTAGTTTGTCACCAAGGTCTCCATATAAGCAAAGTGTAAGAGTTGCATCCATTAGCAAAGTATAGATGTCTCTTGTTTTTTCCATCGGTGTAAAATGTCGGTTTATTAAACCCGAGTATTATCCGGAACGTGCTCAATGTTTTACTGCAATTCTATTCAAGTATGTGTGTCGTTTTACCTTTTGAGCCGTAGTGGAGTCACCTGGTGTAAGCCTAAATGATCAGGAACTAACAAGGGAATGCACCTTAATAATTCTAAGTCACAGGTTATTTTATATATATACATTTTACTTTGTTTTCAGACTTGTTGCCAGTCTGTTGATGTCAAGATGGTGTCGAAATTTGTACAGAATGTAATTTTGAAATTTAAAATATTGTAAATATGATATTTTGAAAAAGAAAAAAACAGGAGAGGAAAAAAGAAAAAAACAGAAAAGGCATACAAAAGCAAAATAATGGAATGGGTGTAGGGGAGGAGAAGGCCATTAAAAATAATTCTTCACAGACATACTTCTGCGTTTGCATAATTGTGATGTCAGCTGGATGCAAAGTTGGAAAAGTCTAACAGGCCAAGTTCTAAGATTTCTTCATGAGCTGGGCACAGTAAATATTAGTATGGTCCACAGCCCTGGCAAATGGCATATTAATGCAGAACTAATGCCTTGTTTTCAATATTATAATGCAAAGCCTGCAAACGCGAACAGGACAATTCTAGCACTTAGTCTGATGACTCAGACGTTGAGCAGGAGGTTCTGATTCCTTTTGAGGACAGGATTACACTCGAATGTGGACAGATTTATGTAGTCACAAGGCAGCAATACATGGAAGATTCATTACAGGACCTGCCTAAGGCTAGCTGGAACTGATATGACAACAGACAAAACCAGAAGAGGATGTCGAGGCTAGTCCAATTTTGATTCTTCTAGAAACGAAACCAAGGCCTGAATGGTCCACTGTATCTAACAGTCCTTCTTTTTTATAAACCCTTTGGAAAAACTGGGATGGGCTCCTCCAAGTATATGCTACCTTTTTTTTGCCGGAGATGGTTATCTGAAGATATCCTCCAGCTTATGGTACCAAAATGTTAGCACAG
The DNA here is from genome assembly GCA_963989385.1 of Ctena decussata. NCBI lineage: Eukaryota > Metazoa > Mollusca > Bivalvia > Lucinida > Lucinidae > Ctena > Ctena decussata. Next base: position 23,409,932 of record OZ022506.1, read on the forward strand.
AGGTCACATTCATGTATCATTGCATCCCATCAGCAGCCCATCTCGTCGCCAAGCATACTGTGGAAAGGCAAAAATATAGGTTTCTACTGGAATGAAATGAAATCAGCTGTTACTGAGTTTTGCAGGCTTTGTGATTCCTCTACTAAAGAAAGCCTTACTAAGCAGAGATGAGCCTATGGGTCATATCCTTAGTGGGGCTTCTATGGATAAAATATGCCTAGACATTCTTGAACCCCTGTCCCCTACCCATCAAATAAACAAGTACTCGCTATGTATGACTGATATTTTGACAAAATGGACAGAAGCAGGCCCCTTACCCAACCAAGAGGCACTAACCGTTACTAAGGCCTTTATCGACAAGTTCGTCAGCCGTTTCGATGCGCCATTACAAAAACATTCCGATCAAGCACGTTGTTTTGAAAACAGAATCTTCCAAGATATGTGCATTTACCAACAGACTGAGAATACCCAAACAACTAGTCAAAGGCCCCATGCCAATGGGTTTGTTGAGTCGTTCCGTAAATCTTGGATAAATATGTTGTCCATGTATTTTCAAGATGACCAAACATGATCGGATGAATATTTTAGCAAGTTATAATCGCATAGTGTACATTCATGAACTCCAGCATTTGGAAGATTTAAAACATGGTGGCTTAACGTGCATCCATGAACTCCATCATCTGGAAGACCTCGGAATATATTTTCTGGTCCTTTGGGATCATTGAGTTCATTTGAGTAATTTCGAAAATAGAGTTCCGCTTAAGCCAGTGCTAGGGGCGTGGCTGGCGTTGCACATTTCATTACTAGTCATGAACAGACTCAGTCAAACCGAGTCTGCTATTTTCTATTCTTTGGTGTGTTCCTTGCTTCCAAAGGATCTTACTTTTCAGAACATATTTATCGTCACTGCAGCTGGTGTCTCCCCGTACATCATCATAGTGCAGATTATATATCCTCATAGTGCATCATCATAGTGCAGATTATATTTTCTGGTCCTTTGGGATCATTGAGTTCATTTGAGTAATTTTGAAAATAGAGTTCCACTTTAGCCGGTACTAGGGGGCGTGGCTGGTGTCGAACATTTAATTACTAGTCATGAACAACACCAGCCAACATTTAATTACTAGTCATGAACAGACTCATTTAAACCGAGTCTGCTATTTTCTATTCTTTGGTTTGTTTTTTGCTTCCAAAGGATCTTACTTTTCAGAACATATTCAAACATGATTGGGATGGGGGCTCGGGTGGTTCGATAGTGTTGTGTATAACTTCCAGTGCCGGGGCGTCCTGCCGATTTGGAACAAGGGCCTATTGTGCTTGCAGTAGGTGCGGGTAGAGGTTGTTTGGACATTTTTTCCTCTCGTCTATCAAATTCCTTCTTTCTCCCTCTCTCTGGGAGACAGCCCGAAATAGACAAACATTCTGTCTCAACGGGCCGTTAAACCCGAAACAACTATTACACTCAATCAACTAAACAATCAATCAAACATGATTACCATAACCATGTAAAAACACACACACACAAGTTTTGTCGTTCGATGCCTTTGATGATAGAACTGTTTCTGGTAAACTGTCCGAAAGATTACCAGAGGCTAGTGACATCGTATGTGAAATCTCCTATTGATTCAGATTTGTTCAGGGACGCCGTCGAAAGGTGGCTGCCTTCTCTTATGGATAAACACTCACAGAGCGTTAAAAACTTGACAGAAAGTTAAGCATCTGCCCCTATGATAGCATCATCACCAAGCCCTTATCTAGATTTTACGGATTAAACATCTCCATCTCGTCCAGCACTCTTGAGCCATCAACCTACAATCTCTGCTGTAAGAAGACACCAAGAAAGAAAACCACAAGGTACAAGGCGGAAGTGATATCCATTGTATTGTCAATGAATATGCAGCGAGACAGTTTGCAAATACGATTTTGTCAGGTCGGAAAATATCTAAATACATTGAGCAGCCTCTAGAAGGGATCAACTAAAGATCACAAGAGCCTAATTATGCGCTTTCCCCATCATTGATAAACACTATATTGCTGAAGTATACAAGGTTGAACTGCCTGGAGTTTCTACATCCCAAAAGGTGCAAACAGACCTGACCAGGAAAGCCTTTGAGCCTCCGTCCAAGAAAAAGTATTTTGCATCCGGCACCTCACAGACAGCACAAAATGTTCACCCTTCGCCTGCTTCATCGGAATCAGAATCTACTACATCAGAATCTGTGGCAGTCTCAGTGCCTGTCACAACTTCTCCTGTTTTGAAAGACTCTTCGTGCCAGCACAGTCTCTCCAGTTTTGACGATTCAACCTACCATAGCAGCATTATATCCATCCGCCAGCTATGTTAAGCCCATTTATTTTCACTGCTGACATTGAATATACATCCTAGCATCTCCATTTTTTAATTTTCCAACCCGTACCGATGGCTGTTCTTGTTCTCCATTCTGTTTATTTATTTAATTTTGGAGGGGGTGGGGGTTGGTTTACTCCCTGAAGAGAACTTCGCCTAGTCAAAGAGGGACTGGATACTTGCAGAATTAATTCTGTTTCGGTAAATTTTGTCAGTTTATTCCATAGCAAATCGGGTAAATCCTATCAGTGCGTGAATACTCCTGACCCGGTCGTAATAACATCAAATACCTGTACAGTGCTGTACGTCAACCGTATTCGTTCAAAAGGCCAATAGGCAGATCAGAAAGAAAGTGAAGACAACATAAGGCTGTGCGATATAAAAAAAAATAACTGTTTAACGGCATCCATTTTGAGGGGTGTTTTTACCACTGCCACTCTCCAACCTCCGTGCCCCCAACCATAGCGTTTTGTGTTTCGATCGATCTGTCAGATTTCCAAAGGCATAACGGTCTCAAAAACTGTTCGGCTAATGTCGGTATATGGTGTTTGAACAACCACGTTCGGGAAATTGCTACTTTCATAGGAGTAAAAGATTTCCTATGTCTGCAAGAAGAAAAACGAACAAACACACTTTGATATAGATAGTGCTTTCAAAAAACAAAAAATGGCAAAGAAAACAGCCAGCTTTTCACCAGTCAAGTGATTACAACGGAAGACAAGACCGAACAAGAATAACAGCAAGGTACCACCAAACAACACACTATGAGGAAAAGCTCTATAGCTAGTGGCTACAAAGCCAAAGAACGTTTCACATCATAACCCTTTGTCACAGATGTGATTTTCGGTGTTTTAGGGGAATCACCGAAGGTGACCCTTTAACGGCGGTTACACGGCAGTTGTGCGGTCAGTCATGTTTATTTTATTATCTCCCGTCATTTGACCTATGACCGCGCGAACTGTCAACATGAATCTTGGTTTGAATTTGTCCAATCGAGGTGTGTTGAAGTTAATTTTAACTGATGTATGCATGTTACAGTGTGATTGATTGGTGTATTTTAATCTTTGGCATGCATTTTAACATGCACGATGCATGCACACCGTTCTTTGTGAAGTCCTGTGCAGTTTCGGCCATGATGGTCTTTGAGATTTCTCGTCGCTAAACATTCACATTTTGGCATCTTATTTTAACTTGACTTTCATTATCAAGTTCTAAGATTGACATGTAGCCAGGTACGATACCAATATTCCATTCGTTCATCCTGCATTAGTTTCCTTATCAATTTATAAAATGTAAACATCCTTTGTTCTTGTGAACATACTTTGATGATTTCTTCAACTGGATTTTATTTTCTCTGCATCTGTTCTGCTGCTCATTGCTTCCTAAAGCTATTTCAGCATTGCATATTCTGCAGACGACGTCATTTTCCTTTATCAAAGTGGCAGAATTATCAGAAACTGTATTCTCTTTGTACGTGCAGTATATGTGTGTGTTTGCCTGCTATGATGAACTACAAGAAGGTCTTTAGTTTTTAAAGCTTCGCACAAAAAAAGTGTTGGTACATTTTGAGCGAGACGTTAATATAACCATTGTATTATGCTTGTATATCGTGGAATATAATCGTTTGAGCAGGCCTACATAGATTGTGTCGCCATGTAGTTTAAAACGTCATTTTCATTGTCATTCTTATTGCTGTCTCAGTTTGAAGCATTTCATAATGCTGAACACATTGACACATATATAGTTCCCTCAAAGAAACCATAGTCTAATTGTTTCGTTCATGTTTTTACCATTGTCTGCGTCTAATTGTGTTTTATTTATTTGTATTCTGGGACACCCATTTCTGATCCTCTATACATATTCATCATTCATAACATGGAAATATCTACAATACAAATATAATATGCTTTATTCTTGTGTTTGTCTGGAACATTGGTATATATCCATAATCGTGCTCTATGACAGGTTGGCGCCGTTCTTTATCATGAACAAGATGAGGCTGGAACGCGTAATTGCATATGCGAGTAGAGGCCTCAGAAATAGTGGAAAACACTATCCTGCACATAAGTTGGAGTTCTTGTGTCTCAAGTTGGCGGTGACCGAGAAGTTCAAAGATTACCTGTATGGTAATCAATTCACTGTCCATACTGACAATGACCCTTTGACTTATGTGTTATCTACAGCCAAGTTAGATGCCACTGGCCATAGATGGCTAGTATCCCTTGGCAATTTCAATTTTAATCTTATTTACCGTAGTGGTAAATCCAACGGGGATGTTGATGGACTCTCCAGAAGGCCCCAGGACACCGTGGAAACTTTTCCAGATGTTGTTTCAGCCGTTCGTCAGGCTCTGACAGTCAAACGAGATAACTTTTCCGTTAGCTGAAACACTAGTTATTACTAGTGTAACTCAGTTATTGATTCTGTAGAATCGCAACCAGATATTTGTTTAGATTCAAATGATTTTAGTACAGTAGACTTGGCCGAGGAACAATCAGCAGACGTAACCATTGCCAGAGTACAAAAGTTGGTTAAAAGTGGCTATTTACCACAAAAGCATGAAAGAGATATGGAGTCTCCCGAAGTTGTTAAATACTTCAGGGAATGGAGCAAGTTATCTGTGTGTAACAATGTTTTATACAGGTCAGCTGTAATAAATGGTGTAGTTACACAACAGTTAGTTTTACCTACACGTTTTCGTAGAATGGTTTTACAACATCTACATGATGATGTAGGCCACCAAGGTCGGTATCGTACTCGGTCTCTGGTTCGTTCTCGTTTTTACTGGCCCGGTTTAGAGTCTGATGTCAAGGATAATGTCCAGAATTGTGACAAGTGTATCAGACGAAAAACTATTCCTAGGTCGAGTGCTGAATTAGTTAGTGTAGTAAGCACTCAACCTATGGAATTAGTGTGTATTGATTCCTGGTTGGAAATGCATAAAAATGGTATTTTGCGAGACTTGCATTAGCTGCTGTCATTTAGGTACAAGACTTGTACTTCTTTCCTCTTTGGCTATAATGTCAGGATAAGGGATCTGATTCTTTCAGCCCCAATTCACTGTCAATATTTTTCTTGTGATATAGCCACCTTTCGCCCTTTAGGTTATGATTTACCTGACATTTATTCTTTAGATTAGCAATAAGGCTTTGTAGCTTATCATTGATAAAACACAGAACAAGTACAAATCAATAAGATCTGAAAGACAGATCCTCTAGAAGTAAAAATTGTTCCAGAGAAACAAAATTAGCAGCGTCAGATTGACTGAGAGTATTGAGATGTGCTACACCGGACATGCTCCATTCAGCAAAGAAAAGGTATCACGTCCCATAAACCACAAAAATAGGATTTGTGATAAAACAAATATGAGGACTAACAATTTTGGAAATATGAGGACTTACAATTTTGGCAAAGCTGTCTTCTTCTATTTCCAATTGTCAAAATGATTTTATTTTTACTTACTGCTATTCTATTTTATTGATAAATCCCTGTAATTATTGAACTAAACACTTGAATTTCTATCAGTTTCAAAAGTGTTTACCTTCAGCAAGCACAACCGGATATGCAAACAAGGAGGTCATTAGGCCCTGAATCGCTCACCTAAGTAAAAGAAGGCTAAACGGGGGTCATCATTAAACAACCTGATACTTTGAAACTGTCAAAATGTGAAAGACACTGGTAAAAGGTCAAAGAATGACCTTGACCTCTATACTCATAAATGTTCATGTACTCATTTAGTTGACTGTATGTATCAACTTCTACATCAAACTCTTCTAAAATCCCATGACTGTAAACAGCTCAAGGTCAACATAAGGTATCACTGGAACAATCTTGGTAGTACTTGGGTCTTCAGTGCTACATACCAAGTGTCAAGGTCATCCGACAACTGGCTCCGGGAGGAAGATTTTTAAAGGTTTTAACCATATATGGACGTGGAAGCCATGTTGGCAACGTGATCAGGACTCCTTGAATATTTTTTCCTGCAATTTATGTAGGCTCCATATGAAATTTAATTCCGGCCCAGTGGCTTTTGAAGACTTGTTTGAAATTGTAGAAATATAAAACTACCTTGGTGAAAGGTCAAAGAATTACCTTGACCTCTATTACTCTTCACGAACATCTTTAGAGAAATGCATATGCCAAGTTTTAGGACAAATCTTCAAAAAAAGTCTTCTTTTTTTCTGTTCTAGCATTTCTTCATATAAAAGCTCCGGAAAGCAAATTTGACCTTGCTGTAAAATTGGTCAAAGTAAACACTAGGTCATCATTTGATCAATTTCGGTAGTACGCATGTACCCAATAATACATACAAAGTTTCAAGGGCATTGATCTATTAGTTCTGGAGAAGATTTAAATGTTTTCCCATACTCGGGCATGGCGACCATGTTGGTCATGTGATTCGTACTGTTCGAACATTTTTTTACGTTCCCTCTACCTCTGGGGGATCTATCTGAAATTTGGTTACGATTTGCCGGGTGGCTTTTGAGATGATCAGAATAATACAGACCTAGGGAAAACATCATAGAATGACCTTCACTTCTTGTACTCACAAATATTCGTGTACTTATTAGGATGACTGTATTTACCAATTTTAAGGCGAAAATCTTCAAACATTTCCGGAAATCTTATGTTCTGGCATTTTTTCCATAAAAAATTTAAACTAAATTTGACCTTGTCGTAAAAAGGTCAAAAGCCATGGCAACAAGCCATACTGTGAAATTTACATAATTCTCATGTGGTTGATAGAGGACTACTCAAGAAACGTTTCTATAAAAGATTTGTCTTTAGTGACATGGCAATAAATGCAAATTTTCAATTTTCCCCATACAAGTCAATGGAAAATTCAAGTTGCCATTGCAACCAAAGTTCTAAAGTGATTTGGAAAAAAAAATAAAAAACTTTTTGGTTCCTCCTGCGTACATATGCTATTTATGAAATTTAGTAACGATGGGCCTAGTAGTTTTAGATGAGATGTCGTTTGAAAATGCTGACGGACGACGGATGAATGACGGACGGACGGAGCTTACCTAAGATCATACTGTCAACGGCCAAAAGGTCTGGAAGTGGTGTAGAAATGCCCATGTTTTTGGACTAATTGACATTAAGGAGGCAAGGCTGTAGATAATAGCTGTTTTGTTTTGGTGGTTTTGGCTCTCTGTTATTTGACTGTTTTTCTCAGTCTCTTTGACTGAGCGACCGATTCGTAGACAACGTAGACATGTTTGTCTGAATCCCGACTGTAGCAGTCAAGGTAAGGAAAAATATTATTATAGCTGCTTCTGGCACTGTTATTTTTATCCCAATAAGGGGCTATTTGGCCATTTTTTCACCTAGTTTTGCCCTTTACAGTGACAGCTAGGGGCCATGATGGCTCCCAAATTCTGTTTATTTCATATATTTCATTGATAAATTTCCTCAGTATTCGTGTATGACCGTTCGCCAATGACCAAAAGCATCCCCGCCTCACCTCTCATCGCGCTTTTGGCCATAGAGACTACACTGCTTCTACAGCTAATGCATTTCAGTTTGAAAGTGAATACAAGCAACTTTCGAAAACCAAATAATATGACTGAAAGGTAGTAAAAAACGAAGTTTAAGTCAAAACCGGGATAAATGAAAAATGTTTTCTGCTCCATACGGGATCTGATTTTGGTTGAATGAGGGTGTAACAAACAAAGTAAATCCGCTCTTGTACTCTAAACATTGATTTCTTTCACTAGACTCTATTTTTCCCCCTTGTGAATAGTAAGCAAACATTTTTTTTGTCTGGTCAACCTGAAAAAATATTATTTGCTAATTATCGGTTTTTAGGATTTTAAGGCTGTCATAGGACATAGAAAACTGTCGATATTTGGCTCTGTTATAAGCAAAGGCCGTTATTGCAAGGTAAGCAGGAGCATTTTATAAAGTTAAGATCCAATTTTGGTTCAAGAAGAAATTGTGTGTCATTCGGTAAACAGCACACACAAACAATTATGATTGGCCTTAACTCAGTTCCACGGACAGAGTGTCAATTTATTCTGGTCCTTGGGTGGGTTGGGTCGGTAATTAAAATAAAGTGTGTTTACTGTAACCTGTCTGTGACATTTTTTCTCCAAATATTTTACACATTTAATCAAGCCACAGAAAAAAATGAAAAAGAAAAACTGACTATTTCTGGCACAGGCAGTTTGTCTTTTCAGCTTTCTTGCTGTCTCTTCCTTGCATTGTTTCAATCAAATGGCAGGATTCGAAGCCAAGCGCATTATCTTTAATTTAGGTAATAGGAATGAGGGTTCTATTAGATCCTCAAACAGAACTGTTTCATCTATGAAAAATGTCAACATCAGCAAGGCCCTGGCAATATTTAGCTCCAACCCCTATCCCGATGATCAAATTGAGGACAAAACACAGATACCTACCGACGAAGCAGAATAACCTACTGCTCCATCTACTTCAGCAAATTCTGCTGTGTGCCCTTGGCGTTTGACAGTCACGTCAATCTCCACCCCTCCATCCCCCACCCCCGCTCAAAAAAAAAGAACAAAAAACGTTACATGTCCTTAGCTTGTATCCAATTCTGGCAATTCTAGCGTACTGTCGGATTCCAATTTTCATCATTGTGACTTTTATCTGAATTTTCCATGTCAGTGGTGCTACGTGGTAGAAATAATTTCAAAGTCAACTTGATAACATCCAATCGAATCACCGTCATAACGTATTTATCGACAAAGGCCCATATGGCCACAGATGGGCACGAAATCATGTCACAATGGACCCAATTACTACTACATTTTGGTTGGCTATTCCGCGTTATGATGTCTGAAATTGTTTGTTACTTGATACTGTTTAATTAACATAGAAAATGATAAATTGCGCCGTATTACAGCGTCTAAAAACAAATCTCTCCACGTCTGAAATTCTTCTCTAGCTGTTGGAATATATCTTGTTCATTAAATGTCCACTGTCCGAACCTGTAGCTGTAATGCTGAGGATAAACAAAGAAACAAAAAAGAAAAAAAAAACTTTCAGTCTATTGTTCTATCAAAACAATTGAAATATATGTCTGTGGTGCTGGCATTGTCAAAAGTAAGCTGTAATTATAACAGGCGTATCCATAGTTATTTCGACAGTCATGGTCTGAAAGACTAATTGAGCGCAATAAAAATATATAGTTTAATTATTAGCTCGCCTGAACGAAGTTCAAGAAGAGCTATTGTACTACCCCGGCGTGGGCGTCGGTGTTAGCGTTATCGGCGGCGGCGTTGACGTTAGCAAAATGTTAAAGTTTTACGTTAAAGTTTTTTATGTGATGGGCAAGGCGCTGTCAGGCGAGCTATCCTGTCCCTGTGACAGGTCTTGTATATTTTAGAATGAAATGCTTATCACGTCGAGTTCACCAAACCAGATAGGACATTTTGTTGTATTAAACATACATAATTCGTTGCGAGTGAATATACGCAGTTTTGTTTAATTAAATACTTACCTGATCATCGCGTTGATTTTGTAGGATGGAGGATAGTCTTGGTTGGTAAAATGAGTACTGATCCATACTTATGTCCTGTTCACTAGACCTGGAACTGTGATGTAATGGCATTCTTTCATCTACATCAGATGACGGTTGGGCTATGATCGTTCGATATAAAGGAGCCACTGTGCTAGTAGACAATCTTTTTGTGCTGTGTTCAAGCCGCTTGGTGCCAGCAGGATCAAGACTTACTGGTCTAGCTGCCATTACATCCCCGTGTGATCTTTTATTATTTACGACGCAGTGAAGCTCGCTGTCGATCGAGTCAACAAATGTGTTACAGGTAGTGTCAAAATAAACTGTCGCTGATGTCTCATAACAGTTATTAGTTTCAGCGTTATTGAAGTCTTTACTAGAGCTGACATCATACAGGACGGTTGTCGATCGTTTGTAGAGTATCAATGGCTTACCTATCTTTGCCTTTGGTTTTCCATGTAAATTTATTCTGGGCATACATTTTTCATGCAAGCAGAAATTGTGATCAGAGATGATAAGAATTCTCTTCTTTGACACAAAGAGCAGTAGGTTATCTTCTAAAAGTTGTGCTATTGTAGCCACATTTTGATGTGTAAAGCAGGCCTTGTGTGGGATTCCCTTTACCAAAAGTCTGTCTGTAATGTCCCACGCTTTTGCATCAACGGTTATCTTCGTCATTGCCTTCAATGACTCTGCAAGTTTTTCCCTTATGACTTGTAGAGGGACTTTTTTGTCAGTAGACAAAAAATGTGTTGATAGATCTGTATCGTTTGATAGCGGATTCATTTTTGACAATGCCATCATGCTTCATTTTAAAACTGTAAAACTAGACTGGATGTTGAAAGCTAATTTGAGTTCAGAGCTTGGTCCAGAATAGATCCTCGTTCATATAAACACCAATGTCCTAAAAGAGATAAGGTGGGTAAATAAAATATATTACTATAAATTTTGTTTGTAAACCACTCTTCCCCAAACCATATCGGATTCCCTTACCCTAAAAATGACAGGTCACAGAAGGAAATGGTCTTTTCAAACAAAAGAGTCATGACGGACAAACTTTCATTTCATTTTACGAAAAACGGAGCATAACTCTGTCAATAATGAATGCAAATTCCGATATAATAAACCTACCATAGGAATGATCAACGCATCGCCTTCCAAATGTCAATGCGCATGCCTTAGAACTATGTATAGTGTTATTCGAAAATACTACCGACGTTAAATACCTTAGTATTTTGACAGGCTGGAACAAGTCCGATAGCTTCGAGTATGCAAACTAGCAAGAGAATTCCTTGCACCATAACTCTGTAGTGAATCGTTCAAACCTGCCCGACCGATATTTCATGGCCACCATTACAGATTATAACTTTCAAGGGAACGTCAACTGGAAATTTCTATCAAGCAGAGAAAGTTCACCCATTATAAAGTCAGCCGGTTTCAATGGATTATATGTCACTGCCCTTGTTCATAGTCAAACGTCACACAACGGTTGCAATATGTCTAAAATTGTGCGTACAAGAGTGTCAAATGTTTCCCGCAGGCTGGCAGCTCATTCGCTATATCAGTTCAAAGACAGAGAGTGTTCCGTTTTAACACAGTTATTGCATTTGCCGGCCATCCTAAATAAAGACCCGAGGCCAATTAAAAATGTTTCATTACCCGAGCCCACAAGCTTGCACGGGAAATTTGGTTCCGATCGAACAAGCGATTTCGAAGAACCTATCGTTAGAAGTTGTGGGTAAGCGACGCCTGCCTATAAATTGTTGAAGCCACAGTGTGATCGAGTGGTTAGAGCTCTTGACTTTGGAAAAGCTTCTCCTTTAGTGATATCTTAGATGCTTGAAATGCCTCTCGAAGACTTTCTAAAACCCTAAGTCCTAGACAACGTAAACTCCGCCTACTGAATTAATACAGCCAGTGTAGATCTTTGTGAGCGCATAGAACCAACAATGGCAACCTACGTCATAGTATTGACTTTCTATCCGTTCTGTCAGCATTAATTCTATTAAGAGTTGCAAACAAAGACACAACCGAATATCTAGCCGATGTGGTACCGATAGGTGTTTTGACTCATTGTTAAATGTGCAAACACTTTAATACTGTGATTTTAATCGATACTGCTTAATACGTGTTTATAACTGATGTTCACATCAAATATAGTAGTGAAGTGTTCGATAATTCCTCACTTATTTTAGAGTCATGTGCACCATATATGGATCATATGTGCTACTAGGGACGGGCCCGGCTCATTTTCATGTGGAATTCTCCTAATATTTCGTATTTTTACCAAAGGAAAAACTGGCAGAGCTACTTCATTTTGCCGTCGAATAAACATTTGTGACATCTGCCTTTGGCGTCGGTTGTTACCCCTGAGAATGTTGAATGCAAGTTTGAAGATCAAAGAATCCAAATTGCAAACTGTATTAAAAAATAGACTTCTACTGAAATTGCTAGCTGACTATCGGCCAGCACGAAGTTTGGAATTCGGAGCACCTGAGAGCTTGAAATGTGCGATGCATAACATTTTCCATTAAATATATCTGTTGCTGCAAGTGACTGTTCTTTCCGTTTTCTTGTTACATGTACTTATTCACATTTACTTTTCTTGTGTTGAGTTTTGTCATTGTTCCTCCGAGTTGTAAGTTTGTTCTAAACTCAAGCCTCAAATTAGAATCTGTATTTTGTATTTGATAACGGGTTTGATGAAACCAGAACAAATACTTAAACCAAATGTACGTACCAGTGATTTTTAGCTGACCTGAAACGAGCTCTTTAGCAGCTTGATTCGTGGTATTGACTGTATCAAGTCAGGGTCCTGCTGATCCATACATTATCTCGAATGATCTGAAAATACCGTTGAAAAGTATTGTTCAAATATGCATAGTCATTTCAATAAAATGGTAAAGTAATTACCAGCCATTTTTATGCGAAAGTGTAACATTGCAATTTTATAGTCCTCAACAAAACGAAACAAACTTTATATGTTTGTAAAGAGGTGTCAATTTAATTGCATAGTTTACTCTACGCAAGACTTATTCTATAGATCACAACGGTCTGTGTATTTTTAACAAATAGAGGATATTTGACGTTTTCAGTGTGAGATCGATTTTTATTTCACCGAATGAACACCATAAGCAGTATTTTCACGAGTGGCGAAGCAACGAGTGAAAATACCACTTTTGGTGCTCATGAGTGAAAAAATAATTCATCTTATACTGAAAAAGTCAAATTTTACTATTTTTTTATGCTTGAAAATCGCTGTAATTCTGTTTATTCAGAGTGTCAGGCATCACGACAGAAACACAACTTTTTATCTAGCCGTTTTTCGTCAAATTTGATGCTTCCAGTGTGTTATTGGGTATGATATTGGTTGTTAACAAAGTTTGCAACTAACAGATAGCTTCAAATATCATTTTGATGAACCGATCTAAAAGAAAATTGCCAAGAAAGAATGCCTACGGGAGACTTAGGCGGCCTGACGTCGCGTGCAGTAACAATGTTTCGTTGGCGCTTTAAGTGACGTCATTAACGGCGTAATGACGCGCAAACATGCGTGACGTAATTTTTGTCAAGCCAGATAAGATTTAGCAAATTAATCAACAAAACACTTGAGGTTATTTCACAAAAATCCAATTTCTGAAACAGTGAAATCGAAAGTGATAATTTCACTGTTTGAAACAGTGAGATTATCAGTTTCGATTTCACCGAGAAATTTCTATAATTCATTGAAAAGTATAAAATAATTTTGAATAATTAAACCTCAAACACAGATTTCTGTGGCTCTTATAACAGTTTGTTTTATTTTATTTTATTTTAATTCGCAACCCTTCATGGACGCATACCCAGTTTGAATCTTACAATTACTTTTACACTTTCTGATGGACAACCTGTTTTTAACTTTATTTTATTTATTTGTTTATTTATTTACCTACTTATTCTTTCATTTTCTTTGAACGAGATTTGCGTTTTAAAGTAAACGTTTTGAAACTTGAAAAAATACGATTTTCAAATTGTTTACATTCTGGCATATCATACTATTTCACATGATTTATCAAATAACTAAGTTTTCATACATTGCGCCCCCACGCCCCATCTCTATGTTTTCAGTAAAATAATTACCGCTTTGTCACAGCTGATAACAGGGTTATTAAAACATTATTTGATATCACGTCAGTTTAGAAGTGCGCTTGTGCAAATGATATTAAGTAGTGTTTTAGAGGCGATCTCTGAAGGCGACTGGCTACCCATTAACTTTGGACGTGGTTACTATGTTCGATAGGTCAAATGACGTCACCGAATCACGACATCATGCATATGGCAACGTGAGCAACTTCGGGCAAAGCAATTTCGGACAAAACAGCATTTCATTTCCATTTGTTTGACACTTATGAACGCGTTAAAATCTTTTAAATGAATAATGATAATTAGAAAACCATGGAAGAGTATTTTGATTTCACGTTTAACAGGCTTGGCCAGAAACACGGAGGAATGGCTCGACAAGCTTTGCCCTTCCTACGCTGTTTCTTGCCTCGCCTGATAACCTTGATATCAAACGACACTAACATAGTGTTGTGTTTTCAACCACTGTTCCTATACAAAAGTTGCACCATAATATTTTCCACTAACTTATCAACGCGATATCAGGCGCGTTTAAGGCGTATTCTGTAAACAGTTAATCATCTGGTAAGTGCTAAAATAGTGACATTTATTCAAGGACTTACTTACGTCAGAAATGTGTTTTATCATTTTAAGACTCATATAAAAGCATACATATTCTGCTGCAGGTATTTCTACAAAAAATACATCTTAAGATGGAAGGATAATTTATTTAATCGATGAGACATGCTTATGCATATTATTTCTGTAAACCTTAAATTATGCATTACAGAATAAGACAAAAAAAAACATATATTTCCCAGTTTTGTTTCCTAGCAAAACAATGTTTAATACAAAAATATCCCCAAAAGAGACAACAGCCATTCAGTGCTGCAAGCACGGTCTGTTCTTACCGAACTATTTGTTTTCCTGTTATTCCGGTTCTACTATAGAGTAATGCCTCCTAATTGCGCAGATGGAATGACAACTGTATAGACCTTGGCCAGACTGGTTCTTTTAAAGAGTAGGTCTGATCTCAGTTTCCACTGTTTGTACAGACCTATCTGCCCGAAAACTTAGGATCTATACGGTAGGCATTGTCAGAGTATATGATTACTGCTTATACTCCACAGTTGACCGATTTTATCATGAACAACAATTCTGGTTTGTCTTAACAAAAACATATTCAGTATACAATCACTTAAAGATGATACATATAGTCTCGCACAAGAATATTTATGTGAAGTGAAAAGGAATGCAATGATCAGGACTTAACACAATCAAATCCTACAACCCGCTCTAATAGCCAAAACGGAAAGGAGCACATATACAAGAAGAAAAAAATGACAAAAGTTTACGAAAGACACGCACGGCATACCGAATGAGCAGTTGTTTCCCTTACAAGTGGTCATTCAGGTACCCGAATTAAAAGCAGCATCAACATCTATGTTTTACCTATTTTTATTTTAAATTGAAAAAAAAATAAAACCAAAAAGAAAACAAAATGGGCAACTATTCAGGTGACTAGACCGCTAGGGACCTCAGACAAGCGGTCATAACACAGTAATACTGAGGAACCACAGCAGAGGTACCGCAAAAAATTACTGTTCGGGGGAGTGGGGAGGGCTTTACGACCCAAACTGTCTTACCATTCACAGATGAAGTGACCTTATTAGAGGCTTTATTAGCCGAAACTACGTAGTCTGACCCATGTTCCTACTACTGTATGTATTCTCTGCTCGTGAAGGAACTTTTTTAGATTTTATTTATACATAGATGCTTACAACAGTAGCCCCTCTTGGTTTTGCACCTCGAAAAACTAAGATACATTCCAGGGCTTTTGAACGGATTAGAGTACTTTCAAAGATTTTAGTGGGGATAATCTTACTCGAAAATTATTATGAAAAATATTGGTAATAGATAAAGATTGACAGACGACGCCGAACTTTGATTCAAAGGTTGCAATTTCACCATCGGTATTCTACTTAGAAAATTAGAAATGAATGTGGAATCCGCACAGAAGACGCGGAATGTAACTTAACAGTGGTTAAAGCAATGTTTAGGCTGTTTGTGATCTAATTAGTTTCTGAAATTTGTTGTTATTTTTTCGTAGTCTACCTGATAGCGTGCTATATATCAAACAATTGAAAATGCGGAAGTGAAAGATATTATATCAAAGTAAACGACTCTCTGAACTCTTAATCTGCTTTGAAAGTAAACAAAAGTATAGACTTTATACACTATAAAACAAAATAAGATAACCATTACCGATCGTATCGTTCCTGACTTGAAAATATGCAGTCTCTGAGATAAGGAAGTGATTAAAACAGGGAAGGGCAAGTACCACTCTGCCTTAAGTATTTATCTGTAAATAGTTATGAAACTCGATTGGTGTCCTGTGAAAATGGTTTTTGTCCTTTTTACGTACTTTCGTATTAAGGATGTCTATTTTTATCCTTTTGTTCATCTTTTATCCGTTTTCGCTTTTTATCAAACTTTGTACAGTAGAACTTCAATGGCTCGAACCCTGATGACTCGTTTACCATGCATGGCTAGAACTCGTTCTTGGGTCCCTGGAGGTCAATTCTTTTTATATAGAAACTAACCCTGGATGGCTAGAACTACCTTTGGCTGGACCTAATATTCATGCACGCTGCGATACTGTAAATATGTATATTCAAATTCGCATGACTGTTTTATTGCATTTAGTTTGTAGTGTGTTTATCTCATCATTTTATTCATGTTCGGTGTGTGTGTTTATACTACATTAACTACGCAAACATGCCTACGCACCAGCACAAAATGTCAAGAGTCTTTGATTTTATACATTAGTTTTCCAAGACCCACATACTGCGTATCCAGCTGTGCAGGCTTATCTGAAACATCGTCGTCTTGCTCATGTTATATGGTATTTCTTTCGCGACTCTGCTCAAAAGGACGACAGTGTAAGAATACTAATTACATGTACGTGTAAACCTTTGATATATGACCTTGATCAGCTGATTGTTTGTTACCTACTTATACACTTTGCTATATATGGGTATAATATACAGTTGAGCATAAATTACCCGGACCGCATATAGCTTCAACTGAAAACAGGTGAACACAAAAACTTATCATCTTGTCTTTTTTTCAATGTCGGTCCAGTCTTTGTTCTTGCGTTCGAGTCTGGTTCAGCTAAGATTATTAATTATCTAGCCTCTAGGGCATTCATCTTCGTCATCATCTCACCTATTCCACTATGCATTTTTCATCGTTGTTGACAGTCAGTGTTGTCCAGGGAGATACTGAAATTTACAAAAAAAATTTCCCTCGGTCAAAATTGGGAAAGCTTGATCTATTAGAATCGAGTCGGCCAGCTTCGGACAGCGGGTAAATTTTGACATAACACTGCAAACAGTAAAAATCCAGATCATACGGCTCATAATGACCTGATGTCCGAATTTATCTGACTTGACCCTAATTCAACGTAAAGCAAGGGTGAATGCTGAAGACTCGGCATCATCCGGTGCATAGGGGCTGTAAGTCGGGCGAAAAGGCCGTCATTAGGGCGAATTTTTCTTATAGCGACTTAGCGTACGGCAAGGGTCTTCTGCGCTTGCAGTAGATGATGACGGGGGAGTGGATATAGTTTTCTTTCATCTATCCTGCGTTTTAGTTGTATCTCCCTCTATCTGGGAGACGGTTCGCTATAAAGACGGAAACACTGTTTCAAAGGGCCGTTAACCCCAAACAACGGACGAGCAAATCAATATGCAAATCTATGCTAAAAATAGACAAAAGCACAGCACAAATGTTTCTAAATACTGTTTTATAAATACAGTGATTCATTTCTATAAGTGGAACCAATACAACTTAAGCTGTCATCAAAAACCTTTCAAAATGGGACAAAGAATTTTGACAAAAGGAATGAAAACAGATACTCACGTAATGTCTGTGGGAAACCAGTTCGTAGGGAAAATAATTACTATACGTGACAAAATGGGCTACGCAGTGACAAATCTACCTCAGGGCTTATGCAACAAGCACAAATCTAATTATGCAGCTTGGCCAAGGATGCGCATTCCATACATTCAATAATTATACCTTGCTCCTCCAAAAACAAAAACTAAAAATTACCAATGCGCTGACTTGACTGCGCAACCACACAGGCTAGGTGAGCTTACGCAGTTCGCATCATACTTTTCTCTAAGCGTGTAGACTCTAAGTCTAAGGTTGCACACAAGAATATTTAATGTTTAATTTAAAGAAATACCCATTAGCGCTATTTTTTATCAAATTATTCAATTCATATTATAAATCAAACCTTACTTACCTGTGCATAGAAAGATAGTTATTGATTTACTGCGCCATTTTAAGACTATATACAGTAGTTTTTAATTATTATTATTATTTTGTTGTTGTTGTTATTGTTTTTTTGCTAGATCACCATAGATTCCGAATCTACAAATAAGAAAAATATTTAAAAAATAGAAAAGAGCTTTGGCTTTAATGGAGACACTCGGCCTAAAAGTGAGAAATTATCATAGAAAAAACGTCTTGAAACGGTCCCAAGTAAGACTACGTCGTGAGGTTTAAGCTATATAGGCTGTAGTCTGTTGCTTGAAGCCTGTCTGTAGTTTTTGCTTTAGCTTCAAATAAGAAGTATGCGTTCGGTTGACATAGGTGTCTTGTATCTCACCAGTTAGATCGACATCTATTTCATTTAGAAAAGATGGGTGCATTCAGGGTGCTGCTAAGCTTAGGGATCTCTTACGTGATGAATGCTGACCTTTTTGGTACACCTCCTAAATGGACTCAGTAAAATGGAGTGTGCATTTTAGCGCAGAGTTTATGCTATACTCCCGGCGTCGTAGTCCGAGTATGCGTCAGCGTTTGCGTTCGTGTCCGTGTATGTGAGCAGTTAAACCATTTGCGTTTAGGTCTTTATCTCACAAAGTATAAGGGCAAGAGTATTGAATACTTGGTACATACTTACATCAGCACATGATCACCTGTATGTATGCGTCATGTATGACCTTGCCAAACTGGTCATGGTCTACTGGCTTTGACAAAAAGTAGGTTAGTGTATGTTAAGCATTTGTGTTGAAGTCCGTATCAAAGTAATTCTAATAATATATAAGGGTTAGAGTCATGATATTTGGTCATTACTTGCATCTGGACGAGGGCATGTGAATGTAACTAACCATGCAGGACAGTGAACTACATTTGTATGCTTCAATGTCTTCATGATATTTTCTGTTCCTATATGGGCTACAGTTATGATACTTTGCACACACTTACATATGGCCAAGATCATTTCAGTAGCATCCTCTCTGTGTGAATTTGACCTATATTTTATGCTTCATTGACTTAATTATAACTTCACTGATTTTATGATATTTCTCAGTTTTTATATGGGTCAGAGCCATGATACCTGGCATAAAATGGTTGGGGCCGGAGTATGCCTTGACTGTTGCTTGGTTACTCGGGGTCTAACTGGTTGTTTTCTTTTGCTCCGGTGTTTCAGTGGCGTTGTTTGACTTCCCAGGGATCTCCTGGCTCCTGATGTTGCAATATGTTATTTCTGGCGAGTACTCGCTGATATTTTACGTGATTTGTTTGTTTGCGATGATGCTTCATTGATGAGCTAGAAAACCTTCATGTGGACCAGACAGCTAACAAGATGTTTCGAACCACTGCAGAAGCATAGGCGAAGTTTGGATCCAGTAAATCATGTTGAAGCCCCCCCCCCCCCCACCCCACCCCAGTAATCTTTTGCTGCCCTTTCCAAGGCGGTACTTTTTGAACTGACTTTATTATACCCCGACATATGAAGTATGTCGAGGGGTATATAGTTTTCGTCTTTCCGTCCGTTCGTCCGCCTGTCATTCCGTCCGTCCGTTCGTTCGTGCGTGTGTGCGTTCGTCCGTCCGTCCGTTAACATTTTGCGTTAAAGTTTTGCGTTAAGTTTGTTTCGTTTGCTTATTTAAAGAGTAACTACACTTTAGGAACTGACTGAATCAGATCCCAAACCCTATCCCCAACGTCAAAGGGAAAGATTGACAAAGACATCCCAGCAAACAGTATATTACAAATGATAAGCCGAGTCAGCAGCTCTTTCCCAAAAAGGTGGAAACTCAGCTATCTTTACTGAACTAAATAATTTAGACCAACAGAAGGGTTACAACAGACTAAGCAAATTATACGAAAAACATTTAACAACTATTTTTACCTGTTTTTTATTTTTATTATAGAAGGGTTAAAATTAGAACACAATAAACTAAACAGCACCGAACATAACACGAATGCATCCGCAACGAAAGTACCGCCTTGGGACGGTCAATAATAACTACTGGGAGGGGGTTTAAACCGGTTTTACTGGGCCCAAACCTTCACCCTTACCCTCCGGCGCGGTGCACACAATTAGTTGGTAGTTCGGTTCGTATGGAGGTCCTCTAACTCATCAGAGTCATCATGGGCAACAATTAAAATCAAGAAAAGACCGTGATGAAGCAAGGATGAGGACTCGACAATCAAAACGTATTGACACTTATGTTGCTAATATCCTTTGATAAAGCCTGTTGGTATGTGCCTAGATTTACTTACAGGTTCAAGCAGAATACTTATCATCATCTGGATGCTGCTGCTTACCTAAGGTCAAGGTCACAGACTGAAGCAGTTGCGTTAAAGTTTTGTGTTAAGGTTTTAATTTTGCTTATGTTTCCAATATCCTTAGATGAAGCCTGTTGGTTTGTGCCTAGATTTACTTACAGGTACAAGCAGAATACTTATCATCATCTGGATGATGCTACTGACCTTAGATCAGGTCACAGACTTAAACATTTGCGTTAAAGTTTTGCGTTAAGTTTATATTCTTTGCTTATATTTCCAACATCCTTTAATGAAACCTTTTGAAATATGACTGGGTTTACTAAAATGTTCATGTAGAGTACTTGACAGCATTTGGATGCTGCTGCTGACCTGCGGTCTTCTTTTATATTTCTTATATCCTTTGATGAAACCTTTTGATACTTGACTAGGGTTACTTTTAGGTTCATACAGAGTAGTTTACATCATCTGGATGCTGCTGCTTACCAAAGGTCAGGGTCAAAGACTTATGAATTTGCGTTAAAGTTTTGCGTTATACTTATATTCTTTGCTTATATGTGCATCACAAATTTGATGAAACCTTTTGATATATGACTAGGTTTACTTAAATGTTCATGTAGAATTCTTGACATTATTTGGATGCTGCTGCTGACCTACTGTCAAGGTCACAGACTTAAACATTTGTGTTAAAGTTTTGCGTTAAGTTTATATTCTTCTTTTTATATTTCCAATATCCTTTGATGGAACCTTTTGATATTTGATCAGGTTTACTTTAAGGTTCATAGCTGCTTACCAAAGGTCAAAGTCACAGACTTGTATATTTGCATTAAAGGTTTGTGTTAAGTTCATATTCTTTGTTTATATTTCCAACTTCCTTTGATGAAACCTTTTTGATACATGACTAAGTTTACTTCTATGCTCATACAGATTAGTTGACATCATCTGGATGCTGCTGCTGACCAAGGTTAGGGCACAGACTAATATGTTTACATTAAAGTTGTGCGTTCAGTTTGGTATTCTTTGCTGATATTTATAATATACTTTGATGGAACCGTTTGATAGGTGACTAAGTTTACTTCTAGGTTTAAACCATGTATAAGATTGGTTTCATTAGGCAGTAGTTTCATAAGGTGGTGGTTTCATTAGGCGGTGGCGCTGGTCGGGGGTATACGTGAGCCCCTGCTCACTTGCTCTAGTTTTTTTTATTATTATCTTTTTTCGTAGACTATATTACAAAAAACCGACATTTTCCATCAAACCTTGACACCAGTGTGTGTTGTAAGATAGAGTATTAGTTTACTGTCAGAATGTTACGGGCTGATCAAAATAGTATTCATCAGATTAAAAGACAAACTCTCTTCAAAACAGATTGCACATGCGTCTAGTCTAGACACGCGTGATTTGCGTATGGCATAAGACTGGTTTTGCCAAGACACGAGGTATGCGCAAGGAAAAATGTGTTTCACCCCATCTTAGTAAAAATGAATGCAGTCCCATTAGTGTCATTTCTTTTCGCACTCTTTACGGCACTCCAGTCTATGATGCTCATGTTGTGAATGCATAAATGATACCACAGACAAGTCTGATTCTTCTCGTCCCATGTGGCAATTTTCTGAGGGTGCGGCTCTTGGGTTACATCATCGATAATCAAGATTATCAAGGGTCGGTCATATTTGCACGTGCATTTTATGCCCATCTCTTTTGTTGAACGTTATGAGCCTTGTCCGGTAAAAATACGTTTGACGCTATAAGCAAACAGTTGGTACCAAGATAAGTCTACGCAAATGCGTAGTCTGTCGGAGTAAGTGCAGTGCACCTTTTGATTCACAGAAGGCGTACTTATTGCGCTAACCCTGTTCTGATTGTGACAGTGCAAAGCCTAGTTTAGACATAGTTGTTTTGCATATACTATGAGGCTCATTTTATCACGACACGACTCAAAATGGCCTGCGCAAGGAAAAATGTGTGTTCAGCCCATAATGTTTGCGGTGAAATATGCTTTTATACGCTACCAGGAGGTACCAAGATATGTTTACGCTCATGTGTAGTCTACCCTGTTCTGATTGCGCATGCGTCTAGTCTAGACACGCGTGATTTGCGTATGGCATAAGACTGGTTTTATCACGACACGAGGTATGCGCAAGGAAAAATGTGTTTCACCCAATCTGGGCAAAAATGAATGCAGTCCCATTAGTGTCATTTCTTTGCGCATTCTTTACGGCGCTCCAGTGTGTAATCTCAAGATTGTTTATACATGTTGTGAACGCATAAATGGTACCACAGACTGGTCAGATTCTTCTCGTCCCATGTGGCAATTTTCTGAGGGTGCGGCTCTTGGTTACATCATCGATAATCAAGATTATCAAGGGTCGGTCATATTTGCACGTGCATTTTATGCTCATCTCTTTTGTTGAACGTTATGAGTCTTGTCCGGTGAAAATATATTTGACGCTATAAGCAAACAGTGGGTACAAAACTTGCTGGTTAGGGCACCCTTATAAGTTCAACCCATGGTGTTATACTTCGGGCGAAAGGAGCATAATCAGAACCACATACCAGAATGCGTCTACAGAGGTCCTTGGGCCTGGGATGACGTCTACTACGTAAGAAACGTAAGATACGTAAGAAACGTAAGAAAACTAAATACACGCAACTGCGTAGTCTGTAGGAGTAAGTGCGGTGCACCGTTTGATTCATAGAAGGCGTACTTATTGCGCTTACCCTGTTCTGATTGTGCTAGTGCATAGACTAGTCTGGACATAGGTGTTTAGCACATACCATGAGGCTCATTTTATCACGACACGACTCAAATGGCCTGCGCAAGGAAAAATGTGTGTTCAGCCCATAATGTTTGCAGTGAAATATGCTATTATACGCTACCAGGAGGTACCAAGATATGTCTATGCTGATGTGTAGTCTACCCTGTTCTGATTGCGCATGCGTCTAGTCTAGACACGCATAATTTGTGTATGGCATAAGACTGGATTTATCACGACACGAGGTATGCGCAAGGAAAAATGTGTTTCACCCAATCTTGGTAAAAGCGAATGCAGTCCCATTAGTAGACTAGTGAAAATGTTACCGTTAATATAGAAAAAGAATTAACTTTCTTTTTTCTTCTTTTTTCTGGCCAGTCTATAAAACTTGAATCTGCTCCTTTTCTGATCATGAAGAAGTCGAGCAATAAGTATAGACTGGCTGTAAGACTACAGTGGTAAGAACTGGGAAAATATGATGAATGACTGATATAACTTCTTCGCCTAGTGGCTAGGCTATAAATTAGTGGGTGGGGTATCTTAGCAGCACTTTAAATTTGTTTATTAGAAACAAATGAAAACCATAAGTGATAGGAAACCTAGTACTGAACTACTTTTAAACCATATCGATTCTAATGCAAATTAGGAGGTGTATATTAGTTACACGGTTTTAGGGTTGTTTGAACTGATTTAACACATTTTATGCATTGTAACCATAGAAACAACATCTACAAAATACGTTTCTACATCGTTATTTGCAAAGATGGAATATAACATGTCTTATTATTTATTTTTTTGTGGCAAATGCAATTTGGCAGAGTGGTAATTAAGGCACAAAACTAGAAAACTGTTGTTTTCTGTAAAATTAAAATCGCAAGAGGGAAGCCATTTGCACGTGCATTTATTCTTTAGTTAGTGAAAGTTTACAGCTAATTAATTTTGTTATGAACTGTCCTTATGTTGACGTTTCAAGACATGTAAACGGTTTATTCAGGCCAGGCTGCCATTTTCAATAATTCTGATTTAAAGAAGTGCTATTTTCCCAAATTTGATTTTTTCTCCGACTATATCTACTTTTAGTTGCCATGGTTTCAACAACGTGCAGGGACCGATGCTTTGAAGGTGCGAAGAATAACAATTACATTTAGTCCTAAGCACCATACTGGTCAAGTATTTCATACTTGCATCAGGAGAGATACATTTTCCCTTTGAAATTCTTGAAAATATGTAAAATTTGACCGGCCTAAAAATGGTTGCCATGGCAACAGTAATTGCTTAGATATCTCGAGAACCGTTTGACATATTTCACTAATTATTTCACCGCTCTCCATCTTCCGTCGAGAGCTTTAAACCACGAAATTTTGAGCAAAATACAAAATTTTGATTTTCCATCCAATGCTCGATGCTTACAGTCAGCTTCTTTTAAGTCGTTCAGAGAAGCAAACAGGAAGTTACGAAAAATATCTCCATTTGCAACAGTGGCAGAAAAACATGCGAGTCTACCCATACACCTGATTCTAAAGCACTTACATATGTTACGTCACATTTGATAACGTCAACTATTTGCGACGGTGCATTCTGCGATACACTGCAGCAAACCCGACGCCATTTTAAAACGTCGCTTCATATCCATCAGGGGTTTAGGTGGCTTGGTGGGGGACGCCTGTGCTCGCGGGTTAATACGTAGGCGTCTCTTACCTGATGTCTGCAGCTAATGTGTCCCTCGGGATGCGACAGTAAGTGTGACTCGGACAGGAATGCTCGTTGCCTGCCGAGACCTGCCATTATAAATTTTCTTTCAAACCTTTGGGTTTAGCGACACCGAAGAAGTTTAATACAGAAACGCGCGTCTGTCGCACTAAATTTGGTATGAATACGTTTATATTAGAACCACTGAGCCGATATCACTGCTGGTGGACAATTTGTCCCCGAGGATATCATCAACCCAGTTAGTCAGTGTTGATTCTGGTTCTCAGGCATCGGGGTCACTAATGAAATACTGATTTAAATACTTTACTCAATTCGATATATATATATTGTAAAATTTCTAAATTATTCTAAAACTAAGACTGACTTGTCAAAGCCACATGGATCTTAGCGGAGTTTGACTTCCATTCTTTTGAGTTGTCATGGCCTTTTGCGGGTTCTTGCTGCATCGGACATCTCTTTCCTGATGCCATGTCTGTCGCCTTTCTAGAGACGCAGGGGTTGAGGTTGCTCGGTGGGGGGACGCCTGCTCTCGCGGGTTAATACGTAGGCGTCTCTTACCTGATATCTGCAGCTAAAGTGTCCCGCAGAATGCGACAGTTAGTGTGGCTCGGACAGAGATGCTCGTTGCCTGCCGAGACCTGCCATCATATCTTTTCTTTCAAACTTTTGAGGTTTAGCGACACTGAAGAAGTTAATCACAGAAACGCCCGCCTGTCGCACTAAATTTGGTATGAATACGTTTATATTCTCATTGGCTGACGTTTGGTTTCCCGCTGCTGAAAGCGCTTGCAATGAGTGCGGAGAAGTACACTATGAAAGGTGAAAATGCGAAAAGTGCATTAGAATGGGGATATAACGCGTCGCCGTAAAACGAAATTTCCTACCATACAACCGACGATTATCTCCCCAAATGACAATTTTGAATATAGTTATCTCTTAAGTCTGTGCAGAGGTTCCAACATCAAGCCATACTTCTAGACACATAGCTCAAGACAGAAAAGTGACCGCAACAAATAATGCATTAAGGTGGTCATTTGTGGTAAACACAACAATCTGAATAAAACCATAAAACTTTAACATATCTACCTGAAATTAGCATGCCTCTTTTTTTCTTTGTTCACTACAGTTTAGAATACAAAATAGAGGGGCAGGCTTTTCAAAACAGCGTTTTATATGAAAACATCAGTTGGTAATTTTCTGCGCAGAAATCTAAAAACTAGCATAGTTATTAAAAATGTACTTGGCGCTGAAGGCACCTTATTGCATTACAAAGAGTGTCCTAGCAATTTTTCATTTTAGCTGTTTCTCAAATTGCAAGGTAGACCAGATGAAAACAATAGCTTACTCTCAAACGTTCAGCCATATATGGTGCATGTACCTTGGATGCATTCATTAAATATAGGGTAGGCAAGCATACCTATATAGCACTACAACGTAAATATTACATTACTTTGACAAGACAGGTGTGTAAATGAAATCGTTCAACCGTGTAAAAATAGTTTCACTTGCGTGTTTTGCCCCAAAAAATGGGCACATTCTACTTCTTTATTTATCTGCTCAGCCTGATAATGTGTGAAAGAGCTGGAAAAAAGTAATAGCTCCGACGCTCTTCGTAATACGAAAAGGTACCTTCAGCGCTAAGTACATTTCAATAGCCATATTTCTTTTAAGGTTTCTGTGCTAAATTTCCTCTTTGATCTTTCCTTATAAAAGACTTTTAAACATCATCAAGTCCTGCATTTGAGGATTCTAAATTGTGAGAAAACATCAGAAATTAAACATCTGCTAAGCTTTAGGCAGATCTGTTGTATTTTAGCATTTTATGCAGATTTTTGTCTTCGCCTCAAATCAGTGATTATCGCCACCTTATTAAATACGAACTTATTCAGTGTATTGGAGAAAATCTCGAGTTTGTTTATCACACTCTTGCGATGTAAATATCATTCGAAAAGGTCCGAGATGTTTGGCCGTCCTGTATACCGGCAACTTTCAAGGACCTGCGATCAAAATGAAGAAGCTAGGGCCCGGGGAAAATTTTTCCCATTATAAGTATATGGGAAAATATTTTTTCGCTCAAGGGCTAGAAACTATGAAAAGAATGATCCAACCTGGCCCATATTCGAACTAATCCGAGATGTTTAAGCTGTCCTGGATACATGGAAGTTACAAGAAGTTGCAATCAAAAATGAAGAAGCTAGGGCCCGTACAACATTTTCCCATTATGAGTCTATGGGGAAATATTTTATTCGCTCAAGGGCAAGTAACTCTGAAAAGAATAATCCAACTAGGCACAAATTCGAACTTGTTCGAGATGTTTTGGCTGTCATAGAAACCTGCAAGTACCAAGAATGTGCAATCAAAAATGAAGAAGCTTGGTCCCGGACAACATTTTCCCCATTATAAATCTATGGGAAAATATTTTATCGCTCAAGAGCAAAAGAATAAGCCAACCTGGCTCAAATTCGAACTGGTCCGAGATCATATAGCTGTCCTAGATACCTGCAAGTTACAAGAAGTTGCGATCAAAAATGACGAAGCTAGGGCTCGGACAACATTTTCTCCATTATAAGTCTATGGGAAAATATGCGAGAAAAATGAAGAAGCTAGGGCCAGGCAAAATTTTCCCCATTATAAGTCTATGGGAAAATATCTTTTCAAGGGCAAGTAATTTTGAAAACAATGATCCAGCTTGGCTCAAATTCGATCATATTCGAGATGTTTTGGCTGTCCTGGATCCCTGGAAGTTACAAGAAGTTGCAATGAAAAATGAAGAAGCTTGGGCCCGAACAGCATTTTCCTCATTATAAGTCTGTGGGACCTTTTTGTTGCCATGGTAATCACAGTTTTTAAATCAATCTGTCACAAAACTATATGCAATCAATCCCCCACGCCAACCATGCTATCCATAAAATTTGATCAAGATTGGCCAGCTACTTTAGCAGATATTAATGCTTACAAGTGTGAACGTACGACGGCCAACGTACGACAGATCAAGCCTATACTATAAGCTCGCGAGGACTGGTAACGTTTAGTTGATGACACTGTTCATGTTGGAGAAAATATTTTGAATTTTTCCATATATGGGCGTTGCGGCCATAATGATCATGTAATCAATATCTCTATAACAAATTTCTGTTTCCCTGACCCATGAAAGCTCTACGTGAAGGCCTCGACAGGGCCAACAGTTTTGGTAAAGTAGATCTTTAAAGAAATATAGCATGACGACCGGACCGACCTGCAAAGGACGATGGACAGACGATAGATTATGGAAGTACTATAAGCTCACAAATGAGCCGAATTGCTTCAACTAGCTAAAATCATACCCCAATTTGAGTGAAAAGCTGTACAAAAAAAAACTCATTTCTGACAACTTTTGAACCAAGATCTTGTGAAGAAGAAACCCTATTTCACATTTGACTGGTACCTAATTGTTTTACCCCAGGATTCTGTGAATAAATAGGTACTTTATGATTTAAAATAGCTTTGCTAGACGTAAAAGCATATATATTCAATTGAATGAAAGTATACTGAACAAAAGAAGAAACGTCACATAGAGTATTCATGATTTTTTAAGAACACCATTTCAAGGTATTGCTTTGTTGTTCTCTCACATCCCAGACGTCTGACAACCTTATGAACTAATCGGTTTTCAATTTTCATCAACTGGTACAGAATTAGTTTACTTTGAGTGTAAAACACCAAAAACATTGTGAAACGCTTAATGTGCATGCGAAAGTGCTTACTTTTTTACACTTTCGGATTTGCCTTGTAATCGCCAATGAACTTTATTGCATTTCACAAGCAGGTCAAAGTAATATGATGTTATATATTTTTATCTGTGAGATTGTCTCCCTTGCAATAAAAAGTTTAGCAAATCATTTACTCCAATTAACCAGTACGTTTCCATTAAATGTTCAAGTTTCATTCATGGATCTTATTCCTGCTTCTCCAGACAATGGTTTATGATAAACAAATTTAATCAAACTGTTTAATTGCTCTTGGTATATCGCTTTGTATTGTCTATGGGATTTTCAGTCTAAGCATGAAAGTCAGAGTCAAGTGTCCTAAAAAGCGATCTTCCAAGCAATGCACTTCACTGATCAACCCTTAGGAAGCAGCAGTTGGACCTTTTTTGTTATAACCGGTGCCTGATAAACTTCCCAAAATGACTTGCTTACATTGGCTCACAACTTAAATGAAATACAAGTCTTCAGAAATCATCGCCAAACGGCACATTCAAATTCTAACACTTGTATTGAATCAAACTAATCTGCAGACATTAATCTTATATTTCTTTTGTTGTGATACTCATTTTCTGAACTCCAAATACGTTTTGTCTGTTAGGCATAAGATAAATTTTTAAAATCTTAATTCATTTTAGAGAAAAGGTGCATCGAAAGTACATGTGACGTTTCTTTTCCTGTTCAGTATATATTGCTATATGTTTTCGAAAAACTATCACACCTAAATAACGACATCCAATACAGTCAAAACAGCGTATCATGTGACAAACCTTAAAGTAAATATGAGACATCCTATACAGCCGGAAAGAAATGGGGATGCTCAGTATTGCTTATCGTGTGGTTTTGCTCCGTTCTTAAAGGATACTTATCATGAATAAAATTCTTAACTTATAGTTATTTATCTATCCTAAAATGGGATTAACTGACATTTTTTCTAATTAAAACGGTAAATTGTCAATTTTCTGCTTACAGGTGACGTGATCTTATAAAAAGAACCTGTGAATTTGCAAATAAACAAATACATTTAGAACAAAAAAGCATCAGCCAGCCGTCTCTAAGGATTATGGAAATGTAAATCAATAAAAAACCTTTAACTAAATGGTTTAAATCCAAAAAGTAAAATATCAATAAATGAAAACACAGTTCGCGCAAACACATCCTGAAGATCATAACAACAGAGAAAGACTTACCTATAATACAGCTCGGACTATAGGGTCACATATACTGTATGCTTGCTTCCAAACCACTGCTACGTGCGTAAAGATATTTTTGGTCCTCATCTGAGGACAAAATATGAAAGCGGAGATAACATATGGTTTCATATAACCAACACATCTAGTGTTTCATTTCAGTTTCAATTTCAATCGTGCCGAGCATCAAATACAAAGTCATGGCTGCTGGGTGGCTAAAATCATGACAAAAGTGTTTTTGTTTTATTAATTTTAGAAGTTCGTCACAACCATTGTTGGTTAATCATTGTGATCATATTTAATTCTTTAAAAAACTGAATTATGAAGATACGTTTTTACTTGTAACTTTTGGTGAAATGAACACCTCAATCATTGTCTGTTTCCTAGAAAAAATACAAAACTGCTCTGTAATACGAAGTAATGACCTAAATACTGAGATCAGTTTTCTAACAAAATAGAGACATAAAACTGTAAGGCTTAGTATCAAATATCTAAGTAAACTTTACCGTAATTGTCCTAAATATTATATTTGGATCTATTAGGCAATTACAGTAACTTTTCTGAAATAACAGTTTGAATTTACTTTACAGAATGTGTCAAAACTTGTTTGCAATATAGTAATAGGGCAGTGTCTGATAGCCTGCCCCTAATGAGGACAAATCTTACTTTGGAAGCACTCATTGCTCGGGAAAATTTTGTCTCAGTATTAACGAAAACTACTTAACGCATTTCAGTTAGACCAGCTTTAACTTGTCATGGCACCCGTATAACTCTAGAACTTGTCGTTTGAAATTTTTAGATTTTGCTGGATCCTGTATACAATGAAAACTTCAGATTATGTTGATAAATATCCATAAAATAAAGTATTAACAGGTGTTAAGCAGATATTGGACTAGTTTTGAAATGAGCCTGCAAATAGTTGGAAATGCTGCCATTTCAGCTGTCAAACATAAGTGGAGTAAAGTCATGGACCAAAAGTACATGACAAGATTATCTATGCTCTGTGGCATATGCTACTACTTGACCACCACAACAGTAACCATAATGATATATTGCATTTTTCTCTCAATCAGCCTATGTGGCATTTGTAATTTACTGGTACTAAAATTTGGAACATTCCCATCAAACTGAGTACATCATTTCATTCCTTGAAAACAGGGCTTGGCGTTTTATTCATGTTTTTAGGGCACTGGCAAATGGGTTTGCGCAAGAGAATGCACATTTGCTGACTGCATACTGCCTACTGTGCACTGTTTACTAATCACAAGCTGTTTACTTCGCACTGTCAACTATGACACTGTTGTTGTGCAAGGGCAAGATAGGCACACGCTAGCTGCATGCGCGCTTGCTCTTGTGCATGTGCAAAACCTGGTTTAGCCGGCAGCACACAGTAAACAATAGATGGACTGCAGTGAACATTACACAGTAAGCAGTAAACATAGATGCAGTAAACAATTCACCTTAAACACTGTAGACAAACGGCTTATGCGCATGCTCTTGTGTAGCAGACAGGACACAGCAAGCTCCAGACATGAGGTTGTATAGTATCTGGAGCCAGAGTTTTGTTTACCGGCATTTAAACCAGGATGGCAGCCATGTCTCCTGGATCCTCAAGCCATTGGGATCATGTGGTGGGAATTTTATGTAAAGTAAACTGTTAAGGAATTATGTAATATTTTGACTCAAACATATCACCGACAGTGTATTTCATTTTAGTACAGATAATATATTGAGGGTCATGACTTGTGATCCGAATTTGTCCTCAAATCTAATTTTTTGCATGCCTTTCTTTATACCTTTTGAGAGTAAAACACAGCTTTTGTCCATTCCTTTATGTTATTTTGACTGTGTGTGTGGGGGGGGGGGGGATTTTGGGGTCTTAATCTGTTGAAGAGGTCTCTGCGAATCGTGATTGCTTTCACATAAAAATTACAAAAGAAAGTTTTGAACTGTAACTTTAATCATTGTTTTGAATTTTAGTTAAATCTCAAAGCATCAGCCTATGGATGCTCATTGCCAATCTATAAACCAGCTAGTGAATGATGATAAAAATAATTAACAGTATATGATAACATATCAAAAACGGGACTTTGATGTCATGCGTAAATATGTACTTCATGGGGCCGTGATTTTGAGTAAGACTTTAGATGGAATGGTATCCTTTCGAGAGAAGCAACAGTTCCATTTTCATTCTCGCCTCCTGTCTAAATGGGACCGCCTCTTATAGGAAAGAATTCGCTCCCTAAGGAGCAAATTCGTTTTTTTAAGAGTAGACCCTTTTTGGAAGGGTTTCGTCGTCCTGGAAAGCAAACAGGAATTTGCAGAAGTTCTCTCCCTTGGCAGAAGTGGCGGAAAAAAACATGCGGGTTTACCCATACACGTAAGTCTGTGCCGAGGTTCCAACATCAAGTCTTACTTCCAGACACATTTTCTTGATCTGAGGTGGGAGATGCCCAAGACAGAAAAGTGACTGCAGCAAGAAAATCAGCAACTAGAAATGTTTTTGTGTGTGTGTGTTTTTTTTTTTTTTTTTAAAACAGATGTCCCCTTACCTGCGCTTTCCCAGCAGTATCAGTTTCCTAAATGTTGCCAAGTTAAGACCTCCTGTGACCTTGAAATAG
Source organism: Ctena decussata (assembly GCA_963989385.1). Classification (NCBI taxonomy): domain Eukaryota; kingdom Metazoa; phylum Mollusca; class Bivalvia; order Lucinida; family Lucinidae; genus Ctena; species Ctena decussata. Next base: position 23,442,468 of record OZ022506.1, read on the forward strand.
GGTCAAAGTCACCAAAATTAATCACTTCTTTTCCATCTCCCAGTGAAATTAGTCACTTCTTTTCCATCTCCCGGTGATGTTTCTCTGCATGTTTTGTTCAAAGCCATCCATCCATTCAGGAGATTTGGTGCAAACAATCCATTTTTCAACACTCTTTGACCTCATGTGACCTTAAAAATAAGGTCAAGGTCACCAAAATCTAATCAGTTCTTTGCCATCTCTCAGTGATATACCTGTGCTAGTTTGGTAAAAATTCAACCTTCAGGATATATGGTGCAGACAAGCCATTTTTCATCATTGTTTGACCTCCTGTGACCTTGAAAATAAGGTCAAGGTCACCAAAATCTAATCAGTTTTTCTCCACCCAGTAATGTATCTGTGAAAGTTTGGTCAACATCCATGTTTCCCTTCAGGAGATAAAGTGCAGACAAGAAGCTACGCCGACGCCGACGGGATCCACACCAATCACAATATGACCCCCCTCACACACACACACTCACACACACACACACACACACACACACACACACACACACACACACACACAATGGTGGGGGACATAATAAAACGAACTTATTCATTGTACCGGGTAAAATCTAAAAAATTTGTGTACCAAAATCTTGAGATGTAAATGTCAGAAATCAGAAATTTAAATCTTTGAAGGAATATGAAGTAATTTATTTTCGCTAGCTTACATCACTTAGATGAAACAGACAGAAGTTGACCCTCATTTATTGCGAGAGAAGGAACGAAACTCGTTTGGCATAAACAACTACAAGTGTCGGGTTCCTTTTTAACGCTATCTTTTAGTTTATGTCTGAAACACATGCGAGCTACTTTTATTCTGTGTTTCATGTTTTGCATTTTAATGGATATATGCGGTGTATCCTTTCAGGTCGAACTACAACGATACAATAAAGGGTGACACCAGACTCCAGATGTAAGTATCAAAAAGCTTGGCTTTGAATAATGTAATTAGTGCATCAATTGGGCTTCCGGCGATAAGGGGTAAATTAAATTCATATCAGCCTCCTGCAAAGCCGCCGCGTGGTCTGATCCTGGGGCTTCTCTGATTGCATTAAAAGTGTGCAAATTTTTGTCTAAGAATATCTTTTGCGAAAAGTGAAGACTCAGTTCAGACTGCATAAATGTTAGTCTTCACTGGTTGGACTCAGGGGAGTCTTTTTCAGGCTCGGGATCCTTTTATGTTTTATGAAACATTTTAAGGAAGTATTTCACAAGATATCTGAAACTTAATACTGTCTATCAGTGCTTTGATCCGTTGATTTCGCTTTTTTTCCTTATTTGCCATTCCAACTTTGCATGATACAGGATAAGAACATCTTCGGCCATACCTAAACTGAGGGTTTTGTCTAGGTTTGATAACGAAATATGTGTATAATTCGACGAGAATAAAGGGGAGTGTGTGTGGCTGGAGACGAGGTGAGGTGAGGGGAGGAAGGCTCGAGCCTTCCACAACATCTCAAATATATAAGTGTTTACTAATTTTTGTCTAAAATACGCAGTACAGTCTATTTTTCAAGGTGGAAATATTTCACTTACACACCTGTCCCGGTCACTTTGATGCAGTATTTATACTGTAAGAATGAAATAGGTATAACTGTCATCCCTGTATTTAATGAATACACCCAGCTTACATGCATCACATACATGTCAGACGTTTGAGAAAAAGGTTACTGTTTTCATCTGGTCTTCCTTACAATTTGAGAAAGAATTGTAACAAAATTGCTAGGACGCCCTTTTTAGTGCATTAAAGTTCCATCAGAGCTTAGTTCATTTTCAAAAACGAAGATAAGTTATTAGATTTCTTCGCAGAAAATTACTCTTTGATCTTTCTGTATATAAATGCCTTTTTTAACAGCATGTCTCTCTATTTTGTATTCTAACCAGTAGAGAACAATAAAAATAAGAAGTCTGCTAACTTTCAGGGAAACACGTTAGTTTTTCATGGCTTAATTTTATTATTTTTGTATTTACCATAAACCACCACCATAACCAACACATCGATGAAAGTAGACTTATTTCATACACATTTCTATACTTCTTCTCAACAGTATTGCATAGCATGAAACGGTCATTTTGCACTCCAGCTACTTCATACAACGAAGACAAAGAATCAACTTCAGTGAAGTTGATGAAGGAAATAACTTCGAATTATCAAAGTGAATATGTACACTTTCAGAGGAAGAAACTTTGCGGTTTTCCGTTTTGCCTCCCCTCTCAAATTCGGGTCGACTTCTAAGGGAAACTGTTTAATTGCTGGAGACCAACTCATAAGCCTTCATCTAAGAGCCGACCCCTATAGAACGGTTTAGTCGCCCCTGGATGCAAACAGGAGGTCACAAAAGCTGTCTCCCTTTGTAAAAAATAGTGGGCAAAAAACACGGAGGTGCACCCCTTCACCTTTCTTGTCTTTCAACCATGAATCATAGGCATATAGAAATATAAATATGACAGGGGTGCGCATCTGTTTCATCTTTGCTTCAGAGATATGTTGTTATCTTTCTATACTGACTTCAGTTTTGTTAGAGCTGCAGTGTCTTGTGTAATCCTAGAGAAAACCTCCAATTTGAGCTTTCATCTAAGACATTTATTCCAAATTACTTAAAGTTTGTAACCATTCCAGGCTTCTGTCCGTTAACATTGATCTCCTTCTGGGTGCCAATGGCGCGGTTTGTCTTTAGTTTGGTACGCTCAGCACTTATCTTTATTTTGTTCCTTTTGCAGATTTTTTCAACTAGGGCTTCTATTTCCTGCTCGTCCTCAGCAAGAGCGTCAATGTCATCAACAAATCATAGATCGGCAATAGTTTTGTCACCTATCCTAACCTTTCCATCATATTCTTCCAGATCGTCTGACATAATCATTTCGAGAGAAAAATGTTGGAGAGGGCGTGTGAGTGCAAACTCCAGCTGTTGTTCTGAACGAAATGATATGATACATATCAAAATAACTGCTGTTTCAAAGTAATGTCTTGGTTTCGTTACTTTGTTCATATAAAGATGAGTATGCAAGAAACGATGGTATTCCGGTGATGTGCCAGCTACCACTCGCACATGAATAAGAGGAAACTTGATTATCCCTACTCTGTTACGAGGATAGTGCTTGAAAGTTGGGTTCCTGTTGCTGTCGTTTTACGAATGTCATTATGATACTCTTATTTTAAGTGTGTACTACTTCGTTGATAACAGACACTTGAACTACAACAAAAATAGGTTTTATTAACCCAGACACAACCCAGTTTTAATATATAAACAGGAAAATATTTTCCGACATTCAGTTGTCAGGTTGACAAGTAGAAAATCATTAGTGAAAGAGGTATTTATCACTTAGGCTTCTTTAAGTATCGGCTATAAAAGGCATTTTATTGTTTATTATCCCCATTAACATTTCCAAGATGAGTCAAGAATCTGTTTATTTTAAACATGAACAGAAAAACAAAACAGCAATATAAATACATTAGTTGTTTTCCATTTATTTTTTGTTTTTGTTTATCAATTAATCTATCATACAGTCACGCATATGACTGATGTCTGAAGGATACTTTCGAGATTAAAGTATCAATTTATATCCTTGACTTATATATTTACATAAAAACTACTCTACACTAGTACAAAACAAACGGCACATACTTGAAAAATTTTTCGGTATCAAAGTCCAGAGTTGATCCACATTTTTAGTTTATGAATTTATAGTGATTATCTGGGTCACATTATCTTTTTTGGATAAATATAATACGTTGATATATTATTTCAGTAAATACACAGGAAAAGGTTTTGTTAATCCTGTTCAAACAGCGAAGACTACTCAGCATGAGCAACCTATTAATTTTTAGCTCACCTGAGCACGAAGTGCTCAGGGTGAGCTTTTGGGATACCCTGATGTCCGTCGTCCGTCGTACGTCCGGACGGACGTCCGTCCGTCAACTTTTGCTTGTGTACACTCTAGTGGGCACAGTTTGGATCCAATCTTTATGAAACTTTGTCAGAATGTTAATCTTTATAAAATCTAGGCCAAGTTCGAAACTGGGTTATGTCGGATCAAAAACTAGGTCACTAGGTCAAAGAAAAACCTTGTGTACGCTCTAGAGGGCACAGTTTTCATTCAAAGTTCATGAAACTTTGTCAGAATGTTTATTGTCGTAATATCTAGGATAAGTTCGAAACTGGGTCACGTCGGGTCTAAAGCTAGGTCACTAGGTCAAATCATAGAAAAACCTTGTGTACGCTTTAGAGGACACAGTTTTGATCCAATCTTTATGAAACTTTGTCAGAATGTTTATCTCTATAAACTCTAAGCCAAATTTGAAACTGGGTCATGTTGGGTCAAAATCTAGGTCACTAGGTCAAATCATGGAAAAACCTTGTGTACACTGTAGAAGGCACAGTTTTGGTCCAAAGTTCATGAAACTTTTTCAGAATGTTTATCCTAATAATATCTAGAATAAATTTGAAACTGGGTCATGTCGGGTCAAAAACTAGGTCACTAGGTCAAATCATAGATAAACCTTATGTACTCTGTAGTGGACACAGTATTGATCCAATCTTTATGAAACATTGTCAGAATGTTTATCTCTATAAACTCTAGGTTAAGTTCAAAACTGGGTCATGTCGGTCCAAAAACTAGGTCATTAGGTCAAATCTTAGAAAAACCTTGTGTACGCTCTAGATGGCACAGTTTTGATCCAAAGTTCATGAAACTTTGTCAGAATGTTTATCCTCATTATATGTAGGACAAGTTTGAAACAGGGTGATGTCGGGTCAAAAGCTAGGTCACTAGGTCAAATCATAGAGAAACCTTGTGTACGCTCTAGAGGACACAGTTTTGATCCAATCTTTATGAAACTTTGTCAGAATGTTTATCTCCATCAACTCTAGAAAAAGTTTGAAACTGGGTCATGTCGGGTCAAAAACTAGGTCACTAGGTCAAATCTTAGAAAAACCTCGTGTACGCTCTAGAAGGCACAGTTTTGATCCAAAGTGCATGAAACTATGTCAGAATGTTCATCCTCATAATATGTAGGACAAGTTTGAAACTGGGTCATGGCATATCGAAAACTAGGTCACTAGGTCAAATCTTAGAAAAACCTAGCGTACGCACTTGAAGACATAGTTTTGATCCAATCTTCATGAAACTATGTCAAAATGTTAATTGTCCATATATCTAAGCCCCTATGAAACTGAGTCACGTCGGGTCTAAAACTAGGTCACTAGTTCAAATCTTAGAAAAAGCTTTGTTTACACCCTAGAGGGCACAGTTTTGATCCAATCTTCATGAAATTCTGTCAGAATGTTTATCTTTATGAAATCTAGGTAAAGTTTGAAACTGGGTGGTGTCGGGTCAAAAACTAGGTCACTAGGTCATATATAAAAACGACCTTGTATACGCTCTAGAGGGCACAGGTTTGATCCAAACTCAATGAAACTTTTTCAGAATGTTTGTTCTTACAATATCCAGGCCAAGTTTGAAACTGGGTCATGTCGGGTAAAAAAGTAGGTCAAATATTAGGAAAACCGTGTGTACGCTCTAGACGTCACAGTTTTGATCCAAACGTAATGAAATTTTGTCAGAATGTTTATCCTCACAATGTCTAGGCCAGGTTTGAAACTGGGTCATGTCGGGTCAAAAACTAGGTCAGAACTTAGAAAAACCTTGTGTATGCTCTAGAGGACACAGTTTTGATCCACTCTTTTTCAAACTTTGTCAGAATATTTATCATCACAATATTTAGGCCAAGTTTGAAAGTAGATCATGTTGGGTCAAAAACTACATCACTAGGTCAGATATAAGAATGACCTTGTGTACACTCTAGAGGGCACAGTTTTGATCCAATCTTCATGAACCTTTGTCAGAATGTTTATCCTCACAATATGCAGGCCAAGTTTGAAACTGGGTCATGTCAGGTCAAAAACTAGGTCACTAGGTAAAATCTAAGAGAAACTTTGTGCACACCCTAGAGGGCACAGTTTTGATCAAATCTTCATGTAACTGTGTCAGAATGTTTATCTCCATAAAATCTGGGTCAAGTTTGAAACTGGGTCATGTTGGGTCAAAAGCTAGGTCACTAGGTCAAATCTAAATTAAGTTATTCCTGTTTGAAACTGGGTCATGTCGGGTCAAAAGCTAGGTCACTAGGTCAGGTCTAAATTAAGTTAACTCCTTGGAATACATTAGTTTCACCACAGTGAGATAATGATGCTACCATTCTATCATCTGTGTTTGCCTAATTCAGTCTAGTTCAAATCCATCAAAGGAACTCAACATGAACGGGAACTTTTCGGAGAAGCGACTCTGCCATTTTCAGCTCACCTGAGCCTTACAGTATTTGTGTTAGCTGCCTCTGTCATCCATCCATAAACATTTTGAAACATCTCTGAAACCACTGGGCAGACTAAACTCAAATTTCATATGGAGCCTGCACATGGGTCAAGGATTGAAAGTTTTTCAAATGATCTTTGTCACATGACCAAGGTGGCTGCCATTCCCATGTATGGTAAAAACTCTTATAAATCTTCACCAGAGCCAGTGAACAGATTAATGCTCAGGTGAGCGATTCAGGGCCACCATGGCCCTCTTGTTTGTTCTCATTTCATACATTTAATAAACGGCAAAGGTTCAGATTAACATGACTGTCTTCGACAGTCTTCTTTGTTCTCATCGATACTTTATACATTTGTGGCTAAAAAAATCAATCTACAGGATAGTAGCTTCAATGCATATACAAGTTTGCATAATAGTTATTAACCATGAACACTATTTAAAGTGAAACTGATGCATTTCATTGTCGTTTTCATCTTTCAATTCGCTTCCGTTGTGGAACGTAGACCTTCACAGCAGACTGCTGAGCAGAGAGTTAGAGAAAAAAACATGACGAACCCCTGATTATAGTCAAGAAACTGAACCAAAAAAGGTTTCACATCAGAAGATCTTTAGGTCTGGCATGGTCGATCCTACGGAGCACAATACAAAAAAATGGAAAGACAGACGGAAGATGAGATGGGGAGACAACATTAAAGAAATGACAGGGGTGGGCTTTTGCAGCACAAAGAAAGGCAACTGAAAATAGGAGCAAGGTGGACTGAGAGTGTTACAGAGGCACCTGTGGTGCCCCATCAACATTGCCACATTATGTTCTGTGCCTACAATTTAAAGTGTCAATGTCACTAACACTGCAAGTCCGCTTAGAAATCATCAAAACATCGAATACGATATTGTACCCGCAAGCTTTATCCGAATGAAATTTGTTACTCTAATTGCTGAACCGAACTTTCCGAAAAATGTCATGGTCAGCAAAAATTTATATACGCCTAAACCAATCATACCTAGAAATGTTTTTCAGAGGAAAACTGATGTCCCCCACCAGCCCATTTCCCATCCCCTCTAAAATGAATAAAAAGCCTGAACAAGTAAAATATCTAGGCAAGTTTGGAGAAAATCCATCCACTGGCTTTTAAGATATCCTACATAGATGACCATGACCTTGAAAATGAGGTCAAGGTCACCGAAATCAAATCACCTCTTGAACTTGTCCAAATGATGTATCTATGCAAGTTTGGTGAAATTCCATCCATTGGTTCAAGAGATATAGTGAGTACAAGAAATTGTCATCTAAGTCTTCCAGTGACCTTGAATATGAGATCAAGGTCACCAAAGTCTAATCAGCTCTTAAACTTGTCCCAATGATGTATCCGTGCAGGTTTGGTGAAATTCCATTCATTGGTTCAGGAGATATGGTGGCTACAAGAAATTGTCATCTCAGTCCTCCAATGACCTTGAAAATAAGGTCAAGGTCACCAAAATCTTAAAACCTCTTAAACTTGTCCCAATGATATATCCATGCAAATTTGGTGAAATTCCATCCAGTTGTTCAAGAGATATCACTGGTACAAGAAATTGTCATCTAGGTCCTCCAGCGACCTTGAAAATGAGGTCAAGGTCACCAAAACCTAATCAGTTATAAGACTTGTCTCAAAAATATATCCATGCCAGTTTGGTAAAATTCCATCCATTGGTTCAGGAGATATAGTGGGTACAAGAAATTGTCATCTAAGTCCTCCAGTGACCTTGAAAATGAGGTCAAGGTCACCAAAATCTGACCAGCTCTTTAACTTGTTCCAATAATGTATCCATGAATGTTTGGTGACATTCCATTCATTGGTTCAAGAAATATCACTGGTACAAGAAATTTTCATCTAAGTCCTCCAGTGACCTTGAAAATGAGGTCAAAGTCACCAAAACCTAATCACCTCTTAAACTTGTCCCAATAATGTATCAATGCCAGTTTGGTGAAATTCCATTCATTGGTTCAGGAGATATAATGGGTACAAGAAATTGTCATCTTTGCCCTCTAGCGACCTTGAAAATAAGGTCAAGGTTACCAAAATCTAATCAGCTCTTAAACTTGTCCCAATAATGTATCCATGCAAGTTTGGTGAAATTCCCTCCATTGGTTCAAGAGATATCGCGCATACAAGAAATCTGTCACAGGTACGCCGACGCCCGGGACCCGCACTGAAAACAATATGTCCCCCCTCACCTTTGGTGGGGGGACATAATTATTAAAAGGTAAGAAGTGTCCATAACCCTGTGGCCAAAGGGGCAGTGGCTCTGACAGACCCTCCATACTGGAATGATTTAGCTAATCACTAGGCGATGATGTAATATTAGTCAGTCACCTTATTTTTCATTGAATATACATCTCCTGTTCATACAGCTATATCTGAAATGTCAGGGCGGTGACAAATATGCGCTGCCAATATCTGTCGAATTCGACCAGTCCACCAGAAGATTCGGTAGAATAAGTTTTTGCACGCTTGTTCAAGTTCACTAAGCATAACGCATTGGTATTTTATCTCATGTCACCATATGTACGAGGGGCATTTCAGAAATAGTGTAAATGAGTCTGCCATTCCTAGGAATGTTGACCGATTTTTAAAGTTTATGTCTTAAAATTTAGGTTAACCTATTACCCAATGGTCTTCATTAAAATAATTTGGGTCACTGGTATTTTCTTCAAAATATGCCTTGACGATTGCTGTTAGGGTAAGAACACTGGGTAGAAACGGACGAAATATTTATGTGAAGACAAATTCACATTTTCTTGGCTCTGGATACAAGCAGCTCTGGATTGATACCTATATTATCTGTTATGTTGAAAATATTCCAGTATGAAAAGTATTGTATCAGCTTTGCTAAAACACAAGATTTATTTTGCAAGATAGGATAATCATGGAACAATGCGCATTTCTGATGACGTCACTTCCTGTGCTAAACTAAAATGTATAGTAAGCTGTTTAAACTTCGGTTTTGAGGTCTTTTTAAGTGAAAGTGACTGTTTGATGACAGATATGAAACAAAAAATAAATAAACTTTGATTCGTCATGCTTGTTTTCTGTTATAAACAATCATTTACGGCACCTAATGCTCTTTTGTCAGTGGCCTACCTGATTTTTTACAATAAGTTTCCCTACCCACCCACATATTTCAATGTCAGTATGTCAAAAAAATAACAAGTCTTTCAAGTCTTTATGTATGAATTATGCTTTCAATATGTCCCTCTTACTTTTGAAATTAAACAAAGTTTAATATATTTAGCCCGTGTCTTTTTAATAGAAAATAGTTTCATTTTATTGTTTTGTATTTTACATGAATTGTTGCGACTTTGCAACTTCCGGCGTGGGTTTTGCACACGTATCATCCAGTTTCATCAGTGATTTGATGACAGTCGTAACAAAACATAGTGACCTTATCATTTCAGTAATAAAATGTCTGTCATTTGTTGAAATTGGATGTGAATAAGTAAAAAATCACAATTTATTGATATAATGCATTTGTAATAAATGTGCATTTACAACCGATTAGCAGAGAAAAACTCTCGTTTATTATGTTACTTGTGTAGAATCTGGAAACAATTTCTATATAGCTTTCTTATTTTACATTTAAAGGACAACATAACGTGTTTCTTCATTAGAATATATCATTTTCTCATTGAGCAAACAGCAATAGAACACAAGAGACTTTCAGTGAAAATGTACAGTTTCCAGTATCGACACCCTTATGACGTAGAAGCGCATGCCGTCACGCATGCGTGACTTAGAAATTCTTTTAATGCATACCATTCTACAGCACTTGAATTTACCTTTCCAGTGATATATAACACTACTGCTTAATATCAGCCAAAAGGCTACCCCAAGATAATTTACATTATTTCTGAAATGCCCCTCGTACTGTCATATATGAGAGACTATCTATGTTAATACAAGAAAGACGGTGCAAAACGCCCATTGCGTACATGAATACATTTATGCACTGTGAGAACATCATGTATGCAAAACCTTAAAATAAGAGTCAGCATAATGCAAAAGTCGGACACAGGCTACAAGTAAATACCCACGACAATTTATTTTCGCTTATATTTGCGAATGTCTGTTGGCTCGCAAAATGAGACATTTCACGAATATATAAACTTTGCTGTACTCTTAAGGTGTAAACTGCCAAGAGGAAGGTTGAAAAACGTCGTATCAACGTCTAGGCATAAGCTTGAAAACAATGTTGTGTCAACGTAAAACACGACGTTATTTCAGCTTGTCGGATGTTCTACTGCGAATTTCCGGAGCACACTGTAGTAATTAAGACACGCCAAAATATTGCCATTCATAGAATGTGCAGATTATCGATCGGTGTAACAGCGAAGACTCAGATCATTCTGCGCATCCTCCCAGTATAATCATCAGTTTTTGTCTTTTATGTAGAAGATGGATTCAGACATATCACGTTCTGTCAGCTTCAGTGACAAAAGCCTCTTCTTTTGTACGTTCAAATAGGGACTCAGTAAATCATGGGAACAGTCGTTTCCGTTCAAATAGACAAGTTTTGGATCATGAGGAATAGTGAATTTGGTCACACGGGCATAATCATCATGATCAGGAGTTGGGCTGTACATGTGCCAAGAGAAAAGGCACGTATAGCATGTGCGAATGGCGAATACTCAGATCAGCCTGTGCATTCTAATCATCCGATTGGGTTTCGCAATCTATCCCAACGTTTTGATTACATTCAAACATTACTGAAGGAGTCATCCAAGAGAACTAAGAATGGTTGCTTCATGTGACCTCTTAACACATGCACTGAAGACCCCCAAAAAGGTGGCTTCTAAAGGCAGGTGACCCATAACAGAGGTGACCGTATAAGCAGGTTTGACTGTATTTCGTTGCGGAAAAAAGGGTAACTTATGAGAAGTGTGAACAACCTTATTCCATGTGCGAAAAGGAAATACTCAGATTAGCCTGCGCATCCGATCAGTCTTCCTTTTTGCTCGTTGTACTTGTACAGATAATATGGCTAGCCATGTGCGTCTATTGTTGGCTATACCGCATGTCAAGGAGTTGCATAACGTTACATTGGTTACTACAGAGTAATTTTTGCTATCGATGAGTGAGCAGCGTGTATGTCCCATGCTGGAAAAGTCTTGGGGAAGGTATAAAAATAGCCCCGCCCTGATATTTCTTTTGGATCAAGGTATATTTAACTCATAGTATTACAGCTCAGGAATTAAGTAGTTGCAAGTTTTATACAATGACCACTGTAAATAAGCAAATCTTTTTCAGTTTCCTTTCTTTCCAAAAACGAAAACCCTTTTCATTATCAGGCTAGTGACGTGTCTACACAATGATTTATCCCTTGAAATTGGATGAATATCTAGAAATAAGGAGCTTCCTTGCTGACAAGGTTTGACTGTTTAAATTCTGCATTTTAAGTGCTACATCGTTGTTCAAAACTTTCAAAGCCACCAAAGGTTAGTCATTTCTTGTCCTTGTCAAAATACTATAGTTTTGGTAAAAGTCCGAGTAATCCTGCAGACAAGAAACTGTCGCAAACGACAATGTCTCTAAATGACACCTTTTACACCAAAAGACAATAAAGAAGACATTTATACGAGGAATGATTAAGACTTGTATAATCATAAAGAGGCGCAGCTAAATATGATTTGTTGTCATATGCTTACACAACAAAGCGACTTGAGTAATAAAGAAAGACAAATAGGAAATAATAATAATGATGATGATGATGATGATGATGATGAAAATTCAGCCGCGACAGGCCAAAACCAACAAAGTGGCTTGTGCGCCAAGCGAAGACTCAGATCAGCCTGGGCATCCGCCCAGTCTGACCAGAGTCTTAGCTGTGCACTGAAAGGGTAGTTAAGGGTCTAAGCTACCTCCATGAGGACAGCGAAGACTCTGATTAGACTTGGCGGATGCCCAGGCTGATCTTAATCTTCGTGAGCGCACATGCCACTTTGTTGGTTTTGTCGTGTAGGGGCTCAAGTATGTATGCTTGTAAGAAAGTTAACCCTTTCTTAAGTGCGTGAAATTAGCAAAAAGAATTTTTCCGCCTTTCATTATAATAGGAAACGTTTATGTGCATTATGACATTGTAATAAAAGAAAAAGTAAAAATGTCTATTACGGAGCAATCTTCAGTAGTTAAAATATTTGTGCAATTCAAACGTTAAACTTATTTACGTAATAGCATAAAAGATACGCTGTGGGAGAAGAAGGTATTGTGCTGCACATTTGGTTTTATACAATCTGAAACAATCTTTTCACAATCTCACTGTCAGCCTGACATAACTTCAAAAGAAGAAAGGCCAAGCTAGTTCAACTTGGAAACTTCACTGCATATTCACAACTATTCGGGCTTCACGGTCATGCAAAGGGCTTAAATTTTCCCTTTAAACGAAAATAATTGTCGACTTTGTCTTCCTATATTGAGTTGTCCGCGAGTGGGATCATGGAGCTAGTTTAACCAAACGTTGGACGTTTCGGCGTCTAATTCGTCTAAATAAAACGCGCCATTGGAAACGGCATTAAGGTGAATAGATATACCTTCCTGTTTTTACACCATTTTTTAAGGAAACAACTTCGCCTTGTAATTTCTCTTTTTTTACGCGCTTTTTTTTTTAAGGAAACAACTTGCTTTGTGATTTCTATTTGCTTCGCGGGGTAAGGAAACCTTTCGAAAAGGGGTTCCAATGAAATCGAGTCAGCTATTTTCTGTTCTTTGATGTAGTCCTTGCTTCCAAAGGATCTTACAATTCAGAACTTATTCTACTCTTAAAGAATAGAACTTGCCTCAAGGGGAAGCCAATTCTGTCTATTAAAATTAGATCCATTTGAAAAGAGTGAGGGCAAATTGAAAATACTTCTCCTGCAAGTGTATCTAGTCTTAAGTTGATTTTTAACTATGTCGGTTTAGACGCTGTCATTTTTGGTGCAGGATATCCTGCGCCGAAAATGAATAACAATACGCGCTATGGAAATGGTCTGATAAATGGTGTTCAGGCGATAATCTGTTTGCTCTACATTTCTGATACCTAGAGTGAAATAATCGTTTGCTCAAACTAAGTGTTGTTACTTCAAAATGCAGGTGAAACCTGTTTGTGTTCTTTGGATTTTTGTCTCGTGTTTGGCTGCCAGCACAAACGAAGATCTGAATACTAATATTTTAGAATACAAACTAATAGAGAAGGTTGGAAACTTAGAATCGTATTTGAAACAGCAAGATGAAAGAATAAAAGTCTTAGAAACGACAGTTTATGAACAGCAACGATACATTCAGCAGCTTGAGACAAAGTTGAAGGAGGGAGACAGGCGCATAATATCGAAACTTGGAAAAGCACAGGACAACAAGCTGTCCAGAGGTTCGTTCCTTGAAATAATAATAATAATAGTAATGTTAGAACATTTATTTATATAATTATTATTGTTGTTGTTATTATTTTTACTATTATTATTATCATTATTATTATTATTATTCATTTAATTATTTTGTTTTATTTTGCATATTTGCAATAAAAGTGGTAGTTATTAAAGTCTTTATAGCTCTATCTGTGGTAAAAACGTCAGAGCACAAATTATTTTGAAAAGCGATTCAGCTTCACGTTTGGTGATAACATGTGGGCTGATGCGCCTATACAGAGTCATGAAACTGGCAAATATTAGGGGGATCATATTTTGGAAAACTAACAAAATAACAAATTGCTCCACAAACAACAATTTTTTTTCTGGTTCCCCATAGAGTGAAGCAATATATTCAAGAGTATTACACTGAATGGGGCCCAATACCTCTACAAAGAAGATCTTGCATGAGTGTTCATTTATTATCGAATTTAGGAAAAAGGTAAGATGCAAGGTTATGCCAAGCATCTTATCGGGTTTTCCCTAACGAGTTTGATATATTTCAATAATACAGGAGCACGAATGCAAGATTCTATTTATCACATGACAATAAAATCGCATTTTAATTGCAAATTTCGCACTGAAACGTCACGATTTCGCAATTGGAAAACAGACGTTTTTTTATGGACGTCAACGCATAATGTTACGACGTAATTTGCATATTTAAAGACAAATATTCTCTTCTATATAGAGCACACCCTCAGTCTTTATTGGTTCTGTGACCCTGTTATGTCATTATCTATTTGAAATAGGATATTTACTTTGATTAAATAGCAATGTCACTGGACTGTTGCATAATAGGATTATGAGACAAAATAAACAAGAATAATTGTCTTTAATCTACTTGTTGATTATCGTTTTTAATGCATGGCTTATCACACTCTAAGACGCGACGTCATATGATAAAATTGTATTTCTAAAATTTTAGTTGTGCATTCTGTTCAGATGGCATGCTCGAGACGAATGATTATATCGCGACCCGTCATGAAACGAATTTAACATGTAATTTTTGGTTATTGAATTTATAATTTTGAAATAGTCAACACGAGTTCATATGGCACGGGCTTTCGAGTGCGTCCCCGTCATAATAATGAGGGCCGAATATTTCACAATATAAAGTCTATAACTTTTTACATACCTTTTAAATTAATCTGTTAGCTTTATCAATGCTCTCTACATAAAAACAACTAAACTTTACAACAAACAAACCGGTGCGATTTCACAATGCATACTTGAAACTTCGAAGTTTATACTTCAGAGTTCACACTTCATAGTCTAAACGCAGTCTTCACAGTTAATACTTCATACTTCACACTTCATATTATTTTATGCTTCATACCTCACAGCTCATAGTTTCTACTTCAGACATCAATGTTCATATTTCACAACTCATAATTCATGTTTCAGACTTCACACGATAGTTCAAAATTCTCATATTCTCATTTCATTGTTCGTACCTTACATTTCATGCTTAACACTTTATGATTCATATATCATGCCTCACCCTTCGAAAATCACAGTCCATATTTCACATGTTTTGGTTCAAACAACACAATACCTCATACTTCACAGTGATACTTTACACTTCATAGTTCATACTTTGCACTTCGAAAGTTATAGCACTAATTTCACACTTCATTTTACTCTTCAGACTTCATGGTAAATACTTCACACTTAATAATTCATATTGCATAATTCCTACGTCACATGTCAAAGGGCATACTTTAGACTTCCCATTTCCAACTTCACATCCCATAGTTCAAATTTAAAAGCTCGTAGTTCATATTCATAGTTCATAGTTTATACTTTACAATTCAATCTTAACATACCATAGCTCATACTTTGCACTTCATCTTTCATACTTCACATTTCATAGTTCAAGCTAGACACTTAAAGTTATAATATGCACGAAGTACATTTTTCTCCTTTCATAGTTTATACTTTATATTTTGCAGTTTATTATCCAAATTTCAGTCTTCATATTTCATGCATCAAACTTTATAGCTAAAAGTTGCACCATGAAAAGATGAATTATGAACTCAAACACAAAACATGCCGTGTACATGCTCTTAGAGAATTGACCCCAACCGACCCGACTTACTGCTATATAAACTCGGGTTACTCGGGGTATCGATTTCACATGTGTTTCTAATGAAACTGGTCGTATAATCCTCCGGTATACCAATAAATGATACAGAATTATGCAACTTCGCAGAAGTGCCCCAGGTGGTGAAGATAACGCTGTTAACCGATTTTCTCTAGTTAAAAGTAAAACATAAATATCCCGCATCATTATCTTGATATAAACTAGAAAATCGAAATCCTCGTTAAAAGTTATGTTGTTTAAGCGTTTTGAACGGATTTCTATGTTAAAATTAAAGCGGTTTGTAATATAGCAATTTTGTAATGGCACGGGAACCAGCGAAACAGTATTCCCTCTTTTACAACCTTTATAAAAAAAATAGTTCCGATTGTATTGCAAACTTATTTTCGTGTGACATTTCAAAAATATGTCTTCAAACACACTGACTGTATTTAGAATAAAAGTAGACAAAACTTTATCATTAATATGCGATTTTCTGGAGTATTTTATGAGAGCGTTCTTTAATCGGCGCACTAATACCGTGAATCAGGTTGCAGGAGCACCGCTGATAAAAATACTATAAGCTTGAATTACCTATATATTTAACCGGGAACCAGAGATAATGGCAAAAGTAGTTCACAGCGCTTGTTTAGCTTATACTTGCAGTGTCCAGATAATTAAAGGATGGCGAAAACATCTGGTCTGATTATCAGTTAGGCATAAATTTTAGGTTATTTTTCTCTAAGAGGATGTACACATCATGACTATGAAGTGTGAAATCTGAAGTATGGAGTGTGAAGTATGAAGTTTGAAATTGGAACTATAAGCTGTAAAATGTGAAGTAGAAACTATTAACTGTAGGATTCGAAGTATGAACTAAAAACTGTAACGTGTGTAAACTTTGAACTGTAAAGTGTGAAGTTTGAACAATGAATACCTAAAAGTCAAGTATTAATTGAAAAAAAAATGAAATATAAAGCATGAAATCTGAACGATGAAATGAAAACTATGACGTGTGAAGTTAGACCTATATTGTGTGAAGCATAAAATGTGAAATTTGAACCATGAACTATGAAGTATGAACTATAAACTGTGAAGTTTGAAGTATGAAATGAGAACTGTGACATATGAACTATGAAGATTGAAGGTTTAACAATGAAGTAAGAAAAGGCAGTGTGGATTTGAACAATGAATATTGATGTGCGAAGTATCAACTAAGAAATGTGAAGTATGATATGACGTGTGATGTATGAAAGGTGAAGTGTGACGTATGGACGTATGAGGTCAGAAGGTTTAACCACGGACTGTAAAGTTTGGAATATGAACTGTGAAGTATGAACTTTGAACTGTAATGCTTAAATTAAAATGTTAAAGAGTTCCTTCAAGAGCAAAGAATACATTCAGAAGAAGGAACATGGGCCAGACTTCGTAGTTTCGGCTAATAAAGCCTCATCAGTGACCCTGACAATATCTGGCGACGAAACCAGAGAAAAGCATACTGTAAGTTCCCAGTTCTAATTGGCAGACTTAAAGACTTAAAAGATTCAAAGATTCAAGGACTTATAAGATTCAAAGATTTAAAGTATGAACCATGACTTGTGATGCATGAATTGAAAAGTGTGGAATGAGAACTATGAAATATAAAGTTTGAAGAATGCAATATGCACTATAAATTATAAAGTTTGAACTATGAAGACTGAAGAATAAAGTATGAACTGTGAAGTAAGGGATGTGAAGTCTGTAGGATGATGTTTGAAGTGTAACGTTGGAAGTATAGACTGTGAAATGTGAACTAAAGTATGAATTATGATTCAAAGAGTGAAGTATGAATTGAAAACTATAAAATATGACTATAAATATGAAATTTGAACTTTTAAGTATGACCTATATACTGCTAAGTGAAACCTGTAGAGTGTATTATTTAAACTATGAACTGTAAAATGTGACGTTTAAACTATGTACTGTGAAGCGTAAAGTATGAACTATAAAATGTTAATTCTTTAATTTTAAACATCAACTATGAAATTTGAAGTAAGGTAGGAAGTGTGAACTGTAATGTAGGAAATATGAAGTTTGAAGTTTTAACCACGAACTGTAAAGTGTGACGTATGAACTGTGTAGTATGAACTAAACACTGTAATGAGTTAGGTATTTACTATGAACTGTAATGTTTGAAGCAGGAATAATGATGTTGGCGTATGATTTGAGAACAAAAAAGCATGAAATATGAAGTTGAAGATTGAAGTATGAAACATGAATTATGAATTTAACTATGAGATGTGAAGTAAGAACTATGAACTCTTGATGTAAGAACTATAAAATGTTTTGTATGGTTTAGTGTGATGTGTGAAGTTTTAACTATGGACTGTGGAAGGTGAAGTATTAACTATGAACTGTAAAGTGTGAAATATTAAGTTGAAAATGTGAAGTATGACGTATGAACTATGAACTATGAAGGACAAACTGTGACTTAAAAAGTACGAACGATGATGTTTGAAGTATTAACTTTGAAGTGTGAAGTCAACTGCGGCATATCATAGTGTATCGCCCCGCTAACTACTTTAAATTTTGAATAACATACATGTAACTTATTCCCGTTATACTTTTACGAAAAACTACTGACTGAAGTTTTTCCCGATCATAAAATCATGAAAAAAAAAAACTGGGAGGTTTTTCCATCCACCCTAAATTTTATTCTTTTTCCCCAGTTTCGCAAAGGGAAATAACATTCATTTTTTTTTTAGATTTCCTTTTTGATACCTTGGGCGACAAATCCTTCCAAAAAGGAGAATCCCCATTGAGAAGGGTGGCAAAAAGTAAAGGTAGACCTGGTTAAGTTGAACGGACACTCTTTCCGGCAAAGCAACTATGCCATCAAAACTTTATTTAGCCTCCCTGTTCAGTTGGGGTAAACTCTAAAAGGAATTAATTTGCTCCTCGAGGAGCAAATTTATTCCTTTAAGAGTTGATCTCACTCTCGGAATCGTTTCGTCCTCAAGGAAAGAAAACAAGAAGTCACAAAAGTAGTTCTGTATTGTAAAACTGACAGAAAACATGACGGGGTATCCATACGCTTCAAGTCCAAATTCTCAGAGTGCCTTTTCCAGGACTACGAGCAGCAACAACTCCAACCCATGTTGCCTTCAGTGCTTACCTAGATCACAGAGTGTCACATCTTGGAATTGACGAAATAATTCGTTTTGATAAAGTCATCCTGAATGACGGAGGAGGGTACAATTCTATGACAGGTAAAATTGTTTGTATTGAAACAGGTGACATTAGCAGATTATCACGATTATCCAATATATTATGTAGGGGAGTAAACTTTTACTTAATCTTAATGGCTTCAACAAGGAACACAATGCCATCATAGATTCTATTATTCTCACCCATTGGACCAGAATATCCCTTTCTAGAGCTGTCTGAGATTTTTTCTATCTCGGCCTGCTATCTCAGCCTAGACTCAGAAAGCTATCTCAAAATGCCAATCATTGCTATAGAGTACAGCCCAATTAATTACACAATTATATTTCAGCAAATCAACTTGCTACCGGTCATGTAAATTGCATGCAGAATATGAAATTGATACCCAGTGATATACAGGCAGTGTCACAATAGATTTCTGATTAGCTGTCAGTCATGAAAAAATGCATGCTCAAGGTAAAATCAACACATGTCAGACTATAAATAGAAAACTAGTTTCAAGTTTATAGCAATGGCTTCAACAAGAAGTTCAGAGTTCAATGAGTATTCTGTTTTATGAAATATAATAGGTGAGAAAAATAATCAATGACGGGGTTGAGGCCTCAACAAAAAAATCTCAGGCTCGTTTTCAGATTATTTAAGTCTTATGCCCGGCAAGCCTCGCATAAGACTAAATAATCTGAAAACGAACCTGAGATTTCCTTGTCTCGGCCTCAACCCCATAATAGATTCTCTTAATCTAGCCCACCATTTTACTGTATTCGCTTCCTCTGATGAAGTCTTATGCCAAAATGAAAAGCAAATAAAAACAGTGTCAAACCGAAAAAAAATGTCCATCGAAGAAAAATGTCCATTGGCAATGTCAAGTGTAGAAAATAAAAAAAAACACTTGAAGAAGAAGAAAAAGAATCTCTAACATTAAACACTTCCATTTAAATACATTTGGTGCTAATGTAGTAAGTATACCAAACATAAATAAAAACTCGAGTCAGTATTTTTCATCCTACGGTAGTCGGGAAAATGTCAGACCTAAAAATCATTTTATTCTAGGACAAAGTAATTATTTTGTAATATCAAAGACACATAAAACTCAAGATTCTTTAGATGAAGAGATACCGAGGCTATTTTAAATGATACGAGGGTGATTTTTTGTTTTCGATGCTCAGCACCAAACAGCTATCAATTTGAATGATTTACAAAATCTGTGGTAATGTCTTTCCATTAATAAATCCAACCAGTACGGACTCATTAACTAAACAGATGCCGAAAACGGTTGACTGGTAGGTCGTGAGAACCAGAAGGAAGCTACAGCTCAGGTCCTTATGAAGCCATAAATTCAGTTCCAATTGCATTTCCCTTAGACAGCAAAATCTTTATGGCAGTTTATAAAGATTTTGAGTTTGCAAGACAAGCGACCAAATCACGAGGACATACATTAAAAGGACGAATGAATATGAGCCGCGACACAAGCAAACCAACAAAGTGGTTGTGCGCCCAGCGCAGACTCAGATCGCCTTGACATCCGACAAGTCTCATCAGACTCTTCGCTAAACACTTAAAGGGTAGCTCAGGGTCTAAGCTACCTCCATGTGGACAGCGAACACTCTGCTCAGACTGGGAGGATGCCCAGGCTGATCTGAGTCTGCGCTGGGCGCACAACCACATAGTTGGTTTTGTCGTGTCGCGACTCAATTATTATGTTTAATCCAGAGGAGGATAATTTTAAAGTTTTTTTTAACATCTTTAAAATTTATTACAATAAACGCACGCGATTAAATGTTTCCTATGCGTACTGGAACTAGCCGTAAGTGTATATAAGAAATTTTTCTCCTGCGCATGCGCAAATTAAAATTACGGACTGATTTACTTAAATAGATTTAAGTTATGTATATATTCGGACAGGACAGGCGTGATTTACGTAACCAGACGTCTGTCCTCCCGAAAAAAATCCATGGAATGTTCGCTAGGTTGACCGAAATTATGAAAAATAAAACTCTCAAGTTTTTATTTTTGTTCAGTATAGACATGAACATTGGTGTCAAATAATGATTGCATAGTATAATTTTGATTTTGGAATTTTTCAGGAATATTTACCTGCCCAATATCAGGAGTATACCTGTTCACCTTTATGGTCAGCAATTTGGCAGACGCCAATCAGCTCATTGTCAAATTAGTGTTAGACGGTGTGAACCAATCAGATGGCTTGTCCGATCCTTTCCGTAACCATCAGGTGAACTAGCTATGAGGGGTATTCCAAAATTAATGTCACTTACATTGTTTCTCCTTTACTGCAAATGTTCCGATCATTTTGACCTGCTCTGCCCTTCAAGATACTCTCCATCAACCTGAATACACCCTTTTAGCCGGTCAATCCACTTTTGGAAGCAGTTTTCATACTCTTCAATGAAGACACCAATTAGATACTGATAAACCGCAGATCCAAAGGCATTTCTCGAATGGTATCTCTTTCCAGATAGATGATATTTGAGTTTTAGAAACAGAAAATAGTCGCAGGGAGCCAAGTCTGACGAAAATGGAGGATGTGGTAGGACGGTGACCTTCTCTGTCACCAAAAACCATGATGTGTACATCCTCTTAGAGAAAAATAACCTAAAATTTATGCCTAACTGATAATCTGACCAGATGTTTTAGCCATCCCCTAATTATCTGGACACTGCAGGTATCAGCTAAGCATGGTCTGTGAACTACTTTTTTCGATAATCTGGTTCCCGGTTAATAATACAGGTAATTCAAGCTTATAGTATTTTTATCAGCAGTGCTACTGAAACCTGATTCACGGTATTAGTGCGCCGCTTAAAGAACGCTCTCATAAAATACACTTGAAAATCGCATATCCAATGATAAAGTTTTGTCTACCCTTATTCTAAATACAGTCAGTATGTTTGAAAACATATTTTTGAAGTATCACACGAAAACAAGTTTGCAATACAACTGGAACTAGTTTTTTATAAACCAGAAGTAAAGTTTCCCTGGTTCCCGTGCCATTATAAAATTGCTATATTACAAAACGCTTAAATTTTAACGTAGAAATCCGTTAAAAACGCCTAAACAACATAACTTTTAACGAGGAATTCGATTTTCTAGTTTATATCAAGATAAGGGTGCGGGATATTTATGTTTTACTTTTAATTAGATAAAGTCGGTTAACAGCGTTATCTTCACCACCTGGGGCACTGCTGCGAAATTGCATAATTCTGTATCATTTATTGGTATACCGGAGGATTATACGACCGGTTTCATTAGAAACACATGTGAAATCGATACCCCGAGCAACCCGAGTTTATATAGCAGTAAGTCGGGTCGGTCGGGGTCAATTCCCTAAGAGCATGTACACAGCATGTCGGTCAGAAGATGTGACTTGCGAGCGTGAAAATTATCATGCATAGTCTGAGGTACTTATGTCCTGTTTTGGGGCGGCAGGTTTTGTATTACTTCTTCAGTTGTCTTGGTACCTCATTTTATAGACCTGTAATGTGGCTATTCTGCCTTTTGGAACCGGAATCACATGACTGGCCCATTATCGTGGAAGAAAATTACACTCTTTACCGTTCGCGTTTCTTTGACAATACTTGGACGTCTCGCAGTTTTTTTTACCCAAATTCGGCTAAAATCTAGGTATCACCAGAGAATGAATTGTTGAAAGCCTTTTTGGTATATTTTGGGTATATTTCAGAAGTTTTTTGCATTTGCTACACGGGTCCTCTTTTGTTCATTTGACAACGCTTGCATATATTTGCCTAAGTTGTAAATTCTTTTTCAAAATACCATGAATTCTGGCTAACGAATAGTTTGTCAACCGGGCTAATTGCCTAATTGTGAATTGGGCATCTTTTTCTAGGATATTGTGGATTTTTTCGACGTTAGTTTTAGTCGTTGTTGTTGCAGGGCGACCTGTGTGAGCAGCAGCTTTAAGTTGCTGCTGCCCGCTCCTAAATAAAGCTGCCCACCTGCAAATCGTCCCGTGAGACATTTTGTCCTCCCCATAGATATCGCATTCCTCACTGTGAAAGTCTATGGGTTTTATACCGAAGTTGCGACCTACATGTACCTTTTATGTAGGCCCTCATTTAAGCACGTTGTTAGCTCTTTTTCCGGCCATTTTGTGTGTAGCGTGATAAATACGCTATAAAGAAATGTACACTGTACACAGGTCAGTGAAGTTGTGAGCGAGATTTTTTAACTATATGTATGTTACCCTTTAGTGATCACTCCATCGACACGAGGTGGTTTTGAGCCCACTTTGCACGAATGGCGCGAAATAAAACTACATTGACATTAATTTTGGAACACAACTCATATAATATGGATACGCCAGACACAATTAGCCGAGTTTGAAATGCAAATACATTGTGCAGCTTTGGTCAGTGCGCTGCCTTGGTCGATCAGAGGCACGACTCACGTTTTATTTAGAATAGCATATCAAAATCAAGCATTTTAAATGACTGTACGGAGGCAGACGTCGACGGAAGAAAATAATTACAACCGACGTCACCAATGTGCAAATTTGCTTGCCGCGCAAATGATAAACAGGGAAGAGTTACCTCCGCTGATGTGTACCCATTTACCTTAAATATTATTTACACTAACCCTTGCAGGCCCGGATCCAGACCACCCTATACCGGTGGGGCTCTGGATAACTGGTGGGGCTGGGAGGTACCGAGATGTATGATTGAGGGGCGGGGTGGGGTTTTGTGAGATGGGTTGGGGTACGGCGAGGAGTGGGGCTTGAAAATATATGACATAGGCCTAATTAGGGATAAATTTGATGAGAATTTTTGATAATGTTATTTTTGTATTGAAAAATATGTTGAATCTAACCAGGCCCAGGTGGCGGGGCTGACGCCCCAAAGCCCACCCCTTGGATCCGTGGCTGCCTTGGGTGTGTCTTTTTATTTAAAAAAAATATAAAAGTTTTCCAAATTAATTAAAGAGTTATGAGTTAAAATTTGTGTGACGTACATATCAATATTAACAATATTGTACATGTATACTCTTGAAATTATACCAGTCATAACACTAACAATCCAGGTTGAAACTTTTCTTTTTTCATAAAATACAGAACTACCTATAACATATGAAATCTAAATTATCTAAAATTTCAACGGAATCTTAGATTTAATTGTCATCTTAAAAGTAATTTACTTTTTTTTTCTCGTTGATTCAAAAGTACTTACTGCATTTGCCAAAGAAAGTAGCTTGCATAGCCTTTTGAAGATTCAGATATCTAAATTTCAACAAAAACATATCTAAAAAAGATATTGTCGAAGGCAAAAAAGTCATGGGGCCTTCAGCATATAAGAGCTTTCATCAGTCATCCAGCGGCAACATAACGTTAAGGCAACTACGCATCAACGCCGATGAAACATCATGACGTTGCACTGCTAAGCTACCTCCATGCGGACAGTGAAGGCTCTGATCAGACTGGGCGAATGCCCAGGCTGATCTGAGTCTGCGCTGGGTGCACAGCCACATTGTTGATTTTGTCGTGTCGCGGCTCAAATGTGATTTGCTTGCTGGGATAAGTCCTACTCTTTGATCGTCAATTATGTCTTTGTCCAGACTGGGAAAGTTTATACAGCACCAGAAGCATGGAGCTCTTTAATTTTGTCTAACGTTGTAGCTATACTTCTAGATGTAAAATAGTCCAATGGAGAAGTGGTCTTATATGTCTTCGACAAAGGCAAAAGGAGACAGAAAATTATAGTGTGTTTTTTTTTTTTCTGGCCGGCCCGATTTGAACTTAAATAGCACGTACCTGTATCAGCCAGGGCATGAGGCTACTGCCACAAAGTGTTCTAATGATAAGAAAAAATTGAATATGACAAAAACAAACCATCTATAGTTGTGCATAAACTTCAGTCATAAACTAGCAGTAGTCCACCCACTATTTACAACATGAAAAAATCCCTGACTGAATATTTTTAACGTTACATGTACCAGTCACCAACGGCACGTGGAGGCAACGCCTTGAGCAGAATATGTAAACCTTCCTAACTTTATACCTGGAATGGTTTGGTTGCCTCGATTTGGTGTTGATTCAGAATTTGTTATCTGTTTATTTGTTCGTATATTTTCAGGAGATACAAGGCGGAAATACAGTCATTATGAAAGTGAAACAAGGCCAGCGTGTTTGGTTGGCTGCCGATACTACTGGCGATACAGTGGTGGGCGGAAGAGAAAAGTATCGTTTCACAACATTGTCGGGTTTTCTTTTGTATGAAAAGTAAATGAATTGACAGTGTTGTTCGTCTTCAGAGTTCTAGATAGTACACTTGAGACATGTGACATAAAATAGTAACCGTATCTTTTTGGACCGGTAGACGGCCTTGAAACAATGACGGCTGTCTTCAACATCCACACACTGGAAAAATTCTAAGCATTGGGACAAACAGGTCCGAGCAAGCAGTATAGGCCCAGATCAGACTGCTCCCAAGGAGCAGTTTGATCCGGGCATGTATTGCCTGTCATACCATCTGCAAATTAGACGCATAAATGTTTGTAAAACCCACCTGTTCCAATTTTAAGACAGTTATGGTTATTATGTAGGTGTTCCAAGTTCTAAATTATTTACGGTACAAGTATATCTGCTATCAAAGACTTAAAAATTTGAACAGTATACTTTCGGGGGAGTTAATTACGCCATTTTCATTTTGTGCCTCCCCCTAAATGATGGTCAATTCTGAAAGGAGAGAATTTGCTCCAGGGAGAGAAAATTCTTTCCTTCAAGAGTAGATCCCAATATGGAAAGGCTCCTTCTTTCAGAAAAGCAAACAAAAAAAAATACAAGAGTTGTTTGCCTTTGTAAAAGTGATTGAAAATGTGCAGGTGCACTCAGACACTTTACTGAAGTCGTATCATAATAGATGCAAAGTCAATATTTTATCGACGTTGATTCAAAGTTCTACTCCCGTAATCAAATGAACTTACCAGTATCTAAAGAGCTACCTGTTTGTTTCACGACTGAAAAGAGATCCACGCAGTGTCAAACTTTAATACTACACCGGCTCCGCCATAGTATTGACATACTGATTTATTCGTGTTTAAGACGGACTTGTGTGTGTGTGTGTGTGTGTGTGTGTGTGTGTGTGTGTGTGTGTGTGTCTCCAAAAATAACCAAAATATGTAAATCAGGTGTGTGTACATGTAATTCTGCTATTAGATAGATTTTTCTCTGTCAAAACAATGCCGAAATCTAGAGCCGACGGCCTTTTAAGACTCCAAAGAACTTATTGGAATTGTCTTGGAAAAAATATTCCCACAAATCTAGATCCGTCTTATAAGACTCATAAGTATTAATTGGGATTGTCTTGAAGTAAAAAATGGTCCCACCAATCTATATCCGTCTTATAAGACTCAAAGTATTAATTGGGATTGTTTTGAGAAAAAAAGGAATGGTACACAATGCTAGATCGGTCTTATAAGAAGACGGATCTTGATTTTTTATAGTTTTTTTTTTTTTTTTTTTTTTTTTTTTTTCAAGAGAAACAACATCCGTCTTATTATCGATTAAATACAGTACAAGTTGTTGTTGTTTCAAGTTTCATAGGAATGGTCTCCAGGAGGCTCAAAGGAACGAACCCATGGCTGCACCTTGTGGCACCAAGTCAATCCATTGATTACTGAAGGATTTAAAAAAAACTTCACCCTTGAATTTGAATATATGTATTTCGAAAATTAATGCATTTTATAACTAACATAATACGCATTTATAATTTTGTTGAAGAGACATAACTCTTACAATATTAAATTTAATTTATCTGAATATCGAAACCAGATGCAGAATTTTGGGTACTCGGAATCTGGATTTTTAGGAGACGTCTCGAGAACATTTAAGGGGTTGACCACTGCAATGAGCAACCAGGCACGCCGAATAAGGATTTAAAAACAAGAAGCTCACAAGGCCGCCAAAGAAGCAGCCAACTGAAAGTAACATCCGGACGTCATGATGTCTGCGCCATCTCCGCATCAGGCTGTGCGTCCATCCAGAAAAGTGGATACTTCTGATTTGCTGTATTGCAAAATAAGTCACATGTGGATTTTTTTTGTATCAAAATCACTTGTTACAGAAGGCAGTAATCAAAACTAATGAACAAGTTTTGAAAGACTTTCTTAATCTGCCTATTCGTAATTTATGGAATTCGCATCTCATTTGCAATTTATTTGACCCTGAGGGGCTGATAGGATAGGCAGGCTCTGTCGTCGTACGCCCGTCCAGTTCTAAACGACTTCCCTCTCTGAAACTACTGACCCGATTGTAACCAAATTTTATAAAGAACCTCCGG
The DNA here is from genome assembly GCA_963989385.1 of Ctena decussata. Lineage (NCBI taxonomy): Eukaryota > Metazoa > Mollusca > Bivalvia > Lucinida > Lucinidae > Ctena > Ctena decussata. The sequence goes on from OZ022506.1 coordinate 23,469,817, forward strand.
GGGTTGCGCGAATGAAACGCTGTCCAACTGGCCTGGGTCACATGACAAACATTGCCGCAACGCCCTTCTGTCGTAAAAACCTTAAAAATCTCCTTGAAACTTGGCCTTGAAACTTGACCTGTAGCATCGGGTACTCGAGTACTACCAAGATTATTCAAATGGTGACCTTGAGTTAAACTTGACCTTTTTAAGATGAGGTCCAATTTGCTTTCAAGAGGCAACGTTTTGCGACGTCTTAACTGAGTCTGCACTGTTTGCATATGTCCAAGAAAAGGGTTTCCAGTAAATGGTTAGAAGTTTAAAGTTCACAACTAGACGACTGTTATGATCATCGCATCCATTTCAGCATTAAAACGTGTATTGTATTAATGTTCGTATTGTTGTATAATTTATTGGCTTTGAGGAGCCCCGGTAGCTCAGTGGGTTAAGCGCTGGCCTACTGACCTAGCGGACCCGGGTTCGAATCCCGCTCGAGGCGAGAATCTTTCCTACCGTAAACGGGGTTCCATTGCACACAGCCTTTCATTATCATCGTCCCATTGTCCTGATATGACTGAAATACTGTTGAAAAGGACGTAAAATCGCAAGTCATCCATCCATCCATTTATTGGCTTTGGCCCGGCATTACACAACCCTAATCTCACGGACAACAGACGTACGTTAGAACTTTCCGACATCTGCTACGAAACCATTGAACCAGCTGGAACCAAACTCCAGGGGAGGTGGAACGAAAGTTTGAACGTAGTCGTCATAAGGAAGGTAACTTCGCTTCACTAATTCATCATTTTCTTCAGAATCAATGAAGCGAATGGGCTGATATTTTGCAGAAAATATTTGGCACCCCCTCTTCACAGCCGAAGAGGGTGATAGGGTGTGCAAAGATGCTGAAGTTTTGAAACTGGTGTGTCGCACTGTAAGCAACGGGCTTGTTGTTCTGGATTTAGTTTATTCTCGTCTTATCTTTTTTCCTCTTCTGTTTCCCTCTCTCTGGACGCCGTTTCGATGTGCGCTGGAATACTTTTAAAGTAAAACGATAGGCAATGATCAGAAATAAACCCAAAGCCACTTTATCAAAGTCTGTATTTTGTCCGTTCTAATTGTTCTGATTTCAATCGTAATACAAACAGGCCTTTTTGAATATGGAACAAGTTCTTATCATGTCCTTGATAAGACAAAAATAAGCCGTGATCTGAGAAAAGCATATTACTTCGTGTGAAAAAAGTGAGGGCTAAAACTGAGAATGCACTTTCACGCATTTCGATTTTAGTCTTTCCTTTTCGGAAAATGAATTCTTATAATAATAATGAATTCAAAGATTTTCCAAACGATTAGCGAAAATTCTGATCGGATGGCAGCTGCGCAGGTTGATACGAGTCTCTTCTATTTGTACAGGATTTCAAGTTCATTTTCTTGCGTCGAAACAAACATAAAATAGATATAAACATACAAGCTTATTCTGTTGTGTATTTGCAACTGATTTTCAAATGAAAATGAAGTCGAATAATATAATTAATGCAGCCACTTTCATTTCATTTTCTTTTGCCTTTGGAACTGGATTTCAAGGAAATCAGGACAGTTTAGCATCAAATGATTTAACACTAGAATTACTGGAAAGAATTGAAAATCTTGAATCCTATGTAAGACATCAGGAGGAACGAATTAAAAGCTTTGAATTAACGCAAGAAAATCAACAAGCAACCTTTCAGCAACTAAGGAAACAGATAGACGGTGGCAGCAGGAGGAAGCAAACTGACATTACAACTTACACAGAAGGTACCGTTTTCATTATAACCTACTTGTATATCCCTTCCACAGCCGTAACGTATATTTGCGTAACTGCTGACAATGACGTATTAAACAACCCTCACGATCTTATATATTCAATCACTCTATTAATGTTGATTTCTCTGTATATGCCAGTACCATGGCCTTGCATGCTGTTAGTATCAGTCCTGAAACACATACTGGGAGGACACAAGAAGCTTTCAAATGCCATTAAAAAATTGAAAAAACCAACCTATGAACATCGTGTTTGACCTTGTCTTCTTTCAAAAGACCTACTGAGCTCACTAACAGGCAGGGCCAAAACAAAACTATGGGATAAATGCGCAAAAAAGGCAAATAAGAGAAAGGAGAAAAAGAGAGAAAAAAGAGGACAAGATCTGTAAAAAAAATAAAAGTCCACGCACATACTTCGTGGTAGGATGGCCCCTGCGCCGTGACCTTTGACGTAAGAAGAAAAATATTTGTGTAAGATACTGAAAAGCTAATTATCTCCCCTATCGGCTGCACTTCCGGTTGGAAAGTCAGGTCAAACAACCGACCCCATCCCCTTTTCCAGCGATTTTCTTGAAATCTCCTGCCGTTCAAAGGATATATCCTGGGCTTTAGGATAGACAGTGTCTGAGGGTGGTTTCAATCTCACAATGCACTATTTCGTGATGTCATATGAAGTTTTGGTCCTTTGAAATCAATAATTGGTTGAGATTCATGTTCTGGATAAATTTTTCATCGTGTCTATACTATACTTTGCTTTGGCTGTGTATTTAAAATTTTATAAAATTACCGGATTTTTTCCCCTGGCATTCGTTGCCAGGCCATTACGAGGTCACTGAGGAGGTTTTATTAGCCGACACTACGTAGTCTGACCCACCTTCTGAATGTTTTCATTGCTCTTGAAGGAACTCATTCATGAGTCACAAGTTTATTTTAAATTTAATATCTATACTATACATTGATTCGGCTGCGTATTTGAAATTTTATAAAATAACCGTATGTTTTCCCTGGCTTTCGTTGCCAGGCCTTTACAGGATCACTGAGGAGACACTAGGTAGTCTGATCCACCTTCTGAATGTTTTCATTGCTCTTATAAGTCAAAAGTTTATTTTAAATTCAAACTGAAAACTTTAAACCTCGGAAAAAATTTGCGCTCTAACCAATGCGACGGGTACATCGACTGTAAAAAAAGTTTCTGCGTTTATTTTACTAATCAAATGTTCCTTTTGATTTTTTACAGCTAAACGAGCAGCTACTACTGTTACTCCTAAACATGTTGCTTTCAGTGCCTATCTGAATCACCGAGAGAATCATCACCAATTAGACACCATTATACGATTTAACAAGTTCTTAATCAATGATGGGAATTGTTACAGCAACGTGACAGGTACGTACATGTATATCGTATTTCTTCGTTTATAAGATTTCCCTCCCTCCTCCCCCCACCCCCTTCCAAAACAATCAAGATCTAGATCCGTTTATCAAAGGACTGTCGTAAGGAACTATGCCTTACAGAATGGCAGAACAACCACGTCCTTGCAAACTGGCTAGTCTTTGCTTGTTGCAATGTAGATTTTTCAGTCTACGCTTCGCTTGTTGTAAGATGGCTTTTAAAGGCTACTCTTCGCTTGTTGCAATGTGGTTTTTTTCAGGCTACGCTTAACTTCTTGCAATGTAGGATTTTTTGGCTACACTTCATTTGTTGCAGTGAAGATTTTCAAACGCTTCGCTTGTTGCTAGACTTTTCAGGCTACGGTTCTTGCTAGATTTTTCAGGCTAAGCTTCACTTATTGCAATGTAGATTTTCAGGCTATGTTTCGGTTGTTGCTACGTCAATTTTTCAAGCTGTGTTACACGTGTTCCAATGTTGAGTATTTAGCCTGCGCTTCGATTGTCGCTATGTAGTTTTTTAGGCGATGCTTCTCTTTTCATATAATTATTATTGGAAATAAGTCAATGTAACTGATTTCATCTGTGTTACAGTGGTTGCTACTTTGGCAAACACTGTGCACAAAAAACTATTTTCGCTTACCAACGCCACACAAAATATTCGCAAAAATAGAATACTGTGGTCTTTGCCATTGCAAAGAACTACAAATTAAAATCGAAAGTTAGACTTCGTAAATTTTGTTACCTGTAGATGATAATATTATGCATTCATGAAAATGAGACCGGCATCATTTAAGCCTAAAATTTATGACCACATTGATTTCAAATTTATGATTTGTCAGTTTTAGTCAACAAAATAGGTCAGGCACTTTTCGCATTGAACTGTCTCGTTTCCCTGATGATCACTCGGAGATATCCTTAAATTCTTTGCTGGTCAGCATTACCCAAACTTGGAAAATTGACCATAACTCCATGTGCCAAATATGAAAAATCAATATGACCCATCGTTTACCTTTCCTGCGAATGCGTCAATTTATAGAGTAAACCATGTTATACACAGAATTAAATGACTTCAGAATGAATTATAGCTTTGAGAAAATCACACTTTTCCGATGTATGAATTTCAGGTAGCAACTCACTCACTCAAAATTCGAGAGGAACATGGCATACACTGTATCCCATAATCTCTCAAATGACGCTATAGACCTGTTACCATAGCACGATGGAATTTCTAACTGTTATGCTTAGTACCGTGGCAGAATGACGTCTCAGTGACGTCACTTTGAAATCAATATGAAGTCGTAGTTGCTATGGTAACATATCTATGACGTCATTGGTATCGGAGCATGGCAAACAGTGAATGCCATGATCCGCCAATTTTGTCAATGCCATTAGAAACTGAAACTCATCAATAACTTCAAATTTCTCAAACAAGTAATTATTTTCAAGTCACTTATTTCCGTGTTGCTAGTGTTTTCTGACATCAAAGTCATGAGGCAAGACCAGAAACAACGTAGGAAGGGCGAGGCTTGCCCAGCCATTCCTACATGTTTCTGGTTCTTGCCTGATGAGTTTAATATCAAACGACACTAACATTGTTTTCTATTTATCATGCATCAATAGGAGATTTTAAGTTGTAAAGAGCGTCAAACATTATGAAAGGCAAATGCAATTTTGTTCGAACTTAATGATGTCGCGAATGCGTCATAACTTAAGTCGTTATAACTTATGACGGAGACATCATTTAACCAATCGAACGTTGTTATTTCGGCCAACGGTAGTATGTAGTCAATCGTCCTTAGATTTCGCTTCTAATGGCATTACCTGATATCATTCGCGCAAGCGCAATTCTAGAGTGACATTACATCACATTATATTTTCATACCTGTGTTAACAGTTGGGATTTTGCAGCAGATGCAAGATAAAGAGCTAAACATTTTAACATGGAGAACTGACATTTCTCACAATTCAACGGGTATATATGATATGGCAGAACCACTGAAAATGGAACAGCGCCGCACCTTGTAAACTTGGTTAATCTATGTTTAAATTACTTTTATTCGTCACTTTATCTTCTTGACATCGTGCACAACTTTACTTATAAAGCTTAATGCAGGAGATGATGGCCATATGTGTCCTTATTTGGTCAACAGATGACCCTCGTCATCCCAAACACGGACATCTCAAAGAACTTTCTTATATCAAAGAGTTTATTTCGGAAACACCTTCAATTTTCATTAAAATTTTACTCCGGATATCTCAAACTAATGATATCTCAAAGTAAATTTTCTGAGACCAGAAAATTTACGTCGGTCCCAGAAAACCTCGATTTTGAGATATATAGATGATACAAAATACTCGTAATCTGTGTCTAATTTTCTTAAGTCCGTCTCTTTTTATATCAGGTATCTTCAGCGCTCCAGTCACAGGAACCTATCTCTTTACGTACACTATCAACACCGACGTCAGCCACAATCAGCTGGTTGTCAAGCTGGTTCTTGACGGCGTCAACGAATCAGACGGAATTTCCGACCCCTTCCATAATTTCCAGGTACGTGCCAAGGACACTGGAAACCCCTAAATTGTGAATCAGTAGGATCGTTCACCTGAGCGCAACATCAGATTGTCAAAAATCAGCTAAGCCGAAATTAGCGTCCCAGCTCAAAGGATTCTCATAACTTGGCCCAAATCCATCCCACCAACGTATATCAATAGTATATCGGAAAAACGTGTAGTCGGTTGGAATTGTGCTTTACAACTGCTTTAGCTTTGTTGTAGCCTAGTTGCTCTAGAATCTTATAACAACTTTACAACTTTTGTGACTGCTCTTACAGGAGAGAATTTGCTCCTCTTTAGTGTAAGAGTTGACCCCTATCAAGAAGGGAGGCAAATATGAAAATGGCAGAGTTGCTTCCCCTGAAAGTGTACCCATTTACCTATAGAAAAGAAATTATCTGTCGGGAGCAGGATATACATATTGTGGCTATGTTCCCTCAAAATGAGTTCTCGTGGCTACAACATAATATATTTTGGCGGTAACATAATGTTTTGTTCCCTCAAAATAACCTCTTGTTCTTGATCCCTCGAGATAAATGTATCGGAGCAACACTTCTGGTCCATCTTATTTTCTTAGCACAAAATAATTTTATAAGCTAACTTGATGAAAATTGCCATTTATTTTATATTGCTTATGCATGGATTTTCGCCATATTTCACGCTTGTAATGCTGGCTCACGTTATGAGGGTAATTGTGACGATATGATGTGAATTCTAGTTAAAGCCTCCCTTATCATATTGCGATGAGGCGATTCTAATGAGCTTACAATATTGAAGTATAACAGCATCAGGAGCTGTACCGAAAACATCTTGCAAATGAAGACCTCTGAAATGTTTTTTCCTCTTCTTTATTTCTATATTTTCAGGAACTCCAAGGAGGCGGGACAGTGATTATGCACGTGAATGCCGGACAGTCAGTCTGGTTGGCAGTTTACAACACCGCAAACACACAAGTTGACGGAAGACCTGATCACCGCTTCTCAACCTTCTCAGGGGTGCTGCTGTATCAATAGAATAAATGTTTATTGTTAGGATTGATACATGGTGATATAACGGACACCTGCAGTCATTTACTGACTTTATTTAACAAGTAGCCCAAAGGGCAACAATTGCTCACCTGAGAGACATTGTAAACCTATAGGGATATTTAAGATGCTCAATGGCAGCTAACTCCACAGTCAGTGGTCCAATCAGGCTGAAAATTAAATTCAACCAAAACATTATGTATGCCCTCATTTAATATATGCAAGTTTAAAAAGTATCCGATCAAGAGCACAATAGACAGAGCTGTCAAGGGCAGCTAACTTCGTAGTGGTTGGCCTGATCTGGCCAAAATTTGAACTTGTTTAAGATATTATGCATTTCCTCATTACCTGCAAGTTTGAAAAGGATCGGATCAGTAGAAACCAAGAAAAAGTGGCGACATTGATTTTTTGGATGCTCAGGGCAGGTACTCCATAGTCAGTGGTTTGGATCTAGCCGAAATGCTAACTAATCCAAGCTTTTATGCATATCCTCATTACCTGCAAGTATGAAGAAGATCCGATGAAAAATGAAAAAGTGATGACGTTGTTTTCTCCATCATAAGACTATGGGATTTTTTTTCAAATGCTCAAGGGCAGCTAACTCAGTAGTCTGTGCTCTAATCCGGCCAAATTTCGAACTCATCCAAGCTTTTATGAATGTCATCATTACCTGCAAGTATGATAAGGATCTAATCAAAAACCTTGATTGCAGCACCCTGAAAGTCAAACTTGCTCGAGATATTGTCATGCCCTACAATCGTGTTGAATTTATTTTAGAATCTGTTGAGAAATGTAGGTGCTAGAGCGATGACAAAGTTTTTCCAAAAATAACCACAGTGACCTTGACCTTCGGCACAGCATCCTGAAAGTCGAACTTGCTTGAGATATTGTCATACCCTACATTTGTGTCAAGTTATTTTAAAATCCACGGAGAAATGAAGGTGCTAGGGCGATGACAAAGTTTTTCTAAAAATAGCCACAGTGACCTTGACCTTGATTGCAGCACCCTGAAAGTCAAACTTGCTCGAGATATTGTCATGCCCTACAATTGTGTTGAATTTATATTAGAATCTGTTGAGAAATGTAGGTGCTAGAGCGATGACAAAGTTTTTCTAAAAATAACCACAGTGACCTTGACCTTCGGCACAGCATCCTGAAAGTCAAACTTGCTTGAGATATTGTCATACCCTACATTTGTGTCAAGTTATTTCAAAATCCATAGAGAAATGAAGGTGCTAGGGCGATGACAAAGTTTTTCTAAAAATAGCCACAGTGACCTTGACCTTGATTGCAGCACCCTGAAAGTCAAACTTGCTCGAGATATTGTCATGCCCTACAATTGTGTTGAATTTATATTAGAATCTGTTGAGAAATGTAGGTGCTAGAGCGATGACAAAGTTTTTCTAAAAATAACCACAGTGACCTTGACCTTCGGCACAGCATCCTGAAAGTCAAACTTGCTTGAGATATTGTCATACCCTACATTTGTGTCAAGTTATTTCAAAATCCATGGAGAAATGAAGGTGCTAGGGTGATGACAAAGTTTTTCTAAAAATAGCCACAGTGACCTTGACCTTGGGCACAGCATCCTGAAAGTCAAACTTGCTCAAGATATTGTCATGTTCTACATTTGTGTGAATTTATTTTAAAATCCATTGAGAAATGTAGGTGCTAGAGCGCTGACAAAGTTTTTTCTAAAATAGCCACAGTGACCTTGACCTTGGGCGCAGCACCCTGGAAGTCAAAATTGCTCGAGATATTGTCATGCCCTACGTTTGTGTGAAATTATTTCAAAATTCGTTAAGAAATGTAGGCGCTAGAGCGATGACAAAGTTTTTCTAAAAATAGCCACAGTGACCTTGACCTTGGGCGCAGCACCCTGAAAGTCATATTTGCTCGAGATATTGTCATGCCCTACATTTGTGTGAAGTTATTTAAAAATCCGTTGAGAAATATAGGCGCTACAGCGATGACAAAGTTTTTCTAAAAATAGCCACAGTGACCTTGACCTTTGGCGCAGCGCCCTGAAAGTCGAACTTGCTCGAGATATTGTCATGCCCTACATTTGTGTGAAGTTGATTAAAAATCCGTTGAGAAATGTAGGCGCTAGAGCGATGTCCAAGTTTTTCTAAAAATAGCCACAGTGACCTTGACCTTGGGTGCAGCACCCTGAAAGTGAAACTTGCTCGAGATATTGTCATGCCCTACATTTGTGTGAAGTTATTTTAAAACCTGCTGAGAAATGTAGGTGCTAGAGCGCTGACAAAGTTTTTCTAAAAATAGCCACCGTGACCTTGACCTTGGGTGCAGCATCCTGAAAGTCAAACTTGCTCGAAATATTGCCTTGCCCTACATTTGTGTGAAGTTATTTTAAAATCTGCTGAGAAATGTAGGTGCTAGAGCGCTGACAAAGTTTTTCTAAAAATAGCCACAGTGACCTTGACCTTGGGCGCAGCATCCTGAAAGTCGAACTTGCACGAGATATTGTCATGCCCTACATTTGTGTGAAGTTATTTTAAAATCCATTGAGAAATGTAGGCAATAGAGCGATGACAAAGTTTTTCTAAAAATATGTGATGACGTTGTTTTCTCCATTATAACACTATGGGATTTTTTTCAAATGCTCAAGGGCAGCTAACTCCGTAGACTAAGCTCGAATCCGGCCAAATTTCGAACTCATTCAAGCTCTTATGTATGTCATCATTACCTGCAAGTATGATAAGGATCTAAGCAAAAACAGTTGAGAAAACGTGATGACCCCATTTTCCCCATTATAACCGTATGGGATTTTTTCAAACGCTCAAGGGCAGCTAACTCCGTAGTCTGTGCTCGAATCGGGCCAAATTTCGAACTCATCCAAGCTCTTGTGTATGTCATCATTACCTGCAAGTGTGATAAGGATGTAATCAAAAACAGTCGAGAAAACGTGATGACGCCATTTTCCCCATTATAACCCTATGGGGGCTATCTGTTGCCATGGAAACCAGAGTTCTGAGCTGATCGGTACCAAAACCTAATGCAGCCTTTCCCCCACCCAAATGATGCTTCGGATAAAATTTGATTGCGATCGGCCCACTGGTCTCTGAGATATTTAAGTTTGAAAGTGTTGACGCACCCACCCACGCACCCACGCACGCACGCACGCACGGACGACGGCTCGACTCCCATCCTATAAGCTCACCTCTGAGCCTTCGGCTCAGGTGAGCTAAAAATACAACACACTTTCTTTGTAATATACGTAGTATATAGAATCAATAGTAGTATCAATAGAATGTAAACTGTTGGGATGTGTATAATATTATAATGAGATCAGGGACATCCGCAATCATTTACTGACATCTTTTTGTATACAACACACTTTCTTTGCAATATTTTAACCGTCAAATATGTTATACATTTTTGTTGTCTTTGATGTCCTTATTTATTGTGGTGTAATCTGTATCAGAATATTCTTTCTTTTTCGGGCATAGAAACCATCAGGAATGTACATGTATGATAGGGAAAACACACCAGAGGGGTCGGATATTAACCAGGGATCTGGTAGAAATTCTGACCTCGAGGGTGAGATTAACCTATACTACCTGTACTTGTTGTTGTCCACAGTAAACAGCTATGGTCCTGTTGGGACGGTCAGTTACCCTAACCAGACGATTCCTGGGCACGCTTAGACTTCCTGAGCGGTACTAAGTGCACTTATTTTCGCCTGTAACTGATAACTGCCCTTCTATCCTACATGACCTCGCTAATGAAGAAATATTTTCTCCCACTTTTAGCAAGTTTACCTATCTCAAGACAGCAAAATTCTAATTAAATGTGAAATTTGAGCAGCCCGGTGTGTTTCTCAAGTCTGAGACACACAGGCTACCCAGCAGGCACATGGCTTGTTATGACGTCATACTGAGGTCGATGCGGCGTGATGACGTCGCATCGACGTACGGTCGACGTCACGTGCCCGTTGGGTACAGTATATAACAAGTCGCCCAAGGGCAACGATCGCTCACCTGTCAGTATATGCTCAATTTATATAAAATTGGTAGTACTACAGTCCCAGATGCTACATACCAAGTTTCAAGGCAACTGGCCCAGTGGTTCTGGAGAAGAAGATTTTCAAGGTTTTTGCCAAATATGGACATGGTGGCCATCTTGGTCATGTGACCTGGACTGAATATATAAATTTTGTTTCCTGCTTTGCCTGAAGGCTGCATATGAAATTTAATTGAAATCTGCCCAGTAGTTTCAGAGAAGAAGTCCTTTAAAGTGTTGACACATCACAGACAAATGACCTTTAGCCAAGATCACTAAATGACCTTCACCCCAAGAATTCCTAGGGGTTCAAGTTGTCTGCATTTCCATATCACATAGCACTACAGCAACAAAAAATGCACTTTTTCAGCTTTTCCCAATTCAAAAGCATGACCTGGTATGATAAGGCCCATATTTGGCCCCCAGAAAACTCATTTTCAAAAGTTCTATTTCGATAACTAAAATGCATTCATAGGAAAGTTCTAACCTAAAATGTAACAGCAAATACAAAATCAACCAGTTCTTGCATAAAATATTTGTGTTTTTAATCATGAACATACCCATACCCCCAGCGGATTCTGACGAAAATGACGAATTTGGTAGCCTTTGCGGCTTTCAAAATATATGAGCCCGCCCTCCAGCACATTTTATACTTTATATGCAGACATAGTGCATATGGATAGATTCTGAGAAATATAAAATTTGAGATCGATTTAGCCTATTATTCTAGATCATCGTCTTATATATTATTCGGATCCTTTGGAAACTAATCAGTCTTTGAATCGACTGTCCAATTAAAATTCAGAAATTACAGTATGCTTTTTCTGGTTTCGTCAGCAGATATTGTCAGGGTCACTGACGAGACTTTATTAGCCGAAACTACGTAGTCTGGCCCATGTTCCTATGTCTGTATGTATTCTCTGGTCTTGAAGGAACTTTATAAGATTTTGATATATTTACATGCCATGAAAATATTAAATGTGCTGGAGACCGGGCTCTATGTTTATTTTTAACTTTTTGTTACCAAACTGGCAGCGTTTGGAACATTTTTCCTGTTTTCTCAACACAAAAACGCCCATATCTCCGTTCATAGATTAAATAAACATATGTTGTGGGTATTCATTTTCTTAGTTAGAACACAAGGAATAATTTGGTACACATTTCATTTTGATCTGTTGGAATATTTTCGTTAGCGTCTCTGGACTTGCAAACTTGAGTGGGTGGGGTACCTTGACAGGCATTGTGCAGTGCACAGGTAATTAGCCGTGGTACCCAACGTATAAGCATTTCATCAAAAGCCTGTTATCAAGAGCTTTCAAGAGCTATTGTAAATGACTTATTTCTTTAAAGGAAAAAATATTAAACTCAGTTTTTCTTGCAATTTTCCTTCATATTTATGAACCAACATAGGCATGTCAGAAATCATGTTATTCTGAGGATAAACAAAAGTGAAATATATTATTTCTGTTTGTTCAGATACGCACAAATGATAAGCAATAGAAACCATGCAATTTTAAGGCGATTTGAATGGGGGCCAAAAATGGCCCTTATCATACCAGGTCCTTTAACCTTGTAGCAAAACAGGTCAAGGTCAACCCAAGGTCATCTTTTATATACACTTGGTAGTACTAAAATCCCAAATGCTACATACCAAGTTTCAAGGCAATTGGCCCAGTGGTCTTGGAGAAGAAGAATTCTTAAGGTTTTTGCCACATTTGGGCATGGTGGCCATCTTGGTCCTGTGACCTGACCAAATATATGAAGTTTTTCTTTCCCGCTCTGCCTGAAGGCTGCATACGAAATTAAATTAAAATTGACTCAGTAGTTTCAGAGGAGAAGTCCTTTAAAAATGTTGACACATGACAAATGACCTTCTGCCAAGGTCACTAAATGACATTGACCTCTAGTATTCATAGGGATTGATGATGACTGCATTTCCATATCACAGAGCACAACAGCAACAGAAAAAATGCACTTTTTCACCTTTTCCCATTCAAAAGCCTAAGGGACCAAATTTGAGCTTGTTGTAAAATAGGTCAAGGTCAACCTAAGGTCGTCATTTATATAAACTTTGTAGTACTGGAGTCCAAATTGCTACATACAAAGTTTCAAGGAAATTGAAGAAGATTCTTTAAGGTTTTTACCATATATGGGCATGGCGGCCATCTTGGTCATGTGACCTCGGCCAAATATATAAACTTTAGTTCCTCCATCCTGTTAAGTCTCTATATGAAATTTGGCTTCAATCCGCCCAACGGTTTCTGAGGAGATGATGTTTGAAAATGTTGTCTCCCAATAGACAAATGACCTTTGGTCAAGGTCACTAAATGACCTTGACCTCTAATATCCACAGGTATTGAAATTGACTGCATTTCCATATCACAGAGCACAACAGCAACAGAAAAATGCACTTTTTCAGATTTTCCCTTCAAATCCCTTAGGGACCAAATTTGACCTTACCATAAAATAGGTCAAGGTCAACCCAAGGTCATCATTTATATAAACTTTGTAGTACTGGAGTCCGAGATGCTACATACCAAGTTTCAAGGCAATCAGCCCAGTAGTTATTGAGAAGAAGATTTTTTAAGGTTTTTACCATAAATGGTGCGAGGAGATTGAAACTAGCTTGAACAAAAACAACAGCAAGAAAGCATACCAGCTTGTGAAGGATCTAACTTCAGAGAAACAGGGTAGATCCACAACTATCCACGACAAGTCTGGGAAATGCCTTACAGAGGAACAAGAGGTTCTCAGCAGATGGACAGAATATTGCTCAGAACTATACAATCATGAGACTTACGGTGACAATGCGGTTCTGGACTGCAATCAGCCCCCAGAAGAAGATCAACAACCGATCCTTCGTGAGGAATTTGAGATTGCAGTAACAGCACTAAAGAAGGGGAAATGTGCCGGAGTTGATAATATACCAGCATAACTTGTTCAAGCTGGCGGGGAGACCATGATTGATGTTTTAACGGATATTTCTAACAAGATCTGGAGAACAGGAGAATGGCCTACCCCATGGACTCAGTCGCTGATTATTACACTCCCTAAAAAAGGCAACCTACAGCTCAGCCAGAACTACAGAACCATCAGCCTCATCAGTCAGTCAAGCAAAGTCATGATGAAAGTCATTTTGAACAGGCTTAAACCATAAGCCGAGGATATAATCGCTGAGGAACAGGCTGGGTTCCGAGCAGGAAGGAGCACCACAGAGCAAATCTTCAACCTTAGAATCCTGTGTGAAAAGTATCTCCAACATCAGCAGAATCTGTACCATGTCTTCATTGATTTCAAAAAAGCCTTTGACAGGGTATGGCATGCAGCCTTATGGGCCACCATGCGGAAGTACAATATCAGTGCAAATCTAGTTCGCACCATTGAGCAGCTATACGACAAGGCTACAAGTGCAGTCCTGTTCAATGGCAGCACAGGAGAATGGTTCAGAACAACAGTTGGAGTAAGACAAGGATGTCTTCTGTCACCCACCCTCTCAACATTTTTCTAGCACGGATCATGCCTGATGCTCTGGAAGAACACGAAGGAAAGGTTAGCATAGGCGGCAGAAACATTACCAATCTGCGGTTTGCCGATGACATAGACGCTCTAGCTGAGGAAGAACAGGAACTGGAAGCTCTAGTTGAAAGTCTCGACCAAACCTGCACAAGGTATAAGATGGAGATCAGTGCTGAAAAGACCAAACTGATGACGAATAGCGCAGACGGCATCCAGAGGGAGATCAAGGTAAAAAGGCAGAAGCTGGGTACCGTAAGCAGCTTCAAATACCTTGGAGCAGTTGTCTCAGATGATGGCTCAAAACAGGAGGTCCTCTCAAGAATTGCACAAGCCACTTCAGCTCTTACTAAGCTGAAACCAATTTAGAGAGATAACAATATATCTCTTGGATCAAAGGTGAAACTTATGCGCTTCCTTGTCATTTCCATATTTCTGTATGCCTGTGAATCATGGACCTTGACAGCAGAGTTAGAGAAAAGAACGCAGGCCTTTGACTTTTACTAAATTCCCATGTACAATGTCGTGTATGGGTGGATAGTAATGAGTACAGTATTCAAATCGCCCTTGGCATAATTCTAAAACCATTTTGAGCCTTTTCTTACATGTTTTATAAAAATCTTTAAAACAAACGGAAGGCGTTATCAATCTACAATTTGTTAGTTTTGATAGTAGGACGATAGCTAGGTTTTGCACGTGACAAACTCGTGTTAAATTAGCTGTTCGGAATAAAATTTCTGTGACGGCCATGAGGTTTTCATTGTACAGGGCAATAAAGTAAAAGACAGAAGAGCAAATTATATTAAACTTATCTCTTTACATTTTCGAAGCCGAATAACGAAAAATGACGCTGCAGATTCCGGATAAAATCTCAAAACATAATGATTTCCGACTAGTGGTTATAAGCGAAATTTGTACTCTCGATTTAACGCTATGAAAACCGGAAGAGATGGTACAGTGCTTTCGGATACTGCGGTACTGGCTGTGGTCTGGCATTGCCCTACTCCGACGGATACATACGTACGTTAGAATTTTCCGACATCTGCCATGAAACCGTTGCGCCGGCTAGAACCAAACTCCATGAGATGTGGAACAAAACTGAAAGGAAGGTAACTCCACTTTACTAAAACATTAATTTCTCTAGAATTGTTGAAGCGATTAAGGTGATATTTTGCAAAAAAAATATTTGGCACGCTCATTCAACAGTCGAACTGGTTGATAGGGTGGGCGAAGATGCTCGTGTGTCGCACCGATAGTGACTTACAGTAGGCAAAGGGAAAGGGCTTGTTGTTCTTCCACCAGGTATGGGATGTTCTCTCGTCTTATCTTTTTCCTCTTCTGTTTCCTCTCTCTGGACGACGGCTCGATATACACTGGAAAACGATAAACCCAAACCAACTATATCAAAGTCTGTATTTTGTCCGTTCTAATTGTTCTGATTTCCATCGTAATATATGGAGGCCTTTTTGAATATGGAACACGTTCTTATCATGTCCTTGATAAGACAAAAATAAGTCGTGATATGAGAAAAGCATCTTACTTCGTGTGCAAAAAGTGAAGGCTAAAAATGAGCATGCGCTTTCACGCATCCCAATTTTAGTGTTCTCTTTTCGGAATATTCATTCTTACATTCTGAGACTGTCCAAACGATTGGCGAAATTTCTGATCAGTTTGCAGCTACGCAGTTTGATACAAGTCTTCGCTGTTTGTACAGGATTTCAAGTTCATTTTCTTGCGTCGAAACAAACATAAATATAGATATAAACATTAAAGCTTATTCTGTTATGTGTATCAGCAACTGATTTTCAAATGAAAATGATGTCGATTAATATAATTTATGCAGCCACTTTCCTTTCGTTTTCCTTTGCCTTTGGAACTGAATCTCAAGAAAACCAGGTTAATTTAGCATCGAATGATTTAACACTAGAATTACTGGAAAGAATAGAAAATCTCGAATCCTATATAAGACACCAGGAGGAACGAATTAAAAGCTTTGAATTAATGCAAGAAAATCAACAAGCAACCATTCAGCAATTAAGAAAACAGATAGACAGTGGCAGCAGGAGGAAGCAAACTGACATCACAACTTACACAAAAAGTACCGTTTTCATTATATCCTACATGTATATCCTTTCCACAGCCGTAGCGTATATTTGCGTAACTGCTGACAATTACTTTTGAACGGCCCTCTCGACCTCATATTCAATCACTCTATAAATGCTGATTTTGCTGTATTTGCCAGTATCATGGCCTTGCATGCTCTTAGTATCAGTCCTAAAACAAAAAATGGGAGGACACAAGAAGCTTTCAAATGCTGATAAAAACAACTTGAAAAACCAACCTATGAACATCGTGTTTGACCTTGTCTTCTTTCAAAAGATCTACTAAGCTTACAAACAAGCAGGGCCAAAACAAAAATATGGGATAAATGCGCAATAAAAAGGCAAATAAGAAAAAGGAGAAAAAGAGAGAGAAAAAAAGAGGACAAGTTCTGTAGAAAAATAATAGAAAAAAAGTCCACGCGCATAGTTCGTGGTAGGATGGCCCCTGCGCCGTGACCTTTGACGTAACAAGAAAAATACGTGTTACATACCATGCTTTTGTTGCCAGGCCATTACAGGGTCATTGAGGAGGTTTTATTAGCCGACACTACGTAGTCTGATTCACCTTCTGAATGTTTTCATTGCTCTCGAAGGAACTCATTTATGAGTCACAAGTTTATTTTAAATTTAAACTGAATTTTCTGCGTTTATTTTGCACTAACCAAATGTTCCTTTTGCTATTTTACAGCTAAACGAGCAGTTACTACAGTTACTCCTAAACATGCTGCTTTCAGTGCCTATCTGGATCACCGAGAGAATCATCATCAATTAGACACCATTATTCGATTCAACAAGTTCTTAATCAATGATGGGAATTGTTACAGCAACGTAACAGGTACGTATATCGTGTTTCTTCGTTTATAAGACGTTGTTCGTCCAAAACAATCTCAAAGATCTAGATCCGTCTTGTAAGACGTATCTAGATATTTGGGATTGTTTAGATCTTTTGGATTGCTCTAGTCTTTGATAGTTATGAAACAGAAACCCCCATTTTATAGCTGAATTACACGTCTGATTTTCATATTAATTTTAGGCAATTTTGAAGGGGCAACTTCCCGTCTAAAAACCGTATAAATACGGGAATAGATAATCATTTGTCTAAGCAGTCGCGAGGAACTGAACCTTACAGCTTGACAGAACAGCCATGTCAGTTCAACCAACATGTCCATACGAACTGTTTTGTCTTCCTTGTAACAGTGTGCTTACAGGCTACTCTTCGCTTGTTGCAATATAGATGTTTCAGACTACGCTTCACGTTTTGCAATGTAGGGTTTTCAGGCTATGTTTCGCTTGTTCCAATGTGGATTTCACACGCTACTCTTCGCTTGTTGCAATTTAGATGTTTCAGTCCAGGCTTCATTTTATGCAATGTAAGATTTTCAGGCTACGCTTCGCTTATTGCAATGCGGATTTTAAGGCTACGTTTCTCTTGTTACAATGTTCAGATGCTTTGCTTGTTGTTGTTTTTTTTTTTTCAGGCTACACTTCGCTTGTTGCAATGCGGATTTTAAGGCTACGTTTCTCTTGTTACAATGTTCAGACGCTTTGCTTGTTTTTTTTTTTTTTTTCAGGTTACGCTTCGCTTGTTGCAATGCGTTTTCTCTAGACTTCGTTTCGCTTGTTGCAATGTATTTTTTAGGTTGTGCTTTACTTGTTTCAATGCAGAATTTTCAGGCTACGCTTCGCTTTCGCAACGTGGATTTTTCAGGGTACGATTTGCTTGTTGCAATGAAGATATTTCAGATGATCGTTAATTTTTGTTACACTCAACAGAAAGAAATACTATGACATTGTTTTAATATTTTTGTTTGAAATAAGTGAATGTATCTGATTCCATCTTCGCTACTGTGGTTGCTACTATGGCAAACACTGTTCCCCACAAAAAAAAACTTTTTTCCGCTAACCAATGCCAAACCAAATATAGGCCAAACCAAATATACGCCAAACCAAATATTCGCAAATACTTTGTACATATTTTAATATACCTGTGTAAATGGTGAAATTATGCATTCCTGAAAAAGAGTCCGGTTTCACTTTAGCCATTTATGGCCCCACCGATTTCAGTGATTTGACAGTTTTAGTCAATAAAACAGCTTAATGCGGGGGAAGAAGTCCATATTTGAGCCGCGACACGACAAAACCAACAATGTGGTTGTGCGCCCAGCGCAGACTCAGATCAGCCTGGGCATCCGCCCAGTCTGATCAGAGTCTTCGCTGTCCGCATGGAGGTAGCTTAGACCCTTAGCTACCATTTAAGCGCTTAATAAAGATTCTGATCAGACTGGATGGATGCCCAGACTGTTCTGAGTCTGCGCTGTCCGCACAACCACATTGTTGGTTTTCTCGTGTCGCGGCTCATTTGTAGCGGTGTCCTTAATTGCTCAACAGCTGACTGTCGTTATCTGAAACACGCATATCTCAAAGAACCTCAAAAATACAGTTTGAGCACACTTTCTTTTTTTTCATAACATTTCAATTCCGGATATCTCAAAATACTGGTATCTCAAGGTAAATTTTCTGGGACCAGAAAATTTACCTTGAGACATCAGTACTATGAGACAAACCTCGACTTGTAGATATCGAATGTTGAGGAGCGGCTGTAGTGTAGTGGATAACACTCCAGACTACCAATCCTGGGGTCGCAAGATCGATCCCCCGCTTCTCCGGTCTTTCGGATGAGACTTTAAATCGAGGTCCCGTCTCCATATGACCTCGTTGTTGGTGGGACGTTAAACCCGAGTTCACTCACTCACTCACATCCTTAATATGTGTCCCATTTTCTAACCTCTGTCTCTTCTTAATTCAGGTATCTTCAGCGCTCCAGTCACAGGAACGTATCTTTTCACGTATACCATCAACACTGACGTCAGCCACTACCAGCTGGTTGTCAAATTGGTTCTTGACGGCGTCAACGAGTCAGACGGAATTTCCGACCCCTTCCATAATTTACAGGTACGTGTTAAGGACAGTGAAAATCCCCTGAACTTGTGAATCAGTAGGATCGCTCACCTGAGCCCATCATCAGATTGCAAATTTCAAAAATCATTTTATCCGAAATCACCATCAGAGCTCAAAGGATTCTCATAATTTTGCCCAAAATTACCCCATCTCGAAAAACGTTGTTTATAACATATGTAGGCATGTTGGTCGGCTGGAACTGTGTATGACAACCGCTCTAGCTTTGTTGATGCCAAGTTGCTCCAGAGACTGATAACAAGTACAACTTTTGTGACTTCCTGTTTGTTTCCCAGGGCAACGCAACCATTCTAAAATGGGGAGCAAATTCAGTCCTCTAAGAGCTGACCCCTATAAAGAGCGGAGGCAAATTTTAAAATGGCAGAGCTGCTTCCCCTGAAAGTGTACCTATTTACCTTCAGAAATTATTTTTCGGGAACAGAATATAAATACAGTGGCTATGTTCCCTAAAGATGATTTCCTGTGGCAACAACATATTATACTTAAATGTTTTGTTCCCTCAAAATAACATCTTGTTCCCTCAAGATAAATGTGTCGAGGCGACAATACTAGTCCATCTCATTTGCTAGGCACAAAAATAATTTTGTTAGCTAAATTTATAAACAGTGCCATTTATTTTGCTAATGATGCTATTCCGTCATATCGTCAAAATAATGCTTGGTGGTGCACAGTGTAATCGCAACGATATGATGTGAATTCTAGTTAAAGCCTCCTTTATCATATTGCGATGAGGCGATTCTAAGAAGCTAAATATAAAGGGATTTTGTGTCAGATTCTAAGAAGCTAAATATAAAGCGATTCTGGGTCAGTGTATGAGAGTATCAGAACTTTTGTCAAAAATGTCTGGCACATTAAGACCTCTAAAGGCCTTTTACATTACTTATATATTTTCAGGAACTTCAAGGGGGCGGTACAGTGATTATGCACGTGAATGCCGGACAGTCTGTCTGGTTGGCAGTTTACAACACCGCAAACACACAAGTTGACGGCAGACCTGATAACCGATTCTCAACTTTCTCTGGGGTTCTACTGTATCAATAGAGTAAATGAGCCGCGACACGAGAAAACCAACAATGTGGTTATGCGCCCAGCGCAGTCTCAGATCAGCCTGGGATTCCGCCAAGTCTGCACAGACTCTTCGCTAAGCGCTTAAAGGGTAGCTATGGGTCTTAGCTACCTCCATGCGGACAGCGAAGACTCTGATCAGACTGGGCGGATGCCCAGGCTGATTTGAGTCTGCGCTGGGCGCACAACCACTTTGTTGGTTTTCTCATGTCGCGGCTCATATATATTGTGTGGATGGATACCTGGCGATATAACGGATACCTGCTGCCATTTACTGACTTACTTTCTTTGTAATATTTCAATTTTCAAATAAGTGATATATCTATGTGTTGTCTTTGGTGCAATTTGTATCAGAATGTTTTATCGTTTTCGGAGGAAGACCCATTAGGAAATTCCATGTAGGATAGGGAAATCTCACCAGATGGGCCGGATATTAACCAGGGACCTGGTTGAAATTCCGTCACCCCGAAAGTGAGATTTACCCATCTTACAGAACCTCGGTCATGAAGAAATATTGTCTCCCATTTTAAGCGAATTTACCAACCTCAGTCAAGACAGCAAAATTCTAATTAAATGAGAAATTTGAGCAGCTCGTTGTGTTCCTCAAGTCTAAGACGAGAGTAAACACCAAAATAGCAGGAAAATACTGTTAACTATTCTTCCTTACAGATATCAAAAACTAATGCGTCCTATCCTTATTTACGTCGTAATGATCAAGCCTTGCTGATGACGTAGCATAACAACATTTAGTGATGTCCTTAAAAATTGACGTCAAAATCTAAGTTCTGCTATCCAGAGTCAACCTGGTTGTTATGTCAGTTTGATAGGAAAAGAAATATTTAAACACAGAATATCTCCTTTCCCCTAAAAAAAGGGAAGTTGCTAATGGAACAGAAGAATTTCTTTTAGGAGCCGAGACCTTGTCTTACACATGCCAAAATGGGAGAAAACAATGCAATCAAGTGTAACATGACGTTAACGCCATAAAACGAAACTTCACGGAGCTGTTTTCTCACACCTACACGTACTTAATAAGAGTGATAAAAAAAAAAATTCAATGATATTCATATGATATTCATACGTGTTTTTAGATTTCTCCGAAACACACAGGCTACAGTGAATAAAATGAATGTGGAAGAGAGCTAGCACTTGGCGAAGAGGAGGTGAACAGTTTGCCTCTATTTCAAGTTATAACCAGCGAATTCACTTCAGTAATAAAGTAGACAAAGCAACCTCACATTTCACGGCTAACAAGTATGTTAAAATGCAACATAGCAGGCTGGAAGGTTTTGTTATACGGCCCTTTTAAAAACATTTCACTTATTTCGAGCCGATCGTTAAAGCAGATGTCAGCTAAAAAAGGAAAAAACTAGAAATGTGTCCATACGACACGGATGCCCCCGCCTAGTGCCTTAAGTAAGATGGCGCCTTGTTTAAGGTAAAGGCACTTGTAGCATAACTAGGTTCACAAAGGCACACGTCTGTGGTACATGTTTTATTGTTTTCCTTGGGCAGATGTATTGTGCTTCTTGAGAAGTACATGGGGGGGGGGGGGGGGGGGGGCTTGGATGTGGGGGTGTCATGACTGATATGTGATGATATTCTGAATCTTATCGCAGAAATGGATGCCATGCAACTTTCCAAAAGAAATAGCCCGGAAACAAGTAACTTTTCAAAAACTAACAAACGGACACCATTATTGTATGGAATGAAGTCGAAAAAAGGCAATAACTCCCACAATAATCGACGGGTTTTACCAAACATTGAACTTGACCTGTATTTTATGATTATATTCTTCTGTATAAAATATGAATTCAATATACCAATGCTTTCAAAAGATAATGAACGGAAACCATTTTTTCATAAAAAAATGAAGTCGAAAAAGGGCCATAACTCCTACAATAATCGACGGATTTTGCCCAACATCGAACTTGACTTATATTTTATGATTATATACCTGTGTATAAAATATGAATTCAATACACCAATCCTTTTAAAAGAAATCGAACGGAAACCATTTCTTCATAAAAAATAAAGTTGAAAAAGGGCCATAACTCCCACAATAATCGACGGATTTTGCCCAACATCAAACTTGACCTGTCTATTATGATTATATACCTGTGTATAAAATATGAATTCAATACACCAATGCTTTCAAAAGATATCGGACGGAAACCATTTTTCATACAAAATAAAAGTCGAAAAAGGGCCATAACTCCCACAATAATCGACGGATTTTGCCCAGCATCGAACTTGACCTGTATTTTATGATTATATACCTGTGTATAAAATATGAATTCAATACACCAATGTTTTCAAAAGATATCGAACGGAAACCATTTCTTCATAGAAACAGAAGTCGAAAAAGGGCCATAACTCCAACAATAATTGATGGATTTTACCGAACATCGAACTTGACCTGTATTTTATGATTATATAGCTGTGTATAAAATATGAATTCAATACACCAATGTTTTCAAAAGATATTGAACGGAAACCATTTTTTCATAGAAACCGAAGTCGAAAAAGGGCCATAACTCCCACAATAATAGCCGGATTTTACCCAACATCGAACTTGACCTGTATTTTATGATTATATAGCTGTGTATGAAATATGAATTCAATACGCCTATGCTTTCAAAAGATATTGAACGGAAACTATTTCGTACGTACGCTACGTACGCTACATACGTACGTACGTACGGACAGGGGTGATACTATATGCCCCCCCCCCCATTTTAAATGGCGGGGGCATAAAAACACATAACCTTCCACAAGCAGGGCGTCACAGTCACGCGCATGAATCGAGGCTAAACCTCGCAGCGGTGAGAGATCTAATTTTTAAGTCTGCGCTCTTATTCATTAGGCAACGGAGGCCCGTCACATTGGAGAAAGCTTTATGACAACAAATGAGCCGCGACAGGACAAGACCAACAAAACGGCATGTGCGCACCGTGAAGACTCAGATCTGCTTGGGCATCCGCCCAGTCTGATCAGATTCTTCGCTTTCCTTTAACTACAGAGCGAAGACTGATCAGACTGGGCCGCTGCCCAGGCTGATTCATGACTTCACTGGGCGCACATGCCACTTTGTAGGCTTGCTCGTGTCGCGAATCAAGTATCTCTGTTAATCAGCATTTCCATAACAGTCACCAGTATCTTGCAAGTATTCACTGCAGCTCAAGAACGAAGTAATTCTAAGCTGTATGGCTACACGCCCATGTTTTTTCACCATTTTTCCCGTTGTGAACACCTTTCTTCATTTCCTGTTTGCTTCGGTGCACAACGTGTCCTTTCGAAAAGGGGGTTTACTCTTAAAGAAAAAATGCTCATTGGGGCAGCAAACTTTTTCTTTTTTTAAGAGCTAACCCTATTAAGAAGGGAAGCAAAACCAATGTGACAGAGTTGAATCCCCTGAAAGTGTATCAATTCTCCTTAAAGCTCTGTCACATCCGCATGTATCGCCACACAATGATTTGAAGGACATCAAAACTCACCCTTATAACTGAGCTGCGACATGACAAAACCTACAAAGTGGCATGTACGCCGATTGCAGACTCAGATCAGCATGAGCATCCGCCCAGTCTGATCTGTGTCTTCGCTGGGCAAACATACCACTTTGTCGGTTCATATACAGACCTTAGTAAGGCTGTCTAACCCCTGAAACAAGACCGGCTAGTCAAATAAAATAATAATTTTACCATAGTTAACGAAAATATTTATAAAGCAACAAACACAATACAAAATAATAAGCAGACTGTGACTGGCTGGGAATGTCTTGTGAACACTAATTAGTGATTAAAACAATAAAAATACATTTTTCATCATTCAACATAACTATACTGAGCAAAAGTGAAAACGCTACACTAAACAAGACAATTTGTAACTAACACAATAATACTTTTTGCTTGAGTATAAACATTTTATTTATGCAAGACATTCAGAAAGAGAATGTCTATAGAAATTCGAAACTGATACTCTTCATTACAGAGTTATCTTAACTTATTCAGTTTAAGCGTATTTGTCTTACACCAAATATGCACGTGCTCAGATGTTTTTCTTTGCACGTCTAAAGCGTTACATCCAGAGTGAAAGAAAAAGCAACAAATGACTCCCCATTGTTATTAAGAACTAGAAAATGTGTTTATGAAACACAATGCCCCCAACCATATGCTTGCCTCTAAAGACGGCTCATGCCATAATGTTTGTATTTTTGTACCATAGGCTTCAATGTACTATGTCCAAAAAGGGGCTTAACTCAGTAAAAATTTTACGATTTTTTTTCAAAAGTTAATCAGGTCATTTACACTATGGGCAATATCTTCCTGCAAAAAATCATGATCATAGTGTCAGGGGTTCTCAAGATAATTTGTTTACAAGGTTCCATAGGCTTACAATGCACTTAGTTGAAAAGGGGACATAACTCAGTCAAAAATTCATTTTTTTTTTCAAAAGTTAATCAGGTCATCTACACCTTAGGCAATACAGTTTCAAGTCCCTAGCTTTTATACTTTTCAAGATATCTTGCTGATAAAGTCAAAATTTTCAAAGGGCCATAACTCCTAGAAAAGTTGGCAGAATTTGTTAAAAGTTGATCAAGTCATCTACTCATCATTTTGAATAAGCTGTCAAAGTTTCAAGCCTGTATCTAAAATACTTTTCAAGATATCTTGCTGACAAAGCCAAAATGCGGAAATTTTCAAAGGCCAAAACATCCTACAGAAACTGACGGAATTTGTTCAAAAGTTTATCAGTTCATCTACTTATAATTCCTAATAAGCTATCAAAGTTTCAAGCCCCTAGCTCAAATACTTTTCCAGGCATCTTACAGACAAAGTCAAAATGCAGAAATTTCCAAGGGGCGTAACTCCTACATAAATTGACAGAACTCGTTCAAAAGTTTATCAATTCATCTACTCACCATCTCAAATATGCTGACAAAGTTTAAAGTCCCTAGCTGTTATTCTTTTCAAGATATCTTGCTCACAATGTCAAAATGCCATAATTTTCAAAGGGCCCGATGATAACTCCTGCAAAAATTGACGGAATTTGTTCAAATGTTAACTAGTTCATCTACTTATCATTCCTAATAAGCTGTCAAAGTTTAAAGCCCCTAGCTTAAATACTTTTCAAGATATCTTGCTGACAAAGTCAAAATGCGGAAATTTTCAAAGGCTTTAACTCCTACAAAAATTGACGGAATTTGTTCAAAACATAATCCGTTAATCTTCTCATCATTCCTAAGAAGTTCGCAAAGTTTCAAGCCCCTACCTCAAATGCTTGTTGAGATATCTTGCTGACAAGATTCTATAATGAATTTTTGCCAAGGGGCATGACTCGAAGAAGGGAGACAACTCGGACAAGAAAAAGAAAATACATGTCCGCTAATTTTTCATGACGAATCCATATGTGAAATTTCAAAACTCTAGGAAGCACGATTCCTAAGATATACTATGCGTGACGAACGGACGGAAGGACGGATGGATGGACAACCCAGAAGCAATATCCCCCCCCCCTAACTTCTTCGAAGTTGGGGGCATAAAAACTAGGAAACGGTAGCTTTATTTTTCAACATTATAAATTATCTGCCTTTGCATCAAAATTACAGCAAATTTCAATGTTTGATTGTTCTTTGGTTTATCAATTTTCTGAGCAATATTTTTCTTGTTTTTGTAAAGCAATAAATCATGCACTTTACTTATCGTTAATTTCAAGCTAAATTGAGACAATATGTGAGGAAACCACAAAATATGCTTAAAGGGAATTTTCGTTGTTCAGTTTCTTATTGTGTTTTGAAGAAATAGCGATGTTTCACCACTAGTTTTCGAAGAGATAAAAACACGTATTGGTAGGTACTTTCTGTTGTGAAATGTTTGTTTATCCATGGCAAAATATGGACAAATGTGCCATGAACTCCTCTTTTAAATCAAGTTGAAAGTGAATTATCGACTGTTCCGCATTCGCACAGCAGAAAATCGGACCCCTGTTCCTTTCGAAATGTGTTCATTTGATCTGAAACGGCTTTAACAGCTATCCACTGGTATTATGGCCTTACACATGAATTTAACTTTAAAATGTGTTCTTATTTATGAACAGTTTCTGGTTCCACAAAACAGAAAATTTGAAAAACACATCACTTGAAGCATTTTCACTTTTGTTCAGTTTTTTTTTTTCACACAAAATACAAATAGACAAATATGGCACAGTACCTAAATATGACAGGCGTCGCGTAAAAACATATCTTGAAGCAAGTGCGAACAGAGCCTGAGCCTGAGTGCTGTCTAATCAGATTTTTTTCCTTTTTCGAATAGTTCAATCAATCTGAAGAAATGCGCAGCCTGAGACGTCCGTTCCCTGTACGCATTTGTCGTACCCTCTCATACAACAAGGTCATGTGATGTCAACAACTTATTGTATGTCAAATGTTTAATATTTCGCCCGCCCCCTTATAGATCGCATTTTAAAGCTTTCTGCTACGCTAAGAACCCACTTGAGCCGCGACACGACAAAACCAACAATGTTGTATGTGCACCCAGCAATGACTCAGATCAGCCTAGGCATCCGCCCATGTCTAAGCTACCGCCATGCCGACAGCAAAAATGCTGGATGCCCAGACTGACTTGAGCCTTTGCTGGGCGCACATGCTACTTTGATGGTTTTGGTCGTATCGCGGCTCGTTCATTTTTTTCAGTTTAGCAACTCTGACATTTTCTTCTTTTCAATTTCCCAATAGGAATAAACTCTTAAAGGAAGTTAAGACTTGACCCCGGCAGACATATGACGTCGTACTGACGTCGTTTTACGTCCATGTGACGTTATGCGTCACATCGAGTTCATTAATACGTCATGTACCCGCTGGAGACCCCTTTTTGTAGGTGTTTTGTCTTTAAGTTCAGGGAAGCAAAGAAATTAGTAAAGTTGTCTCCCTCAGAAAAAAAATGCAGGAAAACATGGCAGTGTATCCATAAACCTTAACGTCAGACTTATTCACTTTGATTTCAAAAAGAAACAACATTTCAGACTTCCTGAATGCTTCCCTGGACAATAAAGCCCTACCAAACATGTGGGGACTCTGTCAGACTTGAACAAAATTGAGCCGTGACACGAAAAAACATCACAGTGGCATGTGCGCCCCGCGAAGACTCAGATCAGCCTGGGCATTCGCCCAGTAAGATCAGAGTCTTCGCTGTAGGTATGGAAAAAAACAAAGACCCTTAGCTACCCTTTAAGCGCACATCGAAAACTCTGATCAGACTGGACGGGTACCAACTCTGATCCGAGTCTCCGCTGGCGCTTGCGCCACTTACTTGGTTTTGTCGTGTCGCAACTCAAATTTAGTGTGTTTTCGAACGAGCATTTTGTCCTATAATAAAAGCCCTTCAAAATGTGCAATGAAATGAGAGATAAATTCGGCTCGGTAAGAATTACTTCGCCTGGAATTTAAGGTGAATGTGAGCATTTCCAGGGGAGATAAATCTTATAGAAAATGTCTACCGTTTGAATGGGCTGCCCTTTAAGGGAAGAAATGGCTGCAATGAGGAAAAAATTCTTTCCTTAAAGAGCAGTCCCAACTCAGGAAGAGTTTTGCCGTCTATGAAAGGAAAAAACAAGTCACAATAATTGTTTCCCTTAGTACAAATTGAGGTAAAACATGAAGTACCAGCTAACCATACACATTAGATCACACGTGTCCTCTGTAACTTTTACCCAGCGGGCACATGACGTCGAAATTACATCGTACTGACATCGATGCGACGTGGCACATGACCTCGAAATGACATCGTACTGACGTCGATATGCGACGTCTTCACGTCGCATCAACGTCAGTCCAATGTCATTACGACGTCATGTGCCTGCAACATCGTACTGATGTCGATGCGACGTCATCACGCCGCATCAACGTCAGTCAGACGTCATGTGCCTGCTTGGTAATTTCATATTACCGTCTTTCAGAATATACCTTTATAGCCTATGTGAGATCAATCATTTCTGAGGAACTATCTGCAGTATCTGTCAGGTCAACAGTAAGATCAACAGGTCCATCTGTCATTTCTTTGTTATCACGTTTCCTCCTTCGCATTGCACCAACTTTAGCTTGCAGTATTTCAAGGCAGTCAGGAATTAATGCAGCCTTTTCTTTACATATAGCGCGTGATTTTCGAGGCTTGTAAACGCGTGCATTAGCTTTGGGCTTTCTGGTATTCTTTTTAAATGAAGGCTTATTGTCTGACTTTTTATCACTATCTGGTAAACTTTCAGATGATGTTATCTCAGACTCATCAGTTAGATCAACTGTTATTGTTGAATCACTGATGGGATTATCAGGTCCATCTTCTGTTAGGTCAATGGGTTGCGTGTTTTGCTTATCTAGAGAATTAGCCTTTGTCCAAAACTTCTCTCTGCTTTTACGTGAACGGACACTTGCCGTTCTCGTCTGTGTTTGTGTACTCATTGTTTTTGGCGTTTGTTCTTGGTCTCTCGTGGTTTTCTTTTCCTTAGAGGGCGTTTGTTTTTCAGGATCTTTGGCCGAACACGCTTCTGATTTCCGTTCGAGTCCATGTTCACAGCTTATAAGTTTCAAACCATTCTCTAGCGAATTTCCATCGTGTAAATGTTCACGTATATGTGTTTTCACTTGACGAGCAGTACCGAACGTGTTATTACACAATCCACATACGTAAGCCGTCTCAACTAAATGGATTGGTTGGTGTCTCCATAATGACTCCTTGTCTTTGAAATCTCTGTAACACATCCGACATCTTAAAGGGGTCATTTTTGTATGCGCGTGTATATGTTCCAACAGGCGTGATGCGGACATCAGGTTTTCGCCACAAAACAGACATATGTGAGAGTTTTCTTTGCATCTTTGATCAGAAAAATCTGTGACACTTTTGAATTTTTTCACATTCGAGCGTTTTCTTTGTTTGAGTATCTCCTTTTTTCTATGCGTCTTAATGTGCTTATTATAAGGATACTGCCTGCGAAAGATTTTGCCACATATTTTGCAAACCCTCTTCACATCAGTATGTATTGTTTGGTGAGAACGCAACATTGTCCCCGTAGGGAACCGCTTACGACATATCTTGCAACGTTTACCATGTTTCTTAAGTTTATGTAGTATGAAAGCGTCCAAAGTAAATTTTTTTTCCTTACAAAAATTGCATGTGAACATTTTTTCTTTAGTATGTATCAAAAGATGATTGTGTAGGGACGCAAGATGCTTGTAGTGAACGCCACATTTTTTACATTTGTGCTTCTTATCGAGACTTTTATATTTTCCCGAATTCATACGCGGGTTTGAAACGGTAATAACTCTATAATTTAGCGATTTTGCATGTTGTTTTGAAACCTCCATCTTTGTTTGATTTACCGCGGGCTGCTCGGCTTTCTCTTCAATGTCTTTGCTGCACAGCATCTGAAAAGAAAGAACCTGCTTTTTTAAAAAGGTAGGCAGCATTTTAGAAACAGTGGTCCAGATTAAAAGGGGGAAAAGGATTAATTTTGAGATAGTTTTTTTATTTTTATCTACTAAAACATATTGTGACCCTCATTAGAACCGTCTCGCCGAGACGGTTGTAATGAGCGTCACAACATGCTTTAGTGGTGAGAAATAAAAAAAAATAATCCCCAAAACAACGTTTCCCCCTTTTAATCTGGATGATCTAGATAATCTAATGAGGATCACAATCAATGTTTCTGTTGTGAAATGACAATAACTATCTCGGAATTATCCTAAAAAAAAACAACACTTTATCTGGAGCATTAATCATTTTCGCCGACCATCGACACTTTCTATACCCGGGGTCTCGTTGCACACAGCCTTTCAAATTAAATATCATCGGTATGGCTGAAATACAGTTGGAAAGGACGTACAAGAATTCTTCGGGATGCGGTGTCTCGCCTGCTGGCATTTTGTCACAAAATAGCTAAATCAGCAAAGTGTATGCATGAACCAAGTTTCATAGCTCTAGCCCTTATAGTTTCTGAGAAACAGACCTAAACGCGAAAACTTGACAAAAACTGCAAACTGCAAAGTCAGTCAACCGTAAAATGTTGGTAAAGACTCAATATTGATGATGACTTTGAGCTCTTTTCTTCCAGATGAATGCATGACCCAAGTCTCACGGCTCTGCATTTTATAGTTTCTGAGAAACAGACCTAAACGCGAAAACTCGGCAAAAATTACAAAGTAAGTCAACTGTAAAATGTATGTCAAGACTCAATACTAATGATGGCTTTACGATTTGCTCTTCCAGATGAATGCATGACCCAAGTTTCATGGCTCTAGCCCTTAAAGTTTCTGAGAAACAGACCTAAACGTGAAAACTCGGTAAAAATTGCAAAGTCAGTCAACTGTAAAAAGTAGGTCAAGACTCAATATTGATGATGGCTTTGAAATTAACTCTTCAAGATGTATGCATGACCCAAGTTTCATGGCCTTAGCCCTTATAGTCTTTGAGAAAATGATCTAAACGCGAAAACTCGGTAAAAAATTGCCAAGTCAGTCAACCGTAAACTAAAGGTCAAAAATCAAAACTGAGGATGGCTTTCAGATGTATGTATGAACCAAGTTTCATGGCTCTAGCCCTTATAGTTTCTGAGAAAATGACCTAAACGCAAAAAACTCGACAAAAAAATTGCGAAGTCAGTCAACCGTAAAATGTAGGTCAAAACTCAACATTGATGATGGCTTTGAGATCTTCTCTTCCAGATGTATGCATGAACAAAGTTTCATGGCTCTAGCCCTTGTAGTTTCTGCGAAAATGACCTAAACGCAAAAACTCGACCAAAGTTTACGCCCACGACGCTGCCGACGACGACGACACCGGAAAAACAATACATATGTCTTGCCTCTGCTTCGCAGGCGAGACAAAAATCGCAAGTCATCAATCAATCCATCTTTCCGTACCGATCTGTCACATTTTTATGGCTAAAAAGCTGGATTTCTTTTTTACACTCGAATTGCTCAACAGCTACCCTAAATTTCTTTGCCCAGGCTATCATTAATCAAAAGTGGATAATTACC
The DNA here is from genome assembly GCA_963989385.1 of Ctena decussata. Classification (NCBI taxonomy): domain Eukaryota; kingdom Metazoa; phylum Mollusca; class Bivalvia; order Lucinida; family Lucinidae; genus Ctena; species Ctena decussata. The sequence continues at coordinate 23,501,268 of OZ022506.1, forward strand.
CAATACGCCCATTAAGAGGGTTTAACAAGGGCTTCGCAAGCGGCGCATAATACGCCCGTTTAAATGTCATAAAGCAGAAACAGAATGAACAAGATTGCCTACGAAAGGATAGACAGACAAAAGTGGTACAAGGGAGATAACCTAAACATACTAGATAGGCCTTTTTTGGTTGTACTATATTCCCTTGAAATGATTTTTATAATATACATACCATTTATTTCGAATGGTTAAGGAGTTAGAGTAAACAGGAAATTTATGCAAGGGCAGATAATTGAGTAAGTAAGCCAGAGTTGTGGTTCTTGTTCAGGATACATTGCCCCATTATTATACACATTCCTACAAAGCTTCATTCTAATATTTCAAAAGGTTCAGGAGATATGGAGTGAATGAGAAACACCTGAAAATACTAATCAAATGGAGGTTACTCCAAAAGTAAGAAAGAGGGAGCAACCATTCTTATATATGACACATTGTCTTGTGATCATGCACATTGCTATAAAGTTTCATCATGATATTCCAAACGGTTACCAAGTTATGGCATGCACAAGATAAGTAAACACAAAAATAGGCTCAAAGTACTAATGAAATGGTCGTAACTCTAAAACAAAAAAAGGGAGAGCAGCCATTTTTGTACG